>NSJW01000021.1:600000-973781 GCA_019955255.1 Castanospermum australe
AAATTAATTAATTATATATGGATTTTTAGAAAAACATACAAAGGACTAATAAAAAGGTAAAATATGCAAATATAGTATAACACATTGACACATATTTTCTCGAGAACTTACCCATATTTGTTAAAGAATTATTGCGTAACACAGAATATCAACTATTCACAAAGCTTTCAACAAGAGCTGACTTTTAAATCATTGAAGTTTGATGAAAAATTTCGTAAGGAAACTTGTCTTGCCGCAATGGAGTTGGAAGCCTATTTATTAAGAAAAAAGCATGTATCACTGCATAAGGCCAAAAAACTTTAGGCAAGTTTGATTGAAAAAGCAATGCTCTAGCAACATTTAACACATGTTGGTGTTTTCTTTCTACAACCGCATTTTGTTGCGGAGTTTCAACACATGACCTTTGATGAATTATACCTTTAGAATTATAAAAGCTATTCATTAAGAATTCAGGACCATTGTCAGTCCTTATCTTCTTAATTTTGACATTGAATTGTGTATGTACCAAGGTTATAAAGGCTTGAAGATGTAGCTTGGCTTCTGATTTTTGCTTCATTAAGAAAACCCAAGTGTTCCTAGAATGATCATCTACAACAGTTAAAAATTATCTATGTCCATGAATAGTAGGAGTTGAATAAGGACCCCATATGTCAACATGAATTAAATCAAAACAATTGAGACCGACAGTGGTACTTAAAGAAAATGGAAGTTTTCTTTGTTTTGTATAATGACAAATGTCACATATTACATTTTGTTTACAAGATATGAATGGAAAATCTTTAGTCGGTATATGTAATCTCTTATTTGATGAGTGGCCTAACCTGAAATGCCACAAATCAAAGGAATCAGAAACAGAATCTACATCAGCACACAATATTTTTGAGGAACTGTCTTGATTGTACTGGTCTGGGTTTGGCATTACCAAAGTATACAGTCCACCCTCCACTTCAGCTATACCAATCATCCTCAAAGTGTGGGAATCCTGAATGAAACACTTGGAATTGTAAAAAATTAATTGACAACTCAAGGAGGAAGTTAAACATGTAACAGAAATGAAATTAAACCTGAATTCAGGTATGTACAAAACATCAGACAAGATAATTTGTCTGATAAGAAAACAGAACCTGAATAATGTGCTAATATGTGATGACCATTTGGAAGTTTTACTGATATGGGTATAATTTTCTTATAAGCTGTAAATTGACTCAAAGAAAAGCAAATGTGATCTGTGGCACCAGTGTCAAGTATCCAAGTATGTGATACTGATTTGTGTGAGGCACTTAGAATAATACCTGAATAAGGTGATGTGTTTTCAGTGCTAACTTGGTTTGTGGAGTGAATAGGGACAACTGTGCTATCATTTGAATGCTGTATCAAGCTCAGAATATTTTGATATTGTTCTGGGGTAAAAAATAAACCTCGACCTCTCTGGTCCTCTGCTGTGGGTTGTGCCTTAGCATCATTATTCTCGGCACTGATATTTGCTAGAGAAGAAATATTGTTGACCTAGGAACTTTGATTTCTAAACTTAAAACCCAGTGGAAAACCATGTTTTCTGTAACATGTTTCCACAGTGTGTTTAGCTTTGCCGCAGAAGGTACAAAACTTAACTGTGTTTGAATTTTGTCCTCTGCCCCTTCCAGCCTGTGTTGAACTGAAGGTACCTCTACCAGAACCTCTGCCATATATCTTCTTTGCATCATTGTCATTAGCAGAAAACAGAATCTTGTCATCAATGCTGCTAGAAACCACTCCATTAATCTACCTCTCTTGCTGAATTACCATGTAAAATGCCCTACTCAGGGATGGTAATGGATCCATTAAGAGAATTTGAGACTTAACATTGTTGAAATTTTCATTCAATCCTTTCGTAAGCCTGATCACATAGTTATCATCTTCTGTAATTCTTGACAGTGGTAATAGACTTGCATGCCTTGTTACAAGGAACAGAACAAGCACAATTGGGAATTGGACGAAAATTGTCTAATTCTTCCCATAGAACCTTTAAGGCAGTAAAGTACTTTGTTACAGTCATCTCACCTTGTTTAAAGGCAAAGATTTCTTCTTGCAAATCTGAGACTCGAACAACATCATCTTGGGAGAATCTGTCCCTAAGGTCCTTCCATGCATCAGCTGCATTCTCGATCCATATGATACTGTGGGTTATATCTGAGACAACTGAATGCAAAATCCAAAATAGCACCAACTGGTTGCACCTATCCCAGGCTTCATACAATGGACTTGATTCATCTGGCATTGAGATTACACCATTAACAAACTTGATCTTGTTCTTGGTTCGAAGTGCCATTCTCATGGCTCGAGACCAAGAATGATAATTTGGACCTATGAGAACTTCAGACACCAGCTTCAACGCTGGGTTCTCACTTGGATGAATGTAGCAGGGGCTGGTTGGGTTTTGAGAAGTGTCAGTGATAACAGCAGTTGAAGGAGGAGCATCCATGGAGGAGTTTGCTGAGTTCTCAGCCATGGAGGAGTTTGCTGAGTTCTCAGCCATGGAGGAAAGGTGGAGAGGAGGAAGAATAGCGGAAGCAGAGCTCTTTGAAGAGCTCTGATACCATAATGAAACTGTGAAAGAAGAGTCAATCATTCATTGATGAGTCTTTTGACTTATATACATCATGTAAGAAACACCTTTACTACAATGAACAAGCAACTGACTAGCCGAACTAACTAACCAGAATAACAGAAAAATAACTACCAATTAACTACCGGAAATACAAGAGCTATTGGCTAAAACTTAATCTGGTTTCTCTTGTTGAAAGCTTTGTGAATAGTTGATATTCTGTGTTATTGCGCATTAATGGTATTAGAACCTAACAGGTACCAAGCCACCCGAAGTACATGGAGTTGTTGGAGGATTCATGGAGATGCATGGTTGTCAAGAGTGCATGACATGAGCTCGTTAAATGTACAAGTAAGGTAAAGATGTTTATTTAAAAAAAAAAACGTAAAAAAAATTTTTAGTTTAAAAAGACTATTACAACTATTTAATTTAAAGAGTTGTGATTTAAAAACATTATTCTTAAAAACTATATTAATAAAATGGCAAACTATTTGTTTCGGTATATATCATTAATTTTTTTTAATGTAATAAACTCAGATTTTTTTGAGTGTTCAAATCTAATTCTCCTTAACTTAGGAGGTTAACCTAATGCTTAAAGAGTATTCTTTCTACTTTAATTATTAGAATTCAAATATTAAATCAGTACATAAAATAAAACTTTTTTAAATAAATCATGCCAATGTAAGTATATGTCCTTAAGATTTTTAAAAAGAAGATTTAGTATTAATTAATGTAAAAATTGATCCGAAAATTCCTTTACTATATATATATATATATGTAATTCTCCTTATAGAAGTGGAGCATCTTTTTCATAGTACAAGTCCAATGGCTTCACGTCTCAAAAATGGTTTACTAAATACGGTTCCTCGCAGAAAGTGATGTGATGCAAGAAGTTCACAGTAATGTTATGCGTCGCACTCATATAAATATTTACAATTAAAAATGTTGTACATAGAATTATGTATTTAATGAGATAAAAAAATATAAAGTAATTCAATGTAAGTTTAAAAATAAATTATTTTTAAATTTTTTATAAAATAATATTTTAATAAAATTATAAACTATTTTTATCACAAAATAAATTAATTTAAATAAATTAATTTTATTAAAAAAAAGAAACAACAAGTAATGTTAAACGTATAATATTCCACTGAGTTAGTGAAGTAGCAGATGGATTGATTACCATGATTGGACTCAAATGATACACGGTGCTGCACCTAGATTCTAAAGAGTTTTCGTCTGTCCTTAATGCTTAGTTACAAAACGCCATGCATGTACAGCTTTTGCCAACTCAAATCTTAATATCTTACATGTTGTCGCCGTCACTGCCACGTACGCTAAACACGGGTTTAATACAACCAACGCCATCTTGTACAAAATAATTTAGACATTACTTATGCACAAGTTAAAGATATATATTTTTTACATTTTTAATTCAAAATTTAAAATATCCAAATTTCGGATGAATAAATTGGAATGTTTCATACTTGTGTTGATTGTTGTTGACTAGTTGGTGCTTGAGTGCCATGCGATGACCAAACGGCCAAAACCCATCCCTACCCAGAAAAACAAAAAGCAAAAAAAAAAAAGAAAATCATGATGCTTCATTGCATCACATGCTGCCACGTGAATCCAACTGATTGATCTGCTGCTCGGCCCCCCCACCCTTTCGCATTGCTTTCTCCTATCAAATCGAGCATAAAGTAAAAGAAAATAATAAAGAATTGTCTCGTGGATGTATTTCAATTTGGCACCTATTCTTTTTTTAAGAAATTACACTTCGACTAATTTTTCATCACATAATAATTATGAGAAATTGAGAATCACCTGTCTTCAGGCATTAAATTAAAGTACAGTGCTTGTTAAAGTATTATTTTAGAAAATAAAGCATAATCCAAAATGATTGAGAAAAAAGAAGTAGAATTGTAGAAATAGTCGTAGAAAATATATATATAGATACTGACATAAATAAGGATGCTGGGGCAACTTAAAGAGAGAGGGAGGACAGAGACGTGATCGAATTTCCACTGCGCAAGCGTAGTCATTCATATGTGAGGCCACGTAGAGGCACTGAGAGACGCAAATTCACCTCCCAAATAGTCCCAACCTGAGCAATCCTCCTCCTAGCAAATACTCCTCCTCCTCCTCCACCACCATACCTACTCCTCCGCTGAGACATGTCGGGGCAATCCCGGAAGTGGATGATATTGGTGGCGACCATATGGATTCAGGCATTCACGGGCACCAATTTCGATTTCTCGGAGTACTCCTCCGCCATGAAATCCGTGCTCAACATCTCCCAGGTGCAGCTCAACTACCTCGCCACCGCCAACGACATGGGCAAGGTGTTCGGCTGGTCCTCCGGCCTGGCCCTCATGCACCTCCCAATCTCGGTGGTCATGTTCATCGCCGCCTTCATGGGGTTCCTCGGCTATGGCCTCCAGTGGCTCGTCATCAACAGTATCATCACTTTGCCTTATTTTCTGGTACGCTCCCCCCTCTACAATGTCATTTTTGTGTCCTTTTCTTTTCTTTCTTTTTGATTTTTCTTTTTTATTTTCTGGAAAGTTTTCAATTTCCATTATAGACGTCGAGATAGAAATATCGGAAGCTTCTTCTTTTGTCGACGAACATTAGTTGTACCATTATCATGGGTCTTGGATATCGGGTCGGAGCTGCTGTCCATTTTCTCTCTTTCTCATGGCAGAAATTGGTTTAGTAATTATTTTTCATATATGTAAATTAATAGTCTGGTATTTATTTTGAAACTTTCATTTTTATTATAGTTAAATTAAAAGATAATATAAGATTAATAATTTAATTGATCTTTTTTCTGTTGGTAAGGCAGAAGTCAGCACTCCTATCAACATACGTCAGAAAGTGACTTAAATTTTTGCAAAAGACATGATTGAAAGTCAAAAATTTAATCTTTGATCGTCTGCATAGAAATACTCTGAGTGTAACCAAATTCAGTACTCCTCCGATTCACTGATCAGTGATCACACATTCACACTTCAGTGATTAATACAAAATGATTTATTTAATATTTTTAAAATTCAATTATTTTTTCTTTCCTTTCTTTTCTGTCTAGATTCCAAAGATGCATTTATAAAATCTTGTATCTTACGCATATCTGAAAAACTCGTTATGTTTTCCAGCTTTGAATTTCTCGTAATAGAGAAAAATTGTAAGGTGATACTGATAACTTTCTTAATTTCTTCATTCAGTAATTAGTGTTTTTCTCTATTCGCGGTGTTTTGTTTGGATTTGAATTCTTTCTTTTTACATGACTTTTTTATTAGAGAAAAATAAATTTTTCATATGTAAGAATATTTTATTATAAATTATAAATTCATTAATTATATTTGAATTATTTTTATCTTTATTTTTCTAATAAAATACTGTCTTATTATTTTAATATAAGAATCTTGATTCATTTCCGTGTGCGTCCTTTTCGTTTCCACAATCTTCAACTGCCATGACGTTATGTTCTGGTGGTCTCAACTCCTACCTCCAAATGATGGTTCCAGAACAAATGTGAGGTGGTTCTTTTTCTGGAATCTACTAGATCAGCAGATAATAAAAATTAACAATAGAACACTCATATTTACGCAATAAATTACTCACATAAAATTCCCAATTCTCTTTGTTAATCATACCTAACATTATTCTTAGCGGTTTAAATTCTGTGCAAATATAATTTTCATTACGATATTCAGCTAAAAGTCTACAACTTGACAATAGAACAATGATATTTATATTGAAAGAACTAAGAGGGAGGTGAATTAGTTCTTTAAGTTCAATTATAAATTTTGAAACTTTAAAAAAAACTTAAAACAATAAGTACACATAGTGATTAATAAGAGATAAGTAAATTAAAATAAACAAATATAAAGAGATAGGGAAGAAAAGCTTGCACTGTTAATTTATCCTAGTTTAGCTACAACGCGTGATTTATACTTAATTTTCAAGTAATCGCTTAAGATTTTCTTCAATATGATATTTTTTTTTATAGGGAACTCACTTTCCTCTACTTCTACCCCAAAGTAGAGTGCCGGTGATGTTTTGGCATTAAGTAGATCATAACGAACCTTCCTTTATTTTCACCTGAAATAAAAATAGAGTAACCTAGATCAAAAGGAAGCTTTTAAAATGCTACTCACACTCTCTTTCTTTTTTTACTAGAATAAGAAAACAAAGATTTGGATGCCCTTATATAAACGAGTTATAATGGGTTTCAAGACTATCTTCTAGAGTAGATAAACAAGTACGAAGAGTAGAGGATAACAAGAAATGAACAATTCTTCTTTTTCTCAATTCAGCTCTCCTGTTCTTCTTCAATGTATGTGTTTTTATAGAGAAGACTTTCCTTAACTTTTGTTAGCCATTGGAGAGAAGATTTGACTTCACGAAATAGTTGGTGATTTTCTTTGTTTTTGTATTTAGCAGGCAACACATAAATTTTTAAAAATTGATAATTTATTCTTCACATAAAGTCTGTAATAAAATCGTGTTATTATTTCCTAAACATATATTCATCAAATAATCAACAGAATTATTTCTCATTAAGTAGGATTAATTTTAGAATTATTTCTCATTAAGTAGGATTAATTTTAGAATTATTTTCTTAATGAATCAAATCTCATATAAATAGAAATTTTATTTAATGCCTCTAATCCACACATAATCAATTCAAATATTCCAAATAATTCAAATTAAATTAGTACATGTTCAAATTGTATATTTAATAATTCAAATCAAATCAGTATATATTCTAAATAATTCAAATTAAATTAATACATGTTCAAATCTTATATTAAATAATTCAAATCAAATCAGCATTATATTTCAAATAATTAAATTAGCACATATTCAAATCTTATATTCAATAATTCAAATTAAATCAGCATATATTTCAAATAATTCAAATTAAATTAGTACATGTTCAAATCTTATATTAAATAATTCAAATCAAATTATCAAATAACACATGTACAAAATCTTAATCAAATTAAATCATTAAATATAATTGACCGCATTTATCTTTATCACATGTCTAAAAATAATTCATTAAGTTATTTCAAATTATTTATATAAAATATGTACATGTTAAAATATTTATCATCAAAACCTTAAACCTAACATATACCATAAATTATTCACATAATTTTTCCTTTTAACAGTTCAGATTCTATAAGTTTGTGCAAATATTATTCACATAGTTTTTTTTCTTTTAATTTAATTTCCTCTTCAAATCTTACAACTACTTGATGCACACATGGGAGTACACGTTGCAGCCATCAACCCCAACGGAGACATAAAAAAACACAAGCACAACAGTACTCGGTTTATCATCAACCTGCACCACAAAAACCTGAGTGACGAATAGACAATGCATATTTTTGGATCTACATTATTAGTCCTTAAGAGTGTTAAATTCCATGTCTCTTGAATTATTTCAAGAAAGAGTAATCCATATCTCCAAAGTGCATTTTCTGCTGATTTTCCAAAATACAGGTTAAAATACTAAAGTCAGCCAATCTGGTATCATTTGGAACCTGTCTCCGTTAATTTTGATTGCAAGCCTGTGAGAGCAAGAATTGCATGTGATGGATCCATGATTGAGGACGAATTATTCACTATTCTAACATCTAAGTATGGTGTGTTGCATGTGGTGACCTGATAGGTTGTACCTTGCATCTTTTAGCTTTTTTGACTGATTTAAGCTGGAATATTTTCTGAAGTTGTTTTGACAGTCAAGAACTAAAGATGCCATGATCAAGATTACAGACACTTTCCATGCTTTTTCTGCAAAGATGTGCTTTATCCTCCTATATAGTACACTTTCTGTAGCTGACAGGAATACATTACCACACTGAGATCGAGTAGTATTGTGATTATATCTTGTCACAAAACCATGGCTAACTAACTCTTGAGTAATAAAGCTCACTGAGTTGCAATATATAGATAATTGCTCATAGCCTTCATCACATTGACTAGCTCTTACTTTGTATGTGGCAGGTCTTTCTTCTCTGTCTGTTAGGTGGCTGTAGCATCTGTTGGTTCAACACAGTATGTTTTGTTCTCTGCATTAGGAATTTCCCAGTTAACCGACCCCTTGCATTTTCACTCACCGTGAGTTTCAACGGTGTAAGTGCAGCACTCTACACGCTTGCTGCCAATTCAATAGACCCCTCATCCGATACACAGTACCTGCTCTTGAACGCCCTCGTTCCCCTTCTCACTTCGTTTGCAGCACTAATCCCAATTCTTCGGCAACCAGAGTTAGACCCTCTTCCTCCCGATGCAGTTCACCGGGACTCAATGATATTTCTGATATTGAACTTCTTAGCCATTTTCACTGGACTCTATCTCCTTCTCTTTGGCTCATCAACTTCTGATGCAACTACAGCGCGTCTCTACTTTGCTGGAGCTGTTTTCCTCCTCATCTTCCCACTGTGTATTCCTGGCATTATATATGCTCGAGAATGGTTTCACCGTGCCATCCATTCCAGCTTTCGGATGGAAAGGTCTGGCTTCATTCTTGTTCATGATGATGATCTTGAGCTTCATAGAGAACTCCTTACCCGTCAAAATAGTACTCTCAGCAACGGAGATGCTCACAGCCTGCTGAGTGACCATGGATCCGTGTGTGGTAGTCAGAGGGCAAATAGTAGTGATGGGTGTTGTGAGAGGATGATTGGCCAGGATCAGTTGGCAATGCTAGGAGAAGAGCACCCAGCTGCAGTGATTGTCCGTAGGTTGGACTTCTGGCTTTATTATGTTGCATACTTCTGCGGAGGTACAATTGGTCTTGTCTACAGCAATAACCTGGGACAGATTGCCCAATCTCTGGGCCTGACTTCAAAAACTTCTACCCTTGTCACGCTCTACTCATCCTTCTCCTTCTTTGGCCGTTTGCTTTCAGCTGGACCAGACTACATTCGTAAGTAAGTATTCTCATCAATCTCTACTGTATCATGTTTTTGGAACTTACTGTAGAGAAGGTCACTTCTTTTTGCCTCTGTCTTGATTTAGAAGTGAATGTTAGAAATAAAATTTTAGCAGTTATGATGATAGTATTTTCTGCATTGCAGTAAGTTCTACTTTGCACGGACTGGATGGCTAACCATTGCACTTACACCAACCCCAATTGCGTTCGTCTTACTTGTTGCATCAGACAGTGCCGTGGCACTGCAGACAGGCACTGCACTAATTGGGTTCAGCTCTGGTTTCATATTTGCAGCTGCTGTGTCCGTTACATCTGAGCTGTTTGGACCTAACAGTGTGAGCGTCAATCACAACATTCTCATAACAAATATCCCAATTGGGTCGCTTCTTTATGGTTTTCTTGCTGCATTAGTTTATGATGCCAATGCACACTCATCACCAGGAACCTTGATGTCTGACTCAGCAGTCTGCATGGGAAGGCAGTGCTACTTCTGGACATTTGTCTGGTGGGGATGCATATCTGTCCTGGGACTAGCTTCTAGTGTGCTCTTATTCTTAAGAACCAAACATGCATATGATCAATTTGAGAAACACCGTATTTCGGCACGACCAATTCTGTCTTAACTTTTGGCACTGTATATACGTGAAGATCTCAGGGTCACCCACTTCATTTGGACAGCAGTTGAAGCTTGACTTGTATAGGCTATGATTTTGGAGGCAGAGATAGAGAGGCTGAGCTATAGCAGGGGTGAGTCTTGACGAACATATATATTCTAGCGTTATATTGTAGAGGAGAGATCAAGATTCAGAAGCAAAGAGAGTGAGGATTTTGTTTCTTTCTCTCACAATGCACCAAACAATAAAAAAAAAAAAAAAACTAGAGAAAAATAGGAAAGAAAAGTAAATGGGGATTGAAGCTTTTGGAAGCATAAGATTTGAGGATATATGCATCAATGAAACAGAATAACATCCGGAACTTCATGAAGTTCAGCCTGTTTTGCATCCATGATTCGGTCCAAATTGAGCAGATAACATATCAGCTGTGAACAGAGTTTTATGTTTGCCTGAGAACAGCAGTAGAAGCAGGAGCTATGCTTTGGCCTTGCTTGTGACATGTTGGATCCAAAGACAATCGTAAGGTGCTACTAGCCTATACTTAGGGTAACTTTTGAAAAGAGCTCTTTTTACAAAGCCAGGCATGGCATTTGAAAATGCTATAGTTATTTTAATATCTTTCAAGATCTCAAAAGAATATGTGGCTGAAGTTCACAAGTTTTATCCATTGTATTCTTTCTTCTTTTTAAATGAAAAAGGAAACTAGTCTTTTTTTGGCCAACAGAAAAAAAAAAAACCTAGTCTTTGAGAACTCAATTTTGTATAATTTAGGACCCTTCTGTTTTCGGTGAAAACACAGCAGACAAGCTTCATCTGACATTATGACCTTAAGAAAGGATCTTTTGCCATTTACCGAATCCTATTATGAGAATTCTGATTAGTCAATAGTCATCACTTGCTACGGTTGAGCTAGAAATAGACTCATCATGACATCCTTAGAAGCCTGACAGGGAAGTAATTGTGAAATTTGCCCTCTTGGACTTGTTCATCTTTATTATGATCTGAATCTTTGGCATTTTTTGCTTTGTTGCTATAGAATTTGAGAGGAAATGTAATTCATTGATCTGAAAATAATTAAAAGTACATGAAGTATATATAGGATATGAGTTCCTCAATCTTAGGAGGAAGATAACAATACAACAGATAAGGGTAAGATACAGAGAGTAAAACTAATTTCAATCAGATGTGATCATTGACTTGGTGTTATTGGGACAAACATCCTGTCTGTTGATTTTTATGTATCAGTGAAGGTGCAATTGTATATCCACATATAATATGAAATCTCAGTTTGCCATTTCATCCACGAAACTATGGTCTGATTTAACTTTTAGTAGAGCTCCTTTTCTCTTTGTCTCCTGTAACATCAGACCCAGGAGATGGTCATACCAGATGGAAGCCATAATGTTGGAAAGTGATTCAAGAGATTACAATTATGAGAACAATATATCAAAATGATAAATGTTTAAGAATTAGACTATAATTATGTCACACTGAATAAAATAAACAGAAAAACAAACAGAAAGAAAGAAAAGGAAGAGTATCTAGCCTAGGCTTCAGGGATAGGTATAAAATGTATCCTTTTTAATACACAGGAATAACCTCTCATATGCTAATGCCATCTTTCTTGCTGTAAACATGGAAGCAGCGTATTCACGGCATGCCTTTCCCCTCCTTGCTAGCCTCTCTTGGCCTTCCTTTACCACTGATTCGAGTGCCTCCAACAGGGACTCCACATTCGGAGAGAACATATAACCAAATTCATCATCAACCACAATAGTACCTTGGATGCTTGGATATCTTGATGCCAAAAGGGGCTTCCCACTCATCATTGCCTCCATTAGAGTAAGATTAAGCCCTTGTGGTCTGAGTGTGGGATTGACAAAAACGTCAATCGCACTATAGAACGCTCATAACATGGAAGGACTCATAGATCCTAGGACAAGAACTTGCCTCCCTAAATCCTTGTACCGGTTCTCCCATGGTCCAGAGCCAGCTATAATCAAGTACACATGGGGGTTCTTGGTTATTAGCCTGGAGTATGCTTCATGAAGTAGAGGATGGCCTTTGTCCTTCACTAATCTTCTAGCTACACCAAGCACTAAATTCGCATTGCTTGGAATGCCAATCTTGGCTCTAAATTCTTTTCCCAATTCTATATCTTCTCTGAAGTCTACCTCATCAACACCATTGAGAATTACATGCACTCTTCTGCTGGGAATTTGGTACACATCCCGTAGCATCTCACCGCAACTATCACTAATAGCAACATGATGGGCATAATTCCTGAAGAATCTTATCTCAGTCAGGACCTTTGCGACTAACCCTTGTAAGCTTCTGTTGAAATCAGGGGATACAGGCTCATCAGGCCTACGAGCCAAGTCCTGGAAAATACTTGATTGCAAGCTCTCCAGGGCTATGCCATGCCAAGAGACTGCAAGGTTTGGAAGGTTGCGAGCTAGCCAGTGAGGAAGTGCCACACTTTCTGAGTGAACACCATCAAATGGTTCTCGCTGGTTTTCTTCCAGAAATTGTTCCCATGCTTTGTTGTAGCGCCACCTACCGGACTCGCCTTCATGGTTATGAATGCAAGGTGAAGAGGGTGCGCCTGCTGAAGATAAGATTGAACTGCTTTCATCTTGGGGAGAGGTAAAGATATGAACTTGATGGCCACGGCGGGCATGGCGCTCCATGCCGCCGGGGTGGTGCCAATAGGCCATTTCCGAGAGAAGACAGCGATTTTAAGAGCTACGGGTGAGGGGTTGTCTTCAAGAAATGGGAGGCGGTTCCATGCAAACTCAGCTAAACGAAGATCTCCTGACCAGACCTTGGCATGGGTGGTGCATACGGAGGTGGCGGTGGGGGTGCGGAGGAGGAAAAGAGCAGGTATGGTGAATAGGACAACGAAGAAAAGGGTAATGCAAAGATTAAAATGACAAGTAGAACTGGACTTCTTGGATTTGTTGTTGAAGGCCATCTCTTCAGGGAGCCCTGAATAGATGCTTGATTGTTGTGTTTTGAACTCTGTGATCTCAGCGCTGAAAGTTGCGGGGAAGAATCTGTGGGGACGAGGAAGGTAGGCATGCACTGAAGCAAGTTGGGTTGTAGTTTTCTTTATTCCGTTTTTCACGCCCCCTTCGAAGCAAAAAAGTGAGTATCTGAGCCAGAGACTGGATTTAACATGCACACCCCATTGGGCGTCGCTTCAGCGCCCGTGCCCGTGTAGACTTGAGAGAAAATTGAGAATCATTAATTAATATCCTCTATTCCTGGTTAAGTTGTCTTCAGCTGTGTTAGGGAGAGATATACTATGAGTTTGACTAATTACAAGTTTACAACTACTTGTTATTTTTATGATTTAGAACTTGCATATTGAGCTGCCACACAAACTGAAGTCGAAGTGGCTAGCCTATATATTAACACTTCATTTTCTTTCTACATCATTTCAATACTAGAATATGGACGGTAAAAAAATGGGGTGGATCTTGTATTATGAACTGGACTCTGCAAAGAAACCAGTCATGTGTCCAAAAAATGGTTTAAAAAACATAATGTAACACCAAACTAATATGCAGCTAATAACATTTCCTTTATTTGAACTTATATCCAATTTGCTATGGAGGAAAACATTTTTCATTATATATGGGTTTATCATTGTTATTAACTAAATTATTCAAAATTTGATATACATAAAGTAAAAGTTGAAACCAACTTTGTCACTTCATCAGCTCTGTTAAGAAACCAAGTGATAAATAGAAGTCAACGAGGACGGTTGGTTCGAAGCAGACGCATCAGGAATTCAGGATGTACATTGTGACTTGGAAGACCGCTCAGCACGTTATGGTGATTGCAATAAGCGTGCATAATTTTTTGAAAGCTTTACAATTTGGTCTCTTCTCAGCATTTTTGGAATATGATAATGGTAGTCAAATCATGTGACTTAGCTGCAGAGGGTGTTTGTTTAGTAGTCAGAACTATAGCATTTACTCGTCTGTCTGTCTGTCTTTCTTTCCCGAGCATTGCATACAACTTTGAGTACATAGCATTTACATGCTAAATTTGTTAATACAATTTCCCTTAATTTGTAAATCACAGGAAAAGGCTTCAACTAGAAGAAATGAGTACGTTCTCATGCCAAAACTATTCCGTAATTAGAGAGTGGTAATTTTTGTCTCTGGAGATGTCTTGACTCATAATTATGATAACGTTTAAGGATGCAGCTGAAGAAATCAGAAAGATGAGTCATATTATATTACTGTTCAGCTGATGATACAAATATTCTCATAAAGGCAGTAATCTCTCAATTCAGTGCCATGTCCCTTTATTATTGCATACTAGTTTTGAAAGTTATATTCTCAATTTTGAGCTTATGTGAGTTGAGATAAAAACTCTGGTTCTAAAATTCTAGCTGATTTTCATTTTGATCATGGACTGAAAAGGATATCTCAGTTGTCAAAGGAAGATTTTACATTATCTATACTGCATATATTTTTATACATTTACATAATATATATATATATATATATATATATATATATATATATAGGGTGGCGAACAGTCAATTCTGTAGCCATACCACATGTGATAGTTTACAATGAATTAAAAAGCACTCCTCTAATTGGTAGACTCTTAAGTTTTTCTGCTCGGAACTAGAGGAGAGGGTTGCTTGTGGTTTGCACCGGCTCTGGTTTTCACCTTATTAGAAGCTCCATTTCTAGTAGAATTTGTTGATGCCGGCCAGTGTCCACAGGTAACTGCCATGTCCTTGAACTGTTGCAGGCTTTCAAGAGTTTCAACAATTGTTGGCATTCTTGGTCTGTCTTTAGGATTCAAGCTTATGCATTGCAATGCCAAAAGGGCCATCTCCTTTGCACCCTTGACAGAATATTGGCCTGCAAGCCTTGGATCCATAATGTACCGCAACCTCCTACTACTTCTCAAGTAAGGTTTTGACCAATCCACAAGGTTCTGCTCAGTCTTTGGTCTTGTCTTGTCCATGGCTCTCCTTCCTGTAAGCAGTTCTAGCAGGACCACCCCGAAGCTATAGACATCACTTTTTGTGGTCAAGTGCCCTGTAAACCATTCAGATGTTGCATTAGACTATTAGAGTAATGAGTATTGAATTGCACTTGGTTCTCCCTTATAGTAATGAGTATTACGCTAGAAATTGGTGCATATAATACATTTACTAATCTTCCCAAGTGAGGGTAACAGGATCAAAAAGGTTGAGAGATCCACCCACTCACCCACCTGCTTGAACAATTACCTGTTGAGATGTATTCTGGGGCTGCATATCCATAGGTGCCCATAACTCTGGTTGTAACGTGTGTGTTTGATCCCTCTGGCCCCATTTTTGCAAGTCCAAAATCTGACAGTTTTGCGGTGAAATCCTATTTTTTAAACAGAACCACATGATGAATTAGAACTCAGTGGATTTCAGACGCTTGTGCATAAATGCTAAATGCTATTTTATCATTTTAATCTATAACAAGAAAAAGGGAAGAAGAATGTTTGGTAGCTAATTACGTACTGAATCAAGCAAGACATTGGAAGTCTTGAAGTCTCGGTAAATGACTGGCTTCTCAGCTCCATGCAAGAAGGAAAGCCCTTTAGCAGCACCTATTGCAATTCTTAATCTTGTTGCCCATGGCAGTGATGTTAATCCTGCGATCACATGTAGTGGGCTAAGCGAGTAAGTAAAATGGTGGTCACCAAATAGCTACTAAATGAGCCTTTCGTGCATATGTCTAATAGATCAAAGTAAACTAGGATTATGATGCATACTTCTGAACAAGTGATTCTCCAAGCTTCCTCGTGGCATGAATTCGTAGACAAGTAGCCGTTCTTCATCCTCACAACAATACCCAATCAACTTAACCAAATTGGGGTGCCTCAGCTGCCCAAGAAATATTACTTCTGCCTGCAACCCAACCCAAATATCCGTTTCTCTGAGCAAAAATGGTTACTTCTAATTTTGTCAATCCTTTCCCAGTATAAAATTCCTTTTAGATACAAATGTTAACTGGCCATGCTGGTTATATTGAACAGTGACAGAAAAATAAAAAGAGGGGGAATTTTTACAAGTTTTTTTTTTTGGGTCAACAGGAATTTTTTCAAGTTTCAACTGCACAATGTTCTTTTGGGCTGGCCTGCAATCATGAGTCTAATGGTCTTGGGTCTTCGACGGGAAGATTCAAAACATAAGCGTCACTCATGACGTATACGAAAGAAAACAAGAAATAATAATCGCTATAATCGATGGCAGAAAAATATGAGAGACTTTATTAACCCTCTTTCAGTGTCGGTTTGATGCGTCATTAAAATAGAAAATAAAAAAAAATTAAGCATACCATTTTTTGTATCGAGTTCACTCCTAATATTTTGTCCACGTACTTCTAACATGTAATCCATGTCTCTCTGCTCTAGTTTATTTTAACAATTTCAAGTTTTCAATGTATGAAAAACTCCTTCACATAAAAAATGTATGAAAATCCTCTTTCTTAAGCAGGGAAATTGTGAATATATAATACAAGTTAGGGTAATATTTTTTCATACTTTTTTAACATCATATTTTATATAATTTTTTTTGTCCAAGAAATTGTCCCGTGGTCCCGCGCACAAGATTTACACACATAATGAGTTTTTTATGCAGGAATTGGACCAACCCATCTTCAAAAATTAAAATGATATGGAAACTCCATGCTATAGAAGTACTAATAAAATAGTGCGTCAAATTTGAAGTCTCATAAGTTATCTGATTCCTTGACTTCTTTCTTCAAATGCCCAATCCAACAGGTGAATGGCAGAACGGGGCGTTTACATATATACTGAATGTGAATGGTTGACCAAATATATATATATACTGGATGTGAATGTGAACCCTCTGATCCATTAGGCCAATGGCCTAGTTCGTTCCCCTCCCACTGGTTCTGCTCCTCTCGTTATAATAAAAAAAAAAACACAATTATGTTATTTTTATGTTTTAATTTTATATTTTTTTATACACTTATTTATTACGATAGAAAAGAAAAAAAGTAAAATTTCATCTCTTTTTTATTATGTTCAAGTAAGTGTAAAATTGAGGCCTAACATTTTTGTGAAAAAAATATAAAGACTCTAACAACTATGACAAAATTTTTCTGGTATAGTGGTACATGTGTAGAACAAAAGATCTTCTTCCCTCAAATTCCTCTATTCTTATGCAACAACCAGACTAGAGCACATATATATGTAAGTCTAACAATGTATTATGTTATGTTATCAAATTTCTGAGTACTTTAAGCATATACTAATAATAATAATGATAAAAAGAAAATTGTTATAAGTTGAAGGGGGGTAAAAGTAGTAAGTTGAAATTGCGGTAATATTCCTCAATATATGAAAAAATTAAAAAAAAAATTGATATGCCATAAGTCCATAACTTACAAGCCATTCACGGTGTCCTTGTAAGCCTTCAATGTCCAGAAGCTTAACAGCAACAGGCTGAGCCTTCAAGGCCTGCCTCAAGTTGTCATCTACATAACCCTTGTGCACCGTCCCAAACCCACCTTCACCCAGCAAGAAATTGCTCGAGAAGTTCTGGGTAATGGCGCGCAGCTCGCTCAGCTGAAAATCATACAAATCCGAGCCAAAAGACTGCGCAAGATCTTCGTTGATTCTCGTGGACGAGGAACGGCTGAGATCAGAGAAAGACAGCCTCCGGAACGACGGCAGAGGAGCAATGTTCTTGGAGAAATCCGAACGCGACGGCTTGCACCTGCTCAAGTTTCTGAAGATGGTTTGGTCCTCGGTTGAGCAGCAGTTTGCTGTGAATGGCCTCCATGGCTTTGATGGCTGCTTCATTTTCTAGCAAAAAGAGGAGGGAGAGGGCCTTGTGGAAATGGGTACGGGGTGGTACCAAATAGGCACCAAGATCATATAATATACCAGAAAATTTTCCTAGGAGTGATAGAGACAGGAATAGGGAAGAGGAAGATATCCTTTCTTCAACTGCTCTAACCACTCTAGTAAATTTTGGGGGTGTATGTTGTCATACATTACGTAGTTATGTACTTTATCTTTTTGTTCAATTTGGAGTCTAATTAAGTAGTGTCTTCATGCAGAATACACCAATATCTTTTTGCCTCTTTGGAGTATTGACCACTCACTGCTATTCTAGGTACACCACGGGCCAGGTACCTATGGCCTTGCCTTGGTCATGGAGGTGGAGGGGCAACAATGTAATGAGGATAATTAGGATAGAAAATGAAAACTATTTGTGGTCTTTCTTTTTGACCACGTACTCATTTGGTTTGGATATATTTTGAGCTGCCTAGTTTGTGTTAGACTGTTACTGTCTAAAAATCATTTCTCTCCAGATATTGAGCAGTAGAGATATGTATTTTTTTTTTTTGTGTAATTGAACAAAATATTACATGTTTTTCTTAAACCTGAAGGTTGGAAAATATAGATATAGTCCAAACCAATGAAACCATTATTGACCTGATACTGATATTTATGCTGTTTGTCAATAGGAAAGTAAAGTTTTTTTTTAATTAAATACGATTAGTTGAATTCTGAAACAAATGATGTTATTAATTTACTACTCTGCTTACTCCAATCATAGCCAGGTGGCATGAGGTTACAATTACATTTCAAACTGTTAAATTTGTGATTGGATGGAACCTCATCTTTTTCATGAGTGCGAATTTTGACGATAATATTGATGGTGCTATTCAAACTTTCATTCATATTTTATAAACGGATAAGAAACTTCATGGCATCTGTCTCACAATAAGTGTGTTTGCTAATGATTTGGTAACCTAAGTAACGTATAAACCACAGCAGAGTGACGAAGGGAATGATAGCATCAATTTCTGTCTTTATTAAGAAATACAACTACTTACAAGTCACAAATGGTGCAGAGCGTATAGGAGCAGTTACAAGTTGAAGTGCTGCATGGTATGGCACAATCTAGTCCATAAAAACATTAATAATATATATATAAGAAAAAAAAAATCTCAGTGGTGAATGAGGTGTACCCACGAGTCCTCCGGCTTCAATTTCAACAACCGAATAGAAAATGCATGGACCCGTGTCATGTTATATCACACTTTGAAAATGTTGGTCACTGCTATTATCATATTTGTGAGTCAGACTCCTTGAATGATATTCATTCGATTTTGACTGCTCCTGATCCAAACCTTGTCCATGGTGCTATATTGGATGGCATTTCTACTATTCTGATGAAGAGTGATCGGACTATTGATATTTTCCACGTGCTAAGAGAGGCTAACCATAATGCTATCGCTGAGTGACTATTCCTTACCAAACTTGATGCTTCGAATACTGTTGAGCTTAGCTGCCGGATCAATTCACTCCCTGATCTCCTTGTTGATTATCTTGGTCTTTCCATTTTGAGACATTACCCTCTCTTTTCTTTTTTCTTCTTTTAATGCTTAAAAACTTTGAAAATGTTATTTTTTTTATTTTTAATATAGTAAAATTTAAGTTAAAGAAAAACTCGTATTAATTAAGGGTCAGAATATACTAAAAAACTTATTGAGTCCTTATAAAAATACTTATAGATAGATAATCTACTAATAGAAAAGTTTAATAATTAAATTCAAATCATAATGAAATACAAATAGAAGACCAAACAGATGAGTGAATCCTATTAGCCTTTGAAAATGTTATCTATTCTTGTATCTTTTAGGCATATATTAGATTTCATAATTGTTTTCAATAGAGTGGTAGGAGATAAACCTTAATGAATTTATTTGCTACCCAACCTATTATGTATGTTTCAATATAATTAAAGAGGGGAGTGGGTTTGTTAGGGTTATTTATTTATATAGCCAACTAAAAGTATGTGGCAGCTAATCATATCATTCACCTATCTTTAATAAGTATTATTATATATATAATGATTACAACTAAAGACTTGTCCTTATACCTGAGTATCCACAAAAACAAACTGCAAAGAGGATTTTGTGGAGGAGTGTACAGTTTAGGTTCAACCCAAACCACGGATAAGCTCAAATCACAATGACCCTGCGTCATCTTCTTTTCCCCACCTTTCATTTTTCTCTCGTCTTCGTTTGACAAACCAAAGCAAAGCAACAACGTTCCATACATCTTCTAAATAGGTACGCAGCATAATGACAAAATCACAGACCCAGCCCAACTAGTTATGACTTATATATAGCACTTAAACAAACTCCATTAATTGTCAGCAGGCATGCAGTTAAAGGATAAAGACTTATGCCTTGCAGTCATGGCATCTGGGATCGAATTCAGTGAGATCGAATCCCATCCCTCCAATCCCCCCTACCCTTGACAAAAAAAAAATCCATTAATTAGAACCAGAATATACCCCCCAAAAAAACCACAATTAATTACCTTGGGCACGTTTCTAGAGCATGATTAACAATTATCTGCTTTATCAATGTTACGTTGTCGTATGCACAATAAAGAAATGAGAAGAAAAGAAGAGAAAATACGCTTTATCATATATTATACACAAATGGAAATGGGCATTTCCAACCCAAATTGAACTACATTATAATGCAGTAACAATAAGATTTTTCCTGTAATTACAAATTTACAAAGGAAAAGGAATAAAATTGCATGAATTACTGGCTGCTGCTTCATCAACAATTACTATGATCGCTAAGCATCCATTCAAGCAGGTTTCTGAATAATAACAAATTTGACCATCCTCCTCCCTGCCCCTCTGCTTATGCTCCGCTCCTCCTCTAATACCTTCTTCAGCTTGTTCTCTTGCTCCATAACCTGAACGTGCTAGAAGCTCTGAGTACGGCATCCTTCTTTTCCTGTTCTAAGTGGTTTGAGGTTGAACCCAAAATTATACTGCTTTTGCTCCTCGTCTTTGCGAGGCTCTTCTTGGCGCCGAAGCAAAAACATGACCTCATCATCTTGCAATTCGATTGAAATCAATGAATATGGTTACACGATGATGAAACCAACCTGTTTCGGTATTAAGTACTAAACACTAGGATTGATTTCTGCCTTCTGGTATATATGCCCTTCAATAATTTGCTACTTAAAGCCATGTGGTCAAGACAGCATATCCATTATCCTTTTACCATTCTCCTAATCTTAAAAGTGTATATGCTTTCAGTCTTTCACTTAAAAGTTTAAATTTTTAAGATAGTTTATAACATAATATCAGAGAGCGTATTAGAATTATAAAACTATTCATATACTTCACCTAAATCTAACGCATACTATACAATTTTTTGAATGTAACATTAATTATTCATTCAAGTAGAGACCAGAGTTAATTATAACTTGCGCATTCTATTTTCTTTGCATCAGAAATAATTACATGCATAATTTATCGCATTTATTTATGCACAATTTCCAACCCAAATCGAAACGTTTATATCCTGTTATCGGAATCCAGCTTTAATTTTGTACTGTGTATGAAGAAGATCTGATTATGTTCATTATAGATTGGAGATTAATAAGATGTGTGTGTGTCTGCATTTATAAGAAAGATTTGTGATTATCAGGTCCTTCCCACACAGCGCTGACTCGGTTTGCCATCATCAGTTTTTGCTGGAACTTCTGATTTGATTTTTAGTCCATGGCACCATCACCATCCACTAATACCATTTGAACGCCTCATGTGGCAAACTGAATTTTCAGCGGTTGTACTAAAAAGTTAATTACAACTTTTTTTTTTAATCTGTGGCTTAGATAACCACTGATGATATTTTTTCTATTCTCTAAATCTATTAAAACAATGGATAAACCTTAACTGTCACAATTAAAAATCTTTTTTGTCAACAATAAAAATTCTATTTCTCAATATTGAATTTGTTCACAAACTTTTCGTATAATATGAACAGATTTTACCAGGCACTCTCAAATTTAATAAGACACTAATTGCTGGTCAACATGGAACAAACAATGGAGTTGGGTAGACAAGTCCAACACAGCTCCTTTTTCTGCCTAGTCAATGGAATTATCTTCTTCCTTTTACATCTCAATCTGATGCCTAACTTGAAGCCAAAGGAACCAAAAAAGAAAAGGATAAATGTGTATCAAAAGTCTTCAACTCTGGCTATGTACTAGTGTCAACTAGTCTGTATTATGAATCATATCAACAACTTGGTCATTTCTGAGACATATTTATACAGTTTCGAATTTCATGAAATCACGACTGAAAAAAAATTAAACAGAAGACAACAGAAATCAATGAACTCACGAGTATTACTTGGCTGCTTCTTCCTTTTCCTCATCTCTAAGAATTGTTTTGATCGTAGAAGCATCAATTCTAGCTGATTCCTGCTTCACCCATAGGACGACCCTCTCTGCTTCCCTGCTTACCCTCTCTTCCTCTTCCAACGCTTTCCTCAGCCTCCTTTCTTGTTCTTTGACCGAAAACGTGCTCATATCAGAGAGTATTTCATCATTCTTTCCCCATTCAACGTGGTCTGAACTTGAAACCCCACTGCTTTTGCCCTTTCTTGCAACGCTCTTCTTTGTGGAGAAGCAAAAGCAACATGCTGATCCTCCTGGGTTCTCTGGCTCCATCATGCAAATTTGGATCACAAGACGAACCCTTTTTCGAATACTTGCAGACCACTTGACTGATGTAATTTGATCTCCTCTGAGCTAAGTGGGAAAATGAATGCAATAATATGAGTTGTTCAGATGAGGCCTTATTTGAAGAATAAGAAACAGAGGTGAGGGAATGATCCTATTCAGTGGGGTCTTCTCCTTTGTCAAGATGTTATATTTAACATATCTAGCGTATAGTTGCCAACATACTGGGACCCAGTTTGTTCGATTCCATTGAAATTGTGATCGTTGTTTGAGTTGGTGAAGAGTTCATGTCAAAGCTGATATTTGCCTATGCAATATGCATTTTTTGGGCGGCGGCTAGTTGAGGTACTTTTCACTCGGGGCCAAAAGCTGACAAGCACATTGATGTAGGTTGAGAAATCAACCTTCACTTGACCTTTATGATATTTTAGACTGAACATTAAGGAAAGAAAATAAAATAAGAGAAAAATTTATTATGAGCAAGTTTTATAAAAAAATAAAAAATAAATATTTTTAAGTAATTTTTTAAATTTTTTTAAAATTAATTTTTATGAAAATTTTAAAATTTTTTTAATTTAAAAGATTTTAAAAAATTTAAAACATTCGAAAAGAAAAATTTATTAGTAAGTCTTCTATTTTTTTTTTACTTTATTTTCTTTAAATTCCCTTATTTTTATTTTTTCTAAACTCTCAAACATAGCGATGTGGGATTAAGAAGGATAATGAGAGAAGGTAGATGTTTGTTATAAGACTCTATCTTATTTAAAAGTTTTATAAAAGAAATAAAAGTAAATAAAAAATTTTAAGTAATCATCCAAAACTCATAAATTAATTTTTGTAAACATTTTAAAGTTCTCCCAATTTGAAAGATTTGGAGGATTTAAAACATTCAAACAAAAAAAGAAAAATTTATTAGTAAGCTTTTCATTCTCTTTCCTTTCTTTTCCTTTTATTTCATTTTTTTTATATTCTTTTCTTTTCTATTCCCTCCAAGCTCTGAAACATAATCTTATGTTATATTTGGATGGAGAATTAAGGAGGAAAATTGAGGGAATATAGAAGTTTATTATAAGTCTCTCCCTTTGTTTGAAAGTTTTATAAAAAAAAAAAGAAATGAAGATTTTTAAATAATCCTCCAAAACCGTCATAAACTAATTTTTGTAAACATTTTAAAGTTTTCCTAATTTGGAGAATCTTGAAAGATTTAAAATATCCAAATAAGGAAAAAAAATTTATTAGTAAGCCTTCCATTCTACTCTATTTCCTTTCCTTTTATTTCATTTTCTTTAAATTATTTTCCTTTTCATCCCACCAAATTCCTAAACATTGGGAGATTTGAGAGGGAAAATGAAGGAAGAGAGGTTTATCATAAACCTCTCTCTTATTTGGAAGTTTTATAAAAGAATATGAAGGAAATGAGAATTTTTAAGTTATTCTCCAAAACCCTCCCTTATTAATTTTTGTGAACATTTTAATTTTTTTTTAATTTAAAAGATTTTAGAAGATTTAAAACATTAAAATAAGGGAAGAGAAATTTATTAATTAGCCTTCCATTCTCCTTTCTTTCATTTTCTTTCATTTTCTTTAAATCTTTTTTCTTTTCATTCCCTCCAAAATCTCAAACATAGCCTTAAAGAAAATGAAATGAATAGAAATTTAAATCTCTTAGGCTATGTTTGGAAATTTGGAGGGAATGAAAAGGAAAAATTTTTTTAAAAAAATTAAGAAAAAAGAAAGAAAAGAGAATGAAATGTTAATTAATAAATCTCTTTTCCCTTGTGTAGATGTTTAAATCCTCCAAAGTCCTCTAAATTAAAAAAACTTTAAAATATTCACAAAAATTAGCAAGAAGGGGTTTTGGAAGATTTATTAAAAATCCTTATTTCCTTCCCCGTCTTTTATAAAACTTTCAAATAAGGAAGAAATTTATAATAAACATCTTCCTTCCCTTATTTTTCCTTCTTAACCTCCCATTGGTAGTTTGGAGGGAATGGAAATGAAAGAGATTTAAAAAAAATGAAAGAAATGGAAAGGAAAGATATTTAAAGAAAATGAAGGGAAAGAAAAGGAATGAGAATGAAAAATTTACTAATAAATTCGTCTTTCTTTATTTGGATGTTTTAAATCTTCTAAATTAGATAAACTTTAAAATATTCATAAAAATTAGTTTGAGAGAGTTTAGAAAGATTATTTGAAAATCCTTATTTTCTTTTTCTTATTTTATAAAATTTTTAAATAAGAAATAATCTCATAATAAATATTTCTCTTCCTTCATTTTTCTTTCCTGATCTTCTGTCTAAACATAGCATTCGAATATCTTTTTGGACTGAGGTATTTGAGTGTAAAGAGAGGCCAAAATAATTTTTTATTTTAAATTAAGTATATGTGTAAAATTTTTACGTCAAAAACAAGTATTTTACGTCTTTATTATCTATATTAAATATTTTTGTTCATTTTTTAATAAATTAAAAAGATTATTTAAAAAGTTAAAAATTATAATATTTTATTCAGTTATTTAATAGTTAAACTCCGAAATAAGGATAATTAAGTTGTATTCCATTTTCTTATTAATCTTCCAAACAATGAGCAATGAAAAAGTAGTTGTATTTCATTTCTTTTCTTTCTTTTTCAGTTCATTTCCACTTGTTTTGTTCTATTTTATTAATAAAAAAATCCAAATAGAGTATTAATGCCTAATTGCAATTGCCTATCTCCTTTTTTTTTTTTGGCCATCGTGCCTAATTGCCTATCTATGGTTCCAAGACCAGAAAAATAGTAGCATTACTTCAGATAAAAAACAATTTTGGGGGCTTGTTTGGGCCCTGTTTCAAGGGTAGATTTGATACGAGATAGTAGGCTTTCCCAAAATGTGATTTGGCATACACCCAAAGTCCTAAAACCACAATCCGGAAAAAGACTAAATTTTTTATGCTCTAAATATTCATTTAATATTGATTTCATCATCTAAAAATATATAATATTAAATTAATTTTTTAAAAATTTAAAAAATATTAAAATAATTTTTTTAATTTTTTAAAGATTTATAGAATGATTATTTAAATTTTATTTTCATTTTTTAAAAAATTAATTTGATATCATATATATTTTAAAAAATTAAATTAATATCAAATAAAATTTGAAGGATTAAAATAATAATTAAAAAAAAACACTTCCACCGATTTGCTCCTAGGGTTTTTTTTTTTTTTTTTAAGAGATTAACTTGTCCCTTGTCATAGAATTCCCTATCATTAGGATTTTCCGAAAGGGATTGGGATGGTAGGTAGTGGGTCTCTAAGAATGCGCGAGTGGCCCACACTGTCGAAAAATGGTGCCCAAAGCACGAGTTAGCCGTTGAACCTTCTCGCGGACGAGTTTACATGATCAACTACAACACCACGCTCCCAGAGCTATAACCCCAAACAAACCACACTACGCACACACTCTCAGCTTTTCCCTCTCACAAAAATGGGGGTATTCTCTGACCTCTCCGATACCGACGAGTCTTGCATTGACGAAATTATCTCCCAAGCACAAGACGCCTGCTTTCTGGAGCAAGTTTCCGCCATCAATTGCTCTGGCTTCACCGACTCCGTCCTTCCCACTGACCTCGAATCTCGGTTCCGCAAGCTCAAATCATTCCCAGTTACGAAACCCAAGAGCAGCACCGTCCCGCCGCCACCGTGCGACGACAAAGGTGACAACTTTTCTACCATCAATTCGAGAACCCTGCATAACTCAGTGAAGGGTGAACCTGGGCCTGATTCTCTTTCCGATGAGCGAAGTCCCGATTTTTCGCTTTCCAAAGAGAACCCACCTGGGCAAATGCGTTTGGACCCTAAGTCACGATCTGGGTGTGTCTCGCCGCCGTCGGATTCCTTGGATTTTTCGCCGGTGAAGGAAAACTCGAATGGGAAAAAGGAGGTAAAAGCAAAATCTAAATATGGGTCTGTTTCACCACCTTCTGGTTCTTCCCGTGCGTCTGAAGAAAGTTCAATGTCGTCGCTGTTCAAACCCAAGCTAGATGAAGGAAAGCGTTCCAAACAAAAACCAAAATCTGGGTCGCTGTCTTCTCCGCTGAGCTCTTCCAATTCGTTGATGGATTCCCCATCCCCACCTCGAAAGGCAGGGTGCTTCTGGTGCTCTCCGAAGAAGGATTCTAAGAAGAAAAGTAAGGAGAATTGGGCTGCGGCAAATATTCTTGGCTGGGATAAAAGTGATGAATTTTTCTCGGATATGGAAAGTTTCTCGAGTAAGCACCAGCAGAAAATGCTAAAGAAGGCAATGAAGGAAGAGCAGAAGATTAGCCGCGAGGCTGAGCAGATCGTCAAGTGGGCTAAGCAGGCATCTGCGAGGATCAGCGTTTCTGGCATGGAGGATGAGCTAAGTGATGATTAGGGTACGGAGTAGTACATTTTGGTTCCTTCTTGTTCTTACATTTCAGAGGGAAAAAAAAAGGAATTATTATAAGTTTTACCTTGTTCTTCGATCCATGTGTGTTTTACTTGTTACATCTATACAAATGCCTCATAACGTATATATTATAAGATGCTTCTCCATATTTTGTTATACAGTATATTTCGGCAATTTTATTATGACTTGATGATCTTCATAGTGTTTTCAGTAGATTTAAATGCAAAGTACTTGTTGTAGCATTACAATGTCTTACAATTTGTTGCAGATTTATAATCTCCTAATCTGCTTTGCTCAATTTTGGTGTTGTTTTGGACTTCATCTGATTTATAAATTGGGTCAAGGTTCTAATTAAGGGCAAGCATATGTCACCAGCTTTTGGATTTGTATTACTGTCTGAATTGAAAAGATTGGAGATTTCGCTCTTCAATCCCATTTCTAAACAGAGATTTGCAAGCAATAGCTATTATTTAAGCATATCAAGCATTTTTCCGAGGTGCTTGTAAATAAGGAAGTTATTTGATGTTTGTATTTGTTAAACATAGAAAATTATCTTAACAAATTGAAAAGGGCAACCATTAATGTACCAGGCATTGTTTCTCAAGTGGGCATACCCGCTAACCTGTTTGGCTGGGAGAACCTACTTTTCCTTGAACTCTTGGAATATGAAATTGAAGTAGTTATCATTGTCTTTTCTATGTTGTGCAAGGTGTTGCTTCATGGGACTGTCACATGAGCATAAGGCTATTTCAGTCTTCTATATTGGAGACATATACAAATTCCAATGCTTGCCATGACCTTCTATAAGACTGCATAACTTACCATATGATTAGCTAAATGTCGTCTAATTCTTGTGTTGAAAATGAGGTTCATGGCCAAGTTATCTTGTAAGTTACACGAATCAGCAGCTGCAGCCTCTCAACTGAACTTAGAAGAAACAAAGTGTAGACAGCATTAGAGTGATGGCATGTGTCTGCAGTTGCCGAGTGTACCTCCTGTCCTTGTAAATGTCTTTTTCTTAAACATTCTTGTAATGGAGTGACAGAACTGAAGTAACGAACCCTAAACAAGATATCACTCCATTGAGAATAGCAAGGCAAGTGAGTTGTGGGAACCCTAAATACTATATTCCCTGCTTTCTTTAAAACTCCATGTGCATACTGCTTGCTTTTATGGGCGGGGATATTGCAAAATGCGTCAGCTAGATAATACCCAGAAAACCTATTTATATAATCCTTTACTGATTGAGGTTTCCTTTCTTAAAGGGTTATCCTTTTGCACGTGGTTTGTACTAACAGAAGAAGAAAGAGAGTAGAACATTAGTCACTTGCAGGATCTATTTAAGTCGTTTCTTTCATCGTGGTCCTTTACAGTTGTATTCATTTTTATTTTGATCAAAGTTATTTTCTTCTATTTTATTCTCTCATGCAGAAGCACTCACTTTCATTGTTGTTTCTCGGAATTATTATTATTTTTTTATTTTGATCCTTTCCATATGTACTCACTTTACACATGTGAGAGACTAAAATGAAAGAAAACAACTCTAAAGAACTAAAATAAAAGAGTATATCTATGAATGACTAAAATGAGAAAAAAAAAAACTATGAATGACTGAAATAAGAAAAAAAATAACTATGAATAACTAAAATGAAAGTGAGTACATATGTGATGGACTAAAATAGTGTTTCACTCTAATTTGTACCGGTATGGATTATTTTTCAAGTAACATGCTTCTGTTACTCCACTCATTAACATTTAGAAAAGTCCATTATGCAATTAGGCATTAAAATACTGCAAATACTTATCAATCTCTGGTTGCATTCCCCTCTTTCTTCTGTGAGAGGGAAAGCAAGAAGCGCTAAAGTTAAGGTAGATTTGGCACTGCCATTGGATTTGATCATATCTAGCTTGCTGCATTCTGTTGAGGCCATTATGGTACAATCCCACGTCATTGGAGATCCCTGATTTGTTTTGCTTCACTTTGTTTGGACGTTTTTCTTTTGATAAAAAAAAAATTTAAATAAAGTATTTTTTGTCATTTTTTAAGAATGTTTAGATGAATTTTTTTAAAAAAATGCTAAAGTACTAAAAAAAATACATTACTCTTTTTAGAAGTTAGATTTTTGTACTTATAGAAAAAAATCTTTTTTATAACCTAAAAAAGTTATTTAAACTAAAAAAAATATTTATCAAATATTACATCTAAACATAAAATATCTTTTACTTTTTTTAAAGATCTTTTGAAAAAAACTCAAAAAAATCTTTTTTAAAAAAGTTCATCCAAATAAGTCCAATAGGTCTTAAGACACCGTAACTGCCTTGATAACAGAATATTCCTTTCTTTGTCATTTTAGGCTGCTAACCAAAAGAAAATATTAAATATATGATTGGCGTAGCAAATAAAAGAAAAAAGGTATGAGGAAAAAATCAATTGGCATCTTTGAAGATTAAAGAGAATTTGTGTTACACAATGCAGCGATCTCTGTATTTAACAGCTCTTCAAAAGCGTGTATCAAAACAGTGTCATAGCTTAACATTTCTACTGACTCAACGCAGAGAAGCAAAAATAAGCTATGTAGGCGCTTTCGGAAGCACTTAAAAGCACGCCTACTCAAAGTTTGGAAAATGATTGTCTCAGTCGTTGAATCCCAACAAAGCAGCAGATTTTACCGTGGAGATGTAAAACCTATTTAAGTAGTTGTAAATGTTTGTTTCGTGTTATCACTTTCAAGGCCAGGTGATAACATGGTCAATTTTCACCAGAATCTGCTGACCAAAAAGGTATTTAATTAACCGTTGAGAAGGATGGGATCATGGAAGCGTTTCGTTTGAATTTGAATATTAAAAGCAAACCCAAGATGAATTCGGGCCATATTAATATTTTATTTACTCAGGTGAATAATAATAGCAATAATTAATATAATCTATTCACATAAAACATGTTAATTTTTTTTTTATGCTAAAACAAGTTCCTTAGAATGACCCCAAGGGCCTAAGAAAGTGTCAATCATAGATCGATTTACATATTGAAACTGCTATTTCCTATTACAATTTATGCTCACATATATAACATAGACATCCTGCACAGATGACACAACCACACAAAAATAACTGCAAACACATGCTATGGCTCTCCATATGGACCTATACCGTGGGAATGAGAATATACAATTTTTGCCTCACCTAATCACAGACAAAGTTGGCATCACGTTGACGTTATCTCCATTATCTTGCTGGCTGGTATTATGTCCTGTCTCTCTACGTAAGCAGAGGGAAACCATCCAGCATTGCCCTTGCATTCTCCTTCAGACCATCCATTGGGAGCAACCTGGAAATGTAACAAGCAGAAAAGGATACACAAGTATAACTCATATCAGTAGTGATAGGCTGATTTCAGTGACAATAGACACTACAGTTTCTTTTTGTAAATGCTAAATCAACAGTTCTTCTAGCCATACACTTCAGCGTAAGAATATGTTTAAGGGGTAAAAACATGGCCAGCAATAACATGTTATGAAGATGATGATTAAGTGGTGAATGATTTCAACGTTAAAATTATCTGTTTCTGACGTTCAACAGACAATCTATAGAAGAGTAGGTGAGGGTATGAAAATCAAATCACAAAAATCAACTCCAATAGACCATTCATTTACTGTCATTCCAAGACACAGTTGAAGCTAACAGTTATCTTGGGATAAAATTAGGATACAAGATAATTGTGATTTAATTTGAATTGCATCTCTATTTTCCCCTCTAATTCTTCATCAAAAGGAGAAAGACATGTGGCTTTTAGGACCCCAACCAATGACCCACAATTATGAACGCCAAAAAAGTCTATCTTTACAACTCAATAACTAAATTGATGCAACATAGATAGCTGAAAAGTTCTTAAAAGAAATACCTGACGAACCACAACATAGTCATCAACTGATAGACTTAACTCCCCTTCAGCTTGAGCATCAAATGGATGTATGACCTGTAGGACAAATGACAAGGAACATTAATCAGCTTAGGATATGATGGCATATAGAATTTAAATGAAAGATTGTACTGCACCAAGTTCTCACAAATTTTTGGATTATATCAAGTGACAAGAAGTTTTTTTGCAAATGAATTGTTTTATATACATATAATGCAATAAACTTGAGGTAAGAAATCATATGTTTTATGGCTTAAAATAATTGCATATGTATAATATCACAAATATCCACAAATTCTAATGTGCAGATAAAATAAAAATCAACACTAGCAATTAAAAAAACATAGAAGATCTACATGTAGCATATCATTTGCAACAAAACCAAAGCTGAATTATCAGTATAAGCTTCAATTTGAGCAACAGTCAACTGCAAGAATGTGACCCTATATTGTATGTAACGAAGGAGCTTTAAAGACACATTTATTCATTCTTTTACAGTATATGTACCCATGTATCCACAATTAAGTAATTCAGACTTCAGAGGGACAAGAATTCACAATAAATTTACATGACTTACCTTAGCAAAAAAGTATGTGCCTGTTTGACTGGTTTGTTTATAATCAAAGCCATTTGAATTAGCATTCTCATCTGCAGGTTGATTATATCCATCTCTTGGGAGTGGAACAGGAACTGATGAAGACTCTTTTGATTGTTTCTCCAGAATCATCTAAGTCCAATAACATGCAATAGAAGAAAGGTACAGTCACGATTTTGATCAGAAAAAGAAAAAAGTGTTCAGAGTATTATGTCAGAAGCCAACATGTTGAATACACACAGGAACTAGTCATTATTTTTCAACTCAGAAGGAAGAGTCAGGCTACATGGTAGCTAACCTCGGCATATATTTTCTCTAGAATAACAAGGACATGCTGATGATAAGCTCTCTCAGCATCCACCTGCCACAAAGGGGAACAAAAGGAAAAAGAAAGAAAAGGCTTAGGGAGGCAAATAAATAAGAACGATTTTCTTGAGGCTCAAGAACCATACAAAATATGACTAGAGAATAATGCAACAAATGTACCTAGACAAGCAAATATGAGATAAGACAGATCTCATTGTACATGATGAGAACCAAATTTACTAACAGGAATTTAGATTCTCATTAAGGTTTTGACCCATAGCTCTAGAAAATTGATCCCTATCATGTCAAGAAATCTAATTTTCCTCTCACTTCAAGCAACCAAACCCTAGGTATAAGTCAAGCTTTCTATTTTATCCACTCAGCTTTTACAGCCTACTGGAAGAATTGACTGTGGCCAGCATGTTAACATAACAAAAGGTGGTTGACCACAAAGAATCTACATCTTGTTTTCTTTCCTTTTTTTTTTTTTTTTAAAAAAAATCTTCATATAGGAAGCAACTTGTTCAATGGAAAAAAAACAAATTTTACAAAACATAAGTCAACCACAATTTTTGGTAAATGGAAAGAGCAGCATTTCTTGCATGAACAGCAAATGTTGATATCTTCAAAATTTTAATAGTTATAATCCACTCAGCTGTTAGCAATATAGTAATACTGTAATAATAAACTATGATATTTAGCACCAGTCAGGCACATAAAATCAAATCAGCAATAACATGGCAAGAAGGCACTTTCACAGTGAATCTAGCAATACCATTGTACAAAGGCTCTGCAGAGTTATCTGTTGCTGTTGTTCTTCAACTGACAACATAGCATCAGTTGCTTCTCTACCAAGTGCCACTAAGGCAGATTTAAGCTCTTTCAACCTTGATTCTGCATTTTGAAGCCTCATGGAACTCTCTGCAGAAATAGAAGATTCCCTCAACTTTGATCGACGCCTCAAAACTTCAGCAGCCTGATGAGAAGATATCTAAGATAAATACTATGCATTGCACACCACCATATGCATGCAGTTGTGGCAGTAAATTATTACCTGGGCTTCTACCTCTTGACGAAGTTTGTCATAGTGGTGAGTGAGGTGACGAGCATCCTCCAAAGGAGCTCCTGTTATTTGTGACCGCAGTGGCTCAGAGATCTATACACACAAAACCTGAAGCAGAATTAGAAGCATAAAAAATGGGGGGAAACGGGAAAAAGACATGATTGGAAGACTCAATTTTTTTGTTTTTGGATAGAATGGAAGACTCAAAATGACATTCAACTGAAGGTAAAAAGACAAAACTTTCTTTTTATGAAATAAATGGTAGGTTAGTAATTTATATTGATTGTAAAGAGTTAGAACATTGGTCCATGTATCCTGTCAACAACCCATTATGCTTCCTTTCAGTTGTCCAAGCTAAAATAGTTCCAAAGAACCAGGGCTTCTTATTTCTTATCAAGGAAAAAGACCTAGTATCCTGATATAAGTAGGAAGTGAAATGTTTCTGTTGATTTGCACTTGCTTAAGTTGAAATTCCAGAACCCATGCATATGTTAGTAAAAAAATTATTCCACATGGGCTATCAGTCTATCAGATAGGTATAATGTTCTACTAAATAACATCAATTTGCACATATTAATTATATCATATGCTCTACGGTAAGGATATATTTCCTAAAATGAACTCTTAAAGACTACACTAAGATAGAACTTTTCCAAAAAAATTACCTGATCACCTAGGATCCCAAGTAATGTCTGCCTCTCATTTTCCAATATATCATATGAGTTACCCATGTGATGAGATGCCCTTGCAAGGGGATAACTACTGCCTTGATTCTCAGTTGCATACTTACAGCAGTCCTTAGCCAACTTCCTTACTGAAGTATACAGGGCAAAGTGGCAAACTATCAATTATCATCCTTGGGTCAGAAACCGAATTAACAGAGAGACACAAGCAAAGTCACCTATCTCCATCTGCTTGGAACTAACAGAGATGAAACCTTCAACACCGCGAACAATATGCCGCTGAAAATGCTGTGAGCATCACATTGATTAAAAATTTGGCCAAATAAAGCATCCTTTACTTATAAAATGACAGCCATCAGACCCACTGAATACGTGAAAACTGAGGTTACAGGACAATATGAATAAACCTTAGCTGCCTTTGTAGAACTGTATAACTTTCTAAGTTGTTGGTGACATTGAAGTTCAGATTCATCAGTCATGAGCGGTTCATTGCTAATTTGGCCTAATTGTCTAAGTATAGCCTGCAAAACAAGAACGTTCTGAATTATGATCTTGCACAATAATAGAAGACAAAAGTCAAACAAATGAAACCACTAGAAACGCAGTAAAGTGAAAAGTTACAAATAGATTCTACACTTTGTTTTAAGGATCCCACTCCATCAGTTCAAGCCTGAAGTGAAAATGAGCCTTCATATAAAATCCCACTTAAAAAATTCACGGTAATTGATATTATCCCATGTCACGAAAGCAAATTAAACAGAAAAATGATAAATTCTGCCACAGAAAGCATAATAATCTCTTAAGAAGGGTGCATCATTCCCCAGTCCCCACCCAATTAAGAAGCATCCTACACAATTTTTCCATCTCAAAAGAAAACACGAAAGGTAAGGAACTACTAGAAAAAGAATCATCACCTGCTGTTGCCGGGCAACTTGCTCCCTTAATTTGCCAGCTTGCTTCCGTATAGCATCCATTCTCCTTTCTTTTTTTAGTATTAAAAACAGTTGCTTTCTTGCAGTCCAAACAGGAAATGATCAGAAAAACTTGGTCATGGGGTTTTCAATTCGTTGAAACAGAAAACCAAGAAATCAATGGAGAAAGGAGGATTACCTGGATCTTTCTAGAGAGAGAGAGAGGACGGAGAGGGGTTTCCAATAGTTTAATTTGGAGAAAAGGACGAGAACAGAACAGATACAAAGGATGGAACTTGGCAGGAGCCAAGTGTGTATTCTGTGGTCATGGGTGTGAAAGTGAAAAGTGTACAGTGCAGAGGTTAGAGAGAATCTCGGGTTGGAGTTGAAGTTTGGGGGAAAAAGCGTCTTTTCGAGACTTCCACAGGCCACGCGCTTGACTTGCGGACATAATATAGTTGTCGTGTAAACTGTAAAGCACAAAGGTGCATTTTTCAGCCAATTGGATTCCAGGAATTTGGGTTTTGGAAATTTGATCGCCTTTGAACCAAATTAGAGCACTGCTATGTGATGGTAATAAGAAAAAAAGAAAAAGAAAAAAAGAGCACTGCTATATGATATCTATACACAAACACAATAAATTTTGTCAGAAATCCATACGCCACCTGTGCATATTAGGTGGTGTAGGAAAATTCAAGTTTAGATTGTTGTTGCAGTTTTAACTTTTTAAGTAAGTTCTTTTTTCCCCTTTTTTGTAAGTTAAAAGAAAGTAGTAATGACTTTAACAAGAAAATGGAACAAAGTGTTCGTAGTTCAAGAGTGTCACCGAATTTTTATGGAGATTATTGGATTCTTGGATTCCAGGATTAAATGTTTTTAAGGTGACTTTTTTTGTGCTTTAGTATAAAAAAAGAAGCAAAAACTAAACAAAAAAATAAAAAAAAAACTAAATCTCTTGAACTGATCTTATTTTAATGTGATTTTTTTAAAAAAATAATTTAATTATTTATCAAATTAAACTGTAACTTTAGATGAATCTTATTTATAATGTAGAAGATTGAATTCTGAAATTATTACTTTGAGGTTAACTTTATTTAATCACTATCTCTAACTTAAAAGGTTAGCCTCACAATTATTTTTAGTTTAAAAAGAAAAAATAACTGCTTTAATTAAAAAAAATTTAAACTGAGGTTTAGTTAACTCTTTTTTTTTTCAATTTGGTATCAAACATAACTGTGAAACTATCATTTATACGTTTTGCTTGTAATTTGAAAAAAAAAAACAAATCAAAAGAACTTTTTTAGATTCGATTTTTTCTTAATAAAGTAATTACGGTTTGGATTTATATGTTATAATTGAATCAAGTCAGATTTTTTATTCAATTCAATTTTTCCAACCATGTCCACTCATAATCTTATATCTCATTTGTAATAAAAAATAATTTAAATGTGAATACTAAAATTTGCTGGAAAAAAAGTTTAAACAATGTTCTGTTTAATAATGTTATTTTTTAAAAATAAAAAAATTACTGAAAACACGTAGTTAGACTTAGATCCAAGGTAAATAATTACAAAAGCGAGAGTAATTTCCTAATACACGCACACGTGGAACAAAGGTTGACAGAAAAACGTAACGTGACAGAACCAGGGACCTACACAGCCAAGCAGTATTAAAAGAATCACTAAGGTCCTAAGAGGCACTCTGGCCCCAAATTAATTATAATTGAACCTAATACTTGCTCCTCAAAGTTTTTCCTTGGAATTCTTCTTGTTCCTTTTGTTCCATAAGTACCCACACCAGCTGCTGGCTGTTAGTTCTTGGTCTTACTTTTCTCTCCCTACTCCACTCATAAACTGCCTTTACTTGCAAAACAGGCATTGGCAACACTGTTAGATTTCCCAAGGAACCTGATCATAGAAGACTCTTAACGAAAACACCAATCGTTATGACAAAATACATTAAACTAATTGAGCTACTCAATGTGGGATATAATAGTATGATTCAAAACTGATGACTTGAATACGGAGTTACAGGGCTGTGGAATACCAGTCAAGGATCCGTGTCGTGATGATTTGAATGTTTCGTGACGTTGTTTTTGAGTTTTAACTCTTGTGCAGGTCCATTTCCAAGATTACCAAGTCAAGATGTTGCCGTTAAGCCACCCTAATGCTGGAGCTTCATGAGTTCACAAATCACAACTGATTCTAAACTCACTGTGGTTGAGAGCAACATTATATTTTTCCACGAAATCAAATTGTGATAAACGATTTATGAATAAGTACATCAAGTTTGTTTTCTTACCTATGTTCTTGACTCGGTGAACCTTAGTTCTAGTTGTTAACCTAGTGTTAGCTATGGTATCCTGATATTTTTTAGGGTATTATAGTTTGGATGATTTTTCAAATATTTATTAATTATCATTTCCCATAATAAATTATTGAAGTTTATATAATAAGATCAACATCAAATAAATGTTTGACAACTAGTTAGAATGTTAATATAAAGAAAAAAAAGTACTAAAATAATTCCTTGTCAACATGAGACTTCGTGTGGTATCCTCATTCAAGAGAAAAAAGGCATTGTTGAAGAGATTATTTTTTTCTTCTCTTTTTAGAGAAAAAGAAAATTCATCTTAACAAACAAAATGAATGGCTAGTTCAATAGTGACATCCCTAATTATTAAAATCACAAAATATTAAATAAAAAGGCAAAAGTTTACCTATAGTAATATATATAAAAACCTATCATGATGTGTTATAAATAAAAAGACAAAAGTTTGTCTATAATAATAATTTTATTAAAGAGAGATAAACATAAATTTTTATTATATATAAGAACTCATCATAATAAGTTATAAATTTTCTAATTATATTTGAATTGTTTGTATCTTTATTTTTCTAACATGATACTCTCCTAAAATAATATGAGAGAATCCTAATCCTTTATTAATTAGAGAAGGAATAATTTGAACTTGGTTATCAATCTTTGGTGGACAGTCAAATTAAAATGAAGTGTATTAAATAAAAATACAAAAACATTTAATATGAACAAAAACATAAAATATTTTTTAAATAATTAAAAAAATTATTAAGCTAATTCATTAATGTGATTTATATTTTTTCTTTTAACACAATCCATGTCTTTATCACGCATACTGATGCCGAAAATGTAAGGTCCCATGCAGAACGAGAATATACTGCATGAAACACGTGCGTCCACAGCACACACTGAGCCATTCATCTTTAAAAAAAAAAAAAAAGCGATCAGTTTTACTAGGCATACCATACCACACATCCTAAATATTTACAAATAAGTATTGCAGATACACTACTAGGAAAAAAACAAAAAAAGTACAGAACAGAACCACTAGGCTTTCGTCGCGGCCCAAATGGGAGAGTGCAACAGACATTGTAAAAACAATGAAATAATAGAAGACCAAAAAAGAAACAATCAAATAATGGATCTGAGAACTGAGAACAATGGCAGCTCTATCATTACATGAATTCTTTTACGGAAACATATATTACAAAAATAAATAACAAGAATCACTTGCAAAGGCGGTTGTTCTCGACTTATACATATTCATATACACTTAAATTCAGGTGAACAAATGTGACCAAGATTACAAATTCGCAGAACCCAAAAAAAAAAAAGAAAAAGAAAAAAAACCCACAAGGGAGGAGAGGTGGAACCAGGATCGAATCGAATAAATAACAAATGCGGAACTCCATTCACGAAGACAAAGAAATGTTTGAACGTGTCAAGCGAGGACATCTGAGTTTAGAAGAACCAGAACTTCTGCTGTAGAGTGGTGTACTGAAGGGCATCTTTCATCATAAATCTGCTCTAACAATGAATGCAACCGAGATGAAAAGTAACGCTGCAGATTTTGAGCCTCTTTCAGAGTTTCACTGCATCGCTTCTGACTTGCAAGTAATTCCAGTTACATGGATGCAAGCTCAACGTGCCTTTGGTTTTGTCTTCGCAAGCTTTCTAGTCAGAGCTAGAGTCGTAGAAGTCACTGGGGCATGGGGTTACGACCTCTGACTCCAGCAACTGGACCACTCGGTGCATAGTGGGTCGATCCTCTGGACTAGACGAAACACACTGAATAGCCACAGAGAGCAAGGCATCAAGGCTCTCCACCTGCACCCCCTCACACAGTGGATCAACAATTTCCCTCGGCCTATTTTCGGTAATTAGAAAATTCAACTGCAAGAATGGCAAATAAGTGGCACAAGACAAGATTAGCTTTCTGTGTAACACAGCTTTTGTACTAAACAAGATGACAAGTAACGTCAATGATTTTCCCTACTTAAATTATAGAAGTAACACCCCCTCCCATTCTCACCCACTCTATGCTAATTACATTGGTAACCATAAGGAAGCTCATTTTATCACAGAAGGTGATGTAGTCTCATTGTCAATTAAAGATACTTTAATAAGTATTATGTTTTAAATATATAAAAATTTGATATTATTATTCAGAACACTAGGAAAGAGATATTTCACTAAAGTCTAATATTTAGGTGCATGGCATACCCAACCAACAATATTGAGGCCCTTTTCAATGAATGATGCATCTGTTGGTCGCTTTCCACTCAGCACTTCAAGTGTCAAGACGCCAAAACTATAGACATCAGTCTTCTCAGTTGCTCTACCACTTTGCATATACTCTGCCATGCAGTAACAAGGGCTTGCTCAGACAACATTGGAATTAAATGTAAAACTTATAGTCTAATACATATCCACATTTTAGCACAGCCCTTTCAATGTCAAAAACTTGTGAAGTACAAACCAACACATCTATTGATTATTAGCAGCTACCATACTTTACGTTAAGTAAATATATTAAAGCTTCTAATCATATCCTTTATGTCAGCCATTTTCTTAATGCTTTGATAAAATATTGTTACACAAAACAAACTGAGGGAAACAAACCCAAGTGCAGAACCTATCCTCCTAAATCAACAAAAGAAAGCAAATAGAATATTAAGAATAAATAGTAAAAAAATAGCACCCTCCAATTTCTTTGAATATCTGTTAAAGTTCTAAAGTGACAATCTCCTCCCTTGTTTGGTTTCTGTTAGTCACTAGCCTGTCTGTAGATTTAAAGATCAGAACCACCATCCCAATCCAGCAGTTGATATTTTTTGCTCTTTTCTGGGGAAAAGGAAAAGGAGCTTTGATTCTGGTACAGAGAGGGCCAACCCATGGTCTGAGATGACCCCAAGCCTTCATTGTATTTTAGTTTAGGTTGGTTTGGCAACATGTTCCCTAGATCAGAACAGTGCGTTTCCTTGATTAATCAGAGGTTTGCTTTTCATGTATTTGGCACTATGGCTGCTAATTTTGGTTCTTGTTCTAGGCTGGAGGCAGTTCATAGTGTTTCATCCTACAGTCTTTTCACATTCTCTTTCTTGCAAACCCTTATTTTCTCTCCCTATTTTTTCAACAGTCAGCAACATAATGGCCAGAAGAAGAAAGAATTAACACTATCGCATTTACTCGCACAAAATCAAGTAAATTTCATAACCTCTTAGTCTCTTAGCACATGAAGAATAGAAAAAGATAAAAAAAAAAAAGATATTCCCTGTGAGTTATAAAGTCATGTGAGCTGCTACCTATCTTCTTCACATACACTGAACAAATCAAAACAACAAATAAGTAAACATCCATGCAGTGTCCAGACCACCTTGTTATGTTATAGATACCCTTGATAACAAGAGAACTTCATTTATTAGTTCAAATGCTAAATACCATCATCCATGATCCTCCCAACTATCTATCTGTCCAATAGCATATCCATTCTACATTGCTTACCTGGAGCTAGATAACCAAATGTTCCAGCAACAATGGTGGTGATGTGAGATTCTTCATCCTCCAGAAGTTTTGCAAGTCCAAAATCAGAGACCCGAGCATCCAGGTTGCCATCAAGTAAAATGTTGCTTGATTTTATGTCTCGGTGTATGATCCTAGGGGAACAATCATGGTGCAAGTAGGCAAGCCCTTTTGCAGCTCCCATGATTATATTCAAGCGTGAATCCCAGTCTAGTTGCTCAGATCTTTCTGTGCAATGCATCACAAACAAACATCACTCTCCCCAAATAAATTTAAGCAGATATACAATGTTGATGTAAATTTCAAAAGGAAAACACATCATGTTGAGAATTATAAATGAGATCTCTGTTAAGGTCCACTTTTTTCTGTATTAGAATCTATATGCTGCTTCTACCATTGAACAAAACTTTAGGAATACATCCAATTAAAAAAATACAAATTAATGCATTTTGTTGGCAACCAAGGCAAGTCGGATTGAATTAAGATTTTAGACCTTCAAGAAGTATTAATTAAAAAAAGAATGGAATTTTTTTTTCTGATAGAGAACAATGGACATGTTGACCAGGATAGTTTCCGGATTGTCTAAAGCTATCACCTCACAAAACTATAGCAAGAGCTTAAACACTAACTTTGAAGTGTAGTAACAAAAAGCAGCGAAGAGAAGTTATCAGATGTGTCTTTCCTTAAACAGTTATTTAGGCGGGCTTTGAATACCTATATTCATACAATATGATATTATGCTCTTGGGGCTACAAGGATTGTAATCTGGGCAGTTGGCAGCCACAATACTCACAATACTAGCTTCCAAGTTCTTTTTCAAGGCCATGATTTCGAAGTTCCTCAGCCAAAAATGATAATTCTGTGGGAACCAGGAAGAGAGGGACAAGCAAACCTTAAAGTAGTGACAACTCCCAAGATATTTTCAAGCACCCCCCCACCCCCAAAAAAAGAATATTGCTGTTTGATTTTGTATCAACTAGTGCAGAATGAATGAAAAGGGCTCATTAAACAATCAAGCAACAAAAGCACAACACATCCTGTCATCCCAAGCAGATTAGAAGTTACAATAACCTGCTCCTGATGCATCAAAATGTTCCACAGATAATTCACCAATGAGTTGGTATTTCATATCCAAAAAGCATCAACAATTTATATGCTCAGCTGCTACGGCAATGGAAAGATTTCCATAATTTATATGTTCAATAATGAATGTGCATACCAAATCACATATTTGAGAGAGTTACTAGGGGCAACCGAATGATGATTAGCAGTTAACACCTAAGCATTGACATTGTAATTACCACATGCCCACCTTAAAAGGCTCACACATGTATCCAAAAATACAACCGTTTCATGTAACGATATGATGATGAAAATATAGCTAGTATTCAAAAAGGGATTTTACCATGAAGAGCTTCATCAAGACTACCGCCAGGCAGGTAGTCATATATTAACAACTTCGATGTAGGTGAATTGCAATATCCTCGTAAGTTCACTAGATAACGGTGTTTTATGCTTCCAAGAATCTCAAGCTCCCTCTCAAAAAAACGATCAAAGCCATCATTCAACTTTACAATCCTTTTTAAAGCAAATACATTCCCATCATCCATTGCAAGCTTGTAAACTGTTCCAAATCCCCCTATCCCTATTATGTGTTCCTCATTCAACGTCTCTAGTTTCTTAATAATGTCTTTTGAGGAATACGGTAGATCTCCATGAAACATCACGATTGATGCACCTACAAGACATTTATTCAGAGATTAATTTTCAAGTAGAAAAAGCTAGCTCAAAATAGGTCTATATGCAACCCACGGAAAGCTAAGGTGCACACCTCCACCAACATCCATTGCCAGACTTATTCTGTCATTTTTACCAAACTTCTTATAAAGAAAACAACCCCAGAAGCACATAAGTGCCACCAAAAGCAGCGCACCCACAGTTGCTGATGCACTGATAAGCAACCGGCCGGAATATTTCTTCTTTCCATTTTGATTTTGGTCTATAAAGAGTAAAATGATAGAAGTCAATTGTGATCCAGTTGAGTACACTGTATACAACAGAGTCAGAACTGATAAATGTCATGAACAGAAAAAACCATCTAGTCCACTCAGGACTTTGCCAACAAATCAAAAGCCAGACAAATACAGTGGACCTGTTTGCTTGCATTGTTTAAAAAATATTACAAAAAAAGGAAAATGAATCTTGGGTAAGTACGTATTACAAAAATATTGTTCTCATCACATTTATTTTCATAAAACTCAGAAAAAATATAAAGTGCTTTTTTTACTGCATTCTAATATCTCTATCGCAAATTGCTGCACAATTATTGCCTCTGAAACTGGTGCTCAACTACTTTTACATTGCCCAGCAGCTATGAAGAACAACATTTGTGCCTGTGTCAGACATGTGTTGGACACTAGTGTTAGACATGATGCAATACTTCAAAAAGTAGCTTCTGGACTCTTTAGACTAGCTGTGTCGCAATGTGTCTGTGTCAGTGTTCATGCTTCTAGCCCTGCAGGAGGATATTTTTGTCTTTGAAGAATCCTGGGTTTGTCTCAGTGTTAAGAGCAACACTTTATTCATTCCCTACAGAAAGTTAGGAAGGAGTGAGGAGGGGAAGACCCTATTAATATGTGCTGTCTATGCTGCCATTTGCCCATTTGGTGCTTTGGTTGGAGCGTAATGCTAGAATCTTTCCCCTATTACAGTACAGAGAGGTTTTTTTAGGCTTTCTTTGCCATGATGCCCTTAGGTTCTTTCAGGAAATTTCCTTTTCAGATGAGTGATATCAGAAGGTTTTATTGTATTGATGTAGACTTTAGAGTTTTAAGCTTCAGTTTTCTGTTGGTTAAATTAGGAGGATATCTTATCATCCTTCTTAGTTCTTCTCACATAGAGACCAAATAAGTAGATCTAAATGGAAACTTGAAGCACTTCATTTTGTCACATAGATATGGTGAAGGACGCATTCCACCATTCTGTTACACAACATGCATGCTAAATGCACTGTACCTCCTTCAATATCAAATTTGCACTCATATCTTATTGCTTAATTTGCAACCAATGAGATAACTATCTCAGGTTCATCCATTATTCATGAAATATACAATAATTAATTTTCTAAGAAACTTTTAATAGGAATTTTGATAAGAAATATACTCCTAATTCATTAATTGATTCATCCTCATCAACTGAACCAATTTCATTTCACTTTTTTATAAAGGTACTAGTACCCAAAAAAATCAATCAACATGCTCTTTGTCCTCTCCCCCTTGCCACTTATTATTTGAAAACAGATATGACTAGCCATGCAAAGTCACGCACTCAAAAAACATGCAGCCAAGCACAGTCAGATCACACAAAAATCAACTTAACGGTTTCTAGGTAGTCATCCACTATGGAAAAGGGGACATAAGCTAATACCAAGTATATCATCAAATTCAGTCAAACATAAAATATAGGTTTGGGATTCTTTTTCTTTTTTTTTTTTTGGGTTATGATAAAAAGGTTTAGGTCATTAATTAACTCAATAATAGAATTGTTTCTGAATTTTTACATCTATTTTTATCCATGCTTGCTTATACATGTTGAATATTTTCGTTCATTTCTTTATTTTCTATAGCTGGATACTTGAATAGCCCACCATGCTGAACTTTATATTCGAGAGTAGTAATTGGGGTACTATAGCCTATAATATATACTGCTTCACTTTGCACATGACCCAATTGCAAATCAAATGCCCAAATTTCCCATACTTTCCTTTGATTGCCGCCTGTATTAGGTGTGAAACATTAACAGAACCTTACCATGATGGTATCTGACCCTCATTTAGATGACAACATATGTCCAGGATTGTAATATAACAAAAGAACTTCATCTAAAGGCGGATGAAGACTCAAATTACCACCTTTTTCAAGACAAGATTAAGCCAGTGTCTATAAAGCTGAACGCCCAAATTCTACTTAAAAATATCTATATGAAAAGACACAAACATCAATAAAACAAAGAAACAAAGAAAGAGAGCTGGGTGGGTGTGAGGATAAATGAAGGATTAAACAGTGTGAAGATAAATGAAGGATTAAACACTTGATTCAAAAGCATGCAGCTTTACCCGAGGCAGGAGATTGAAGATTTGTCCCAGGTGAACCATCATCTTTACATGTTATTCTGATTTGCACTCCACACAAACCACGATTTCCAACAAAACTGCAACAAGGCATATTTGTCTCAATACTGAAAAGTAGATTTAGTTCTTAGAGGTAGAATATTACAATAGGAAAATCTACTGGTAGGCAAGGATAAAAATATAAACACTAAGTCCTCTTTTAAGACATAAATTATTGAAAATACATATGTTATGACTCAATATAGAAATATATTAATATCAATGATACAGCACAACATAACATATTAAACATATCAAGACTAGAAATAACTCATACATAGGCATGTTCAATTATAGACGCATTGATGCCTACACATATCAACATGCAATTGTAACAAGTAACTGTTAGATTATGAAAACTAAAAATGCATTTCAACACAACAATACACCAAATATCAAATACCATGATTTCGGTGAAGGAACTGCAGGCCCTTTTCTTTACTTCTATGTGAAGCACAGCTTTTATACCACAGTGCAGTAGACACAAATAGTTTGATACCTCATTAAATACATTTTCTATAGAACCAATTCCAACCATGAGTCTTTGTTTGGCAGAGGTGGAAGGAATGAAAAGCACAATGCATACAGACAAGATGCTACTTTTAGTCTTCAGACTCTTTACACACAAAATATAAAACCTCAACACAGAAGTTTTTCAAAAGCATTTGAGTTGCAGGTGAGCTAAAATAAAACATTCTCACTCAAACGTTATAAGAAAAGTAATGGCATATGGCTCAAACAAAGAGAAACCTAGAGAGTTGGATGAGAGGAAGTTAATACAAAAAATATGAAAAAAATTACAAAGAATAAGTCATCGGAGAAAGGAGCAGGTGGAGCATGCTTTTAATACATAGCACAATATGACAATTATAAGATGACACATATAAGTGCATGCAAGAATTGATCCGAAATTAGAATATTAACAGTTCATGATCCAAGTCTCAATCTCTTATTGCTGATCAGAAACTCTAGGATGTAAACACCCCTACAACCCTATGCAGAAATAATTATAAAACTTATGCAATTAGTCACATTCCCTGCAGAAATCATGATGTTCTTTACTACCAAAAAGAAAAAGAAAACGGAAATAAGTTCAGAAAAGCTGCAAATGCAATTTCCAACCATGTCAATGAAAGGGCCCATTCAAAACTTGCCTACAGAACATTTTAAAACAGAAAAATTTGTACTTACGAGCTTTCAGTAAATTTGGCAAGCACACCATCAGAAGGTATTGGTCCAACCAGAAAATTGGTTGATACATTGCTTCAGAGCATCAAACGTAACCACAAAAGATTCAATTCTTTTAAACAAATTAACAAAAATCTGCATAAAGAGAGATGAATCACAGCAGAAAAGAAGGCTACATACAAATTTTGGAGATTATACAACTTCCCAAGCAATGCTGGAATATTCCCACTAAGGGAGTTGCTTGATATATCCCTGTAGAATAAGAAGACGTGTTGATGAAAGTGATCTCTGTAACACCAGAATAACTTAATTTGGGTTTAAAAAAAAAAAATAAGCCAGAGACTTCATTAAATTACTGCACATTCTACTCCTCTCTAAATTAGCTGCACTCAGCAACACACGTGCATGCATGAATATACCCGCACCACCACTCACACACATAAGCAACAGACAAGTTAGCTCAATAGTTCCTTTTTCTTTCCTGAGTTTCCTCCTTTTCTTTCACTGCACACTCTTAGGTCATTTATTTTTCAAAATGAAAACAGAATGAATCAGTACTACAATATTTATAGTGCTTCATACAGACCCAAATAATTAAATACAAGGAATAAAGAGAAGCATAAACTAAAAGAGAAACTCACAAATTTTGAAGCTCTGAAAGGTTTCCTATTTCACTTGGAATCATTCCACTAAGGTAATTACCCATGCAAAAATCTGTACAACCCAAATTAAAAGTTATTACCAACATAGAACAACTAGACTCAGCCAATTCAAACCTCAACATAAAGAAAAAGATCTAATTGTTATATTTGAGAAATTTTCTCTCTAGAAGCAAAGTTCCATGACACACTAACTACAAAATGCCATGCTTTCTGTCAATATGAAGTATATAAGAACTGATATGGCCACAGATATGGAGTGCATGCATGCATGCATGTGCATGCACACACACAAGTAAATGAAAATACAACATCATGCTTTTCTCTCCACACAGTTTGTGTCACAGCTAAATTTTACATTCAATTCTTCTGAATGATTTTTACAGAATGGTCCTTTGCCAAGACACATTATCAGTATAGTTACTCCAAATGAGGAAAGAAATGGAAAATTCATAACCACACTAAAGGTTATGTAATTAAACTGTTAAATCGCATTATCCTAATATCATCATCAACTATGACAAATGCAAATAATTTTCCAAGGTAAAGAGAAAAATTCTTTTAAAATGGAAACAACTTGGCAAATGAACCAAAGGTGACACATACATTCCCTGCAACTCAGTGCAATTTCCCAATTCTGATGGAATTGTCCCATAGAAATTGTTGTTCTGAAGAGCACTACAACAGACATTATCATTACATCAGATGCAGTGGACAATCAAATGGCTTAAAGAAAAAATACAACACAATCAAAATTTCAGAAATACATACAGAACCCTCAGATGCTCTAGCTTCCCAAGGTCAGGTGATATAGACCCACTTAACTTATGGTGAGATAGACTCCTAGAATATCACCAATGAAAGCAAAGTTAGATATAGAATCCCTTAAAGGAAATTTGCATCTAAGAACAGAGCAGCCTATCCTGCTTCAATGCAAGCCCTACTCCAATACAATACCCATGAAAGAAAAGGGGGGAGGAGAATTAAAATAGAAACAAAAACCTAATTAGAAAAGAACTGGTGGACTCACTAGGGTGGAATGGGATCAGAAATTTAAAGTCTAGCATTAAGTTATTATAAACATCATCATAGATTAAAGCAATGGGAAACTGGAAAAGGCCATATGTTGTATGAGAAATTCACAATTCTAGCTGCAAGAATTAGACAATACATTTGTTTAGAGAAATTATAGTCTAAATCACAATATAAATGTTTCAGAGATGCGGGAAAAGATTCCCCATGGAATGCTTCGTAGAAGTCAGTAGAATTATCTTCATAAAACATTTACTGGCAGTCTGGTCTGGTGTACTTATTAATATGAAACCAACAAAATATAATCCATTTACTCTCGATAAATTAATAATCACTAGTTAATCAAAACAAGATGATGTATGAGATACTTTCATCTCTAAAAAACAGTGTCTTATAGCAAGTGCAAGACAAGATTAAAATACAAGAAGTCAAAGGACATGAAACTAAGCAAGAAATGTCAAGATCATTATAGAAACTCACAGATGTGTTACTCTCTTGGTTTTTGGATCACATTTCACTCCTTTCCATTTACATGGGTCAGGATCCTCAGGCCTCCATTGTAACAGGACACCGTCAGAGCTAACAATTGCTGTCCTGAAGCTGAGAAGTGCCTCACCTACAAACACAAGAGAATATAATATGCTATCGATATGATTATGCAAGGGAGAGGGAGTCTTGCAAATGAGACTAGTTAAATGGTAATTTCAACCAAGTCCAATGAGAGAACAAATGCCAGTAAGCAGATGGTAAAGTTATGTAGTATAATTAATAAAGTTTTGATTTAGTTCGAAAAAATTATTACAGAGGCATAATGGAAAAATAACAATATTAGTCTAGTTTAACAATAATTTCAATAAAACTGAGGGACATCACAAATACATGTACAATATGTATAAATATGTTTATAATAAAGTATGCCAAAATACGATCTGTAATATATAAATGTGAATGCAATCTTATGAGAAGCAAACTTATCTCCTAACTAGCAATAGCTGACCCTGAAGCAACAAATTAAGGGAAGCAGGAAGAAATATATATGATCATACCATCAGGACTGATCGCTTTGCTTTTATTGATTACAATATATATCAGCAGAACATAAAGAAGCCATGGCCATTGCCATTTCATCAGACAAATGCCCATGGCAACACTGTTCAAGCATAATATAGCTACTAAAAGTCATCTGAGACAGTGGTATCTAAAATGCCTCTTTCCACCATGTAGTTATCTAGTTGGTGAGGACATCAGTAGTGCAGATGAAGGTAAACACAGCCTGCTACAAAAAAGCAAATAACCTGAAATCACAGCAGACGAGAATCATCATAATTAATATTGAATTTATCAAAGGTAACAGAAAAGGAAAAGGCAAATTTAATTTTTGGCAGTTATGCATAGTGGAACATCACATGTGCAATATAAAATATATGCAGATTTTTCTCAAAAAAATTAAAAATACCACAAGAAGTTAAGAATTAACGCAATAGTTCAGCACACCAATTTGGAGCCGACAAATGTTTTCCTAAAACCATGAATTTAATCAGAAACAGACAGATAGGGGACAGTTACAGCAGCATGGAAGCTCCCCCGCATTATTCCAAAAATACAAGACAGTTTACTTATTTAGTAATCTAATGTCTGATTTTACCACAACCAGCAACTTTTTCCACCATAAGCTTAAACCAAAAATATAAGAACTAGATACACTATAGAATTTGTCCAATATAAGTCACTTCATCACCCCATGTCCATTGAAAGACTAGACATGCTAATACAGGGGACATGGCGTGGCAGGATGATCTCCCAATTTGATGCAACGCCTACATCATCCGATGCAAAGTAAAATTTGAAGAGCATAACCACTAATTTTTCGAAATATAGAAACCAGTGCTCCAACCGTCCCTATGTGACTACGTCATTGGAATTGACAGTACATCAAGTAGAATTCAGATAATTCCTTGGCAAATCAAAAGTAAAATGATGCAACAAACCTGATAAAAAAAATTTTAAAAATAAAAAAAAAACAAAATAATCTTAGACACCGATACGCAGTCAAATTACGATGAACAACCCGTACATAAATCTGAAGAAAACAGAAATTTAAAACAAAAAGAATATAAAAAGAAGTAGCAGAGGAGCAGACAGGGTTAATTACTGGAAGAGCTTCGAGTACACTAAAAGAGAGATTCACGTTCAGCATTTGAAATCAAACGCAAGTAATGCATCTTTAGAGTGAAAGCAGAAATCAAACAACAACAAATGCAGGTTATGTAAGCCGCGGTGAACAGTGTGAAAATCGCGAGCTACTAGCAGCGGTGAATTTTGGCTTTCCCGGAAAATCGAAGAAGTAGAGAGAAAAAAGAAAAAAAAAAAACAAGAAAGCAGAAGCACTGACCTGGATTTCGATCTCAGATGGAAAAGTGAAAGAGAAATGCAGGTTGAGCTGTAAAGGAAAAAACAACAAAAAAAACCTTCCCACTCCTTTGTGCTGTGCTTGTGCTTGTGCCTGTGCCTGTGCTTGTGCCTGAGATTTGAGAGGGTGATTCCGAAGAGAATTAGATGCTTTGGCTTGGGAATTAAAAGGGGAACCAATGAGAGCAAGGCTGTTCGGCACGTGAGAACTAAGACACACCGTACGTGCGACCGACGCCTTCGTTCTTGAACTCCGCCACTGCATTGACGCCTGTACTTTTTTTTATACAACTTACATTGCATTACAACATTTCTCTACTTTTTCTCTCACTGTTATGTTTACTGTTTAGTGCTTGCCTTTCGGTTCACCTACAGTCCTTCCGAAACGGTTCTACTTTTTTTTCTTTTTTTATTATTTTATATATATATATATATATATATATGTTTTAAATTTAATTTTAATTTATTATTAATATAAGAAATTTTCACTTATAATAAATTAAAACTAAATCATTATGCTCTTAGTTTAAATTAAAACTTTTATATTAAGTAATTTAAGAAAGATAAAATTAAATTTTTATATCTTTTTAAAAAAATTATAATATTTGAAATATTAGATACAACAATAACAATAAAATATGCCACAATATGATAGAATGAAATGATTGTATTTTAGTAGAAATTTACAATAAAACTTGTAAATATTTCGATTCATAATAATTTAACATTATATATATTAACTTAATTATCATTAAGATGAAAAAAAAATTAAGGATTTAATTGTGATTATTATTGTAAAAAAATTTTATATTATTATTTAATTATATATTTTTTAATTTTTAATTTTTTAAATAATTATTATTTTATTGAAAATTTTTTAATAATTTATTATTAAATCATAATATAAAATTTTTTACACGATTAATATTAAACTAAAAAATTAATAAAAATTCTATAAATGACAAAATCTGGGTCGAAGATCTTCGTGGATGCCCATTCTTGGTGGGACCTCTTACCCTGCATTGTCTGCCCCGGTTTGGCAAAACCTTACCCAGGCTCTATTCTGGTTATGAAATGACTATTCTACCCTCAAAGTATGGATTCGTTGGACGCACACAGTGAGAAACGAAAGGAGGGGCAACATCGTCATGTCGATCCAACGGAAGATTCTATCCGAAAGCGAAACCACAGAAACATCAAACATGAATAGGATGGATGTGCGGTTGAGGCAATCAGAGATGCTGGCGCTTTGAGGGTGGGGTCCATCCACTGCCGAGGCATGCAGCAATCCTCTTTTGTTTATGTGTAGTGTAAAAGTGAGCCAAGCACTGCAACCCACCCATTTTCATTTTGGATGCTCTTTTATAGGTCACTCAATATCAATATGGGGTATTCCTTCAATGATGACATTTAAAAAATTTAAACAAAAATTTGAAGATGAATAATTGCCTCTGAGATTTTCTTTTTTTTTTTTCAAAGAAATATATCAAAAAAGTTATTAAGTGCCTGTGGGAAGTTAATAAATATACCTTAATTAACGGAGGCTAATATCAAAGAAGCCATTTGTTTTGGGACCCCTATCTTTAAAAAAAAAAACATGTATATATATTGTAATAGTAGTAATACATTATTTTAATAAAAACATTATATATATATATATATATATATATATATTAGTTTTTAACTAAGATAATTGTGAAATTGATCTTTTGAAAAAAATAATAATTAAATAAAATCTTTTTAAAAATATGGACTTTTTACTGATATTTCACTTTACTGTCACTGTAATTAATTAATTAATATATATATATATATATATATATATATATAAAATAAAAGTATGTTTTTTAAATTAAATTTATGATATTAATATAATAAAATTTAGACAATATTTACATCGTTAAAAATATTACTTTCCAATATATAAGTATTTTTCGATGTTTAGAGCGTTATTAGATTTGCCAAAATTCCTCTTATCTGGGCTAGTGCTAATGAATTTGCCTTGTCTCTATCTCACGGGGTACAGCACGCTGCACGACAGGCAACAATTCAACGTATAATTAGTTAACAAATAAAACCTCTATCCATTTGCAGCCCTATATAATGAAATACAACTGAGGCTTACCTGCCTTCAAAGCAAATAGGAGGGGGACAAGCCATACCACCATTTAAGATTAGAGGATTCACGTCATATTAGTTTTATATTAATTTAATACAAAATTTAATTTTGAGCAACTATTAATGTATATTAATTTTTACATTATAATTTAATTGTGTTGATGTATCAGTTAAAAAGTTTAACTTTATACATAGTTATTGTTATAATTAAATTATTTTTGATAATATATTAATTTGTAATTGAATAATAGTGTAAAAGTCAATACATCAAAATTAAATCAAGAAAACTATAATACAAGATAATAAAGCAAATTTAATTAATAGCTTTGATATTTAAGATACTAATATTATACTTAAAAAACTAAGAAACTTTGACTCTTTTATACTTGTATATATTTAAGTTTAAAACTACTCTATTTTCGTTTGTTTCCTAACTAGAAAAAATTACAGAAATATTTAAAGTATCCAATATAATCCTATAGAACTTAAGTTTAAGATAAAATATAATTAGTATAAAGTTTCCTTTGTACAATAAAAAAATGTAAGAAATTTCTTACACAATTTCAAATCAAATGTGATGGATAAGTAAAGTCTTTCTCAAAGTAAGAATTTTAAAATTTAAATAATTAATATTATAAGTAAAGTTCCTTTAAAATTACAATTCACTTTTATTGCGATTAACCACTTTTGGATATAATTATATATCTTTTACGAAAAAAATGTTTGATCATATTGAAAAGGATAAAATACAATTTATATTCCTAAAACTTATCTCGATATCAAATTAACTCTTAAATTTTTTTATCTCACTAAACTTTATTTGAACTTTAATTTAATTTAAAAATATTAATCTTATAGTTAAATGAAACGAAAGTCACTCTCACATGTACAACATGCGGTCCAAGTATACACCACGTGATGATTTAGTTAAAAAATCTTATAAAGTAAAATATGATTTACATATCTAAAATTTATCTTTGTATTAAATTACTCCTTTAAATTTTTTTTTATTTCAATAAATCTCTTAAAATTTAGTGTTACTTAAAACTACATATTCATATTTGTTTAATTTAATAAAAAAATTAAAGTTTTTAAATTAAACTAAAGTTTAAGAAAATTTAATAAAATAAAAATAATTTAAAAATAATTTAATATCAAAATAAACTTTAAATATGTAAATTATATTTTACTTTATCTAAAAAGTAAAATATAGTTTGACTCTCGACCTTTGTCAATGTATTAATGTAATAATTGAAATCACCGCTTTAGCTAAGAGTCCGTGAGTCTTCTCGGTATAATGTAAGTCAAAGTGTCTTTGCTTTGGGGAAAAAAAAAAGAGTTTCAGAAAATGGAAGGATTACCCTATAAAAGTGTAAAAAAGTAATTTTTAGTAAATTATTAAAGAGAAACTACAATTTTATCAATCATGTTAGCCCAAGTATGCAACCTGCATCCATTAAAGCCTGATATCCTTCTGAAATAAAAATTTATGATGACAAAAAGAATATGCTTCTTCTCATGTTTACTACGTTAAGTTATTCAGGTCTTAGAGAAAATTAACGATGTGTGAAATTTTTTTTTTTCTAAAAAATAGTGCTAACATTACATGTTTGAAAATTATAAAATGTTTTTTCTTAATGAAGAAAATAAAGTATGAAATTAAGTTATGGAAAAAACAGAAATTATATAAATTTGATCCCTAGAGCATATGATAAAATTACTAGAATTTTTTAGAAATATTATCAAATTATCCAAGCTTGTTTTAGTTGGATTCCGGTTTTGTAATATAAATATAAAAAAAAAGGGATACATCCATTAAATTGTTAACTCCTGTCTAGCTAAAAGTTGAACTTTTGTCAAAGAAAATCCAAAAATGGAAAGAGAAACAACAATATTTATAAATTTAAGAAAATGAATCATATCTTGAGAAAGGATAAGGATCTTATTCATCAGATCTTAATGGGAAGAGCGACTGTTTTCTCATATTTCTACATCTTTGTGTGTGTGAGTTTGTTTGTGTGCTACTAAGAGATCGATAGAAACACAAAAATTCTGCATATGAGACAAATTTTGTGAGGTCTTTCGCGTTTTTATATCTTTTTCTTCACATGACATGTTTATATGAATAACTCATACGAGAGAATTCAAATCCCAAGAAAAACCCAAAACATATAGAATAGAGTTAATTGAGTTGCAATGAGAACTGAAATGGTTGTACAGAAATGAAGTTCAATCCTTAAAACTCTTGTGCTCTCTAAATTACACGATAAAAAAAAGTAAAAATTAAATTGATTTTTTTCTTACTTTTCTTCCTCTGCATATTTCGAGTGATTAATTCTTTGGAGACACGCATGGCCTCAATGGATTCTTCATGACAATAGTGAAGGCCTGCTTCTCACTCATGTCAACCTCATCTTCAATAGTCCATTTGAAATCCCTCACCAAATTGGCCACAAAGTACTCAACGTGAAGCAGCGCCATACTAATTGCAGGGCAAACTCTCCTTCCTGCACCAAAGGGCATCATTTTAATCTCCGCAAACCCTTTTATATCAAACTTAGCATCTCCTTCGTCACTGCTATTCCTCAAAAACCTTTCGGGCTTAAACTCCATTGGATCCTCCCACACATTCGGATCCCACCCGAGTTCAGCCACAAGAAAATTCACCATTGCATCTTTGGGTATCTCATAACCATCCATAACAGTGTCCTGCGTGACTGCCCTAGGCAATATGAAGTGCCCCGGTGGGTGTCTTCGGATGGTCTCTAACACCACAGCCTTCAAATAAGGCATCCTTTTCAAGTGCTCCTCTTGCAATGTCTTCCCCAGGTTTCACAACTCCCGCGATTTCATCAAACAGTTTCTCTTGTATGTTTTGGTACTTCACCAAATTCGCCATGGCCCATAACCATGTGGTGGCCGTCGTGTCAGTGCCACCTAACATAAACTCAGAACACAAACTCACCAACTCTTCATCTGTCAGCTTGCTTCCACTATCTGGAAGTTTCATATCAAAGAGGGTATCAACGTAAGCAGCAAACTCACCTTCATCCCCAATGTCCCCAACCTCGCTTTTCATTGCCTCGTGGCGAGCTTTTATGATTGGGAGGAGGACACTCATTTGATTTCGACGGATCTCCAAGAGCTCCTTCCATAGCCCTCTAAACACAATCTTGGACAAGACTGGAAAAAAATTTAGCACATTGAACCTAATGAAGTTGTGAATTCACACTATGTTGCACCCTCTGAATATTCTTAACGGTTTCCTCATCAAATTTCTCTCCAAAACACATGTAAGAGAGTAGAACGTACATTGTATGCGTGAAATGATCATTAATTGTTATGGCCTTGTTGCCTGATTCAATATCAGTTAAAAGACGCTTCGTGAACACGTTTAATGCCCACTTACGGCAATGAGCATACGATTTTAACCGAGAAGGTTGTATCACTTGCATGAGGTTTTGGCGCAACAGCCTCCAAATGGAACCGTATGGAGAAGTACTAACGGTGTATTGGTTGGGGAAGAAGACTCTGGTGGTTTGAAGAGCCATGGGGCGACCAGCAAAGACGGTGCCATTTTTAACGAGCGCTCGATGAGCAGCTTCGTGGGAGGTTATGAAAATGGCAGGCGCAGAGCCAATGTGAATGGTAACGATGCTGCCATACTTGGAACGCAGAGAGCGAAGGACGGGTTCGAGGTCAGCGAAATTTTTTGACGACTTGAGGAGCCAGAAGATGTTGCCCAAGATGGGTATGGTAGGAGGGCTTGGTGGTAGCCTCTTGGTGCGGGTGACAATGTTGAGAAGGGCTCGAAGAAAAGCGTATAGACAAATAGACGCCAGAAGATAGAACCATAACCCCATTCCTTATGTTGTTTTTTTTTTTAAGGAAAAGTAAAATCTTTACTCTGATTAATTCAATCCCTTAATACACCTGAGGGATGTGGTGATGGTGCATCCTTTAAATGGCTTTTATGCATGTGGTAGTTTACGTTTATCGTATTGGCACCGTTATATACAACTCACTTAAATGTTTAGTAGTTTCTAATAGAATGTGGCACTTCTTATGTAATTCTAAAAAATAATGGTAACTCCATATGGATGTCATTTGTTAATCATTGTTTGGTATATGATAGTCGCAATATAAATGTGAAACTGTAAGATATTACTAATAAATATAAATGTGAAACTGTAAGATTACTAATAAACTTACAAAATTAAACAGTTACTAATAATTATAGTGATTATATTAAGAGAAATTGTTAGTTGTTTCAATTAGTAAAGTTATTGCAGTTTGCACGATTCCCGTTATATTGCAAGGGAGAAGATAGTTTTAGGAAGAGAAAACTACCAATTATTTTTTTTAAGGAACTACTAGTATTTATTAGTTAATGGAGAAAAGTTTGAATCTATTTATTTCACCTTTAGATGAAATTCAAGTTAGCAACTGAGCTACTTTTTTTTTTCTTATTTGGGTATTTTCCATGCCTTTTAGATATGAGATTAATTTTATTTGAGTATTAAGTCTTTTTCAATAATATGTTTTTACAAGTTTAAATCCTTAACAATTTAAATATTTCTCAACCACTTAACTTAAATTTTTTTATTAATTATAAGTTGCAATCCGCTGATGAACTACCTATTATTTAAGTATCAACAACGTAAACGTAAAGAAAAAATTCATTATAAATATGCGAGTAATTTTATAATTAAACGACATCAATTTTCATGTAAAAACATTTGATATTAAGTTAGATCTCTGTTAAATCTCAATAGTAAAGCCTTAATTGATTTTTATGTATCCCTCGTTAGATCTTAAAACCTTTTTTTATTGAAATAGCTAGGGAACGGTAAATTCAACTAACCGTAAGATCAAAATGTCTTTGCGTATTAAGTATCAAGTATAATCAAATATCAAATTCTCTCACGGATTCTTTTCTTTTTTGGCTGCTAGGTTATTTTCTTTTTGAAATTGTCACTTTCCTGACATTTTTATGTAATGCAAGTAGAATGCCAAATCGTGCAGTGCTATGGCTTTTTATCTTATCTTTAAATCGTCGCTTTCGTGAGCAGGGTTAAACAATTACCTAAAACGCTAGTTATAATAATAACAAAGAAAAATTCATACATACACACATATATTACGATTAAAAATTTTAAATTTTTTTTGATAAATAATTTTAAAATTTATGTTTTAACGGAAAAAAGAACAAAAAAAAATATTTTTTCCAAAAAAAAAAAGAAAAACACTACGATGATTCACTAGCATATTTGAATATTCTTGGATATTCACATGTGGCAAAATCGAGATCAGAGGAATTACAAGGTAAAAAAAAAAGGTAATTATCGAAGTCACCACACGAGGGAGGGGCCCACGTTGCATCTCTACCGTTCGTCTTCATATTTCTCTGTCGGTCGTCGCGTTTCTAAGTTTCCGCTCGATCGCACGCTGCTCCGCGACGAAGAGCAAGAGAGAGAGCGAGAGAGAGCGAGAGAGAGAGAGAGAGAGAGAGAGAGAGGGAGAGATGACGCGGGGGAAGCAGAAGATCGAAGCGCAGCGGCGAAACGCAGAGAGGAATCAGAAGACAAAGGGGTCTCAGCTTGAGGCCAGAGCCGTTGGCCTCAGAGTCATCTGTCCCATCTGCAAGGTAATATTCTCCTCTTCTTCTTTTCCTTTTTTCTCGACGTGAACGGAAAAAAGACAAAGTCATGGGTACTTATAAATTCTGATAAAGTTGTGATTTTGATCACTGTTCTTTCTTTGTTAATCTGTGTCTTATTAACTGTTATTGTTTGTCGTGGCTGGTTTTAGTAATCGGGCATTTGGTTATGGCATCGAATCAGCAGATCTGGGTGGTGGTTAATTTATTTTTGTTTTCATTCAATTGCGATTTCCATTTTGAAGGTTATTGATTGGATGACTGATAGCTGTTTCAGTCATTGACAAATTAAACAGAGCTGGAATGGAAGGCCTTATTGATGCCAAGGCTGCTAGAAATACTATTTGGCTTCAAGTGTTAATTGGTTTAATGAGCATGTTGTGTTTATTATTTAAAAGATAATGTTCTATTCCCCTTTGCCCCTAGTTGGCTGTGTGTCAGGTTGCCAATTCATGGTTTATTCTTTAGCAATTGAGCCCATAAAAATCCACTGAAGTTCGTGGAATGGGGTTTCAATAATGTATGGTGGAAGGCACGTTACTTCTGGGTCACTGTTGGCAGGATATCAGAGCAACTTGTGCAAGTATCTTTTCCTAAACAATTTATATACTTATTTTTATTGTTATTTATTATTAAGTATGATAGTCTCATATGTCTTTATTTGACTTTTAATTGAAATACTACATAAGCTAAAATTTAAAAGAGTATTTTTGCAATGGATATTTTTGGGTTTCCTATCCAATGCCGGGACCCCATTACATTTGCAACCTTTGTTGGGGATTACCTTAATTGTGGACAAGGAAATTTATTCCTTTACAAACTGTGGCATTAAAGTTGTAATTGCTACCTTTTAACCTTTCGGGTACAAACATATGTCAGATCCAAAGCATTAGGGTTGTTACTTGTAAGACAACGGAAGAATCTTTCAAAGAACTGCTACTTTTGAAGTATTAATGCGTCAATGGGTTGAGATGGATTCTAGATTCTTTAAGAAACTAAGTTAATTTTCTTTTGGAGTTTCTAGAGGATATTGTCTTCCCAATGTTTGAAGGGACCAGAGAGCTCTTTGACTTTAGCTTTTTGCTGGTTATTCTTGTGTACTTTTTTGTTTTATAGGAGAATTCATTAATGTCCTTTCTTTGTACTTATTGCTTCATTTCTTCTAAGTTATTCTAACTTCAATGTCTTCTTAGAAAGAAAAAAGAAATCCTATAACTAAGGTTGAAATTTATATTTCACACACACATGGCTTTTAGTTGTGGAAAAAAATAATTTGTGGCTAAGTTTATTGACATCTAATTACCAACACATATGGTTACTTTTTTAAATTACTTTATATTGGTTCCAAGTGGTGATTTAGATGAGGATCCAACGGAGGTGGTGCTTGAATTTATGTGCTATTATCCTGTTCCATAGTGGAGTGAGTTTCATGTGTTGATGGTCATGTCATGTTGACAATGCCTGTCATGTGGTTATTATCATTATAACATGTGTCCATAACAACAGTTAAAGTCTGAAGTTCTTTGACTCCTAAGTAGTGAAGTGATGCTGGAAGAGGGTCCTGGTTCTCTGAGGACATGCTTTATGCACCTGACAGTTTTCTTTTCTTCCAAGTGCTTCCTAGATATGTGGGTTGGCAGGAAAAACTTCTTGGCAGCATTGAGAAATATTTAATTATCACTAGCAATAGAAATTATGCATGAACTATTACCTACCAGAACTTATTGAGTGAAGAATTATGAGGAAGATCCCCTCCAAAGAGAATAATTTGAGTGTTCTTATACTTCATTTTGAAAACTGAAAAATCTCCCAAGAAGAAGAAACTTATCAGATCTCCTCATATTAGTGATCAAATGGCTATGATTTTATATATTAGTGTTAAAGAGCTTTTGAATTTTCTTGTGTTATCTTTAGATTAGAACTTTTGATGTGATAAAACTTCAAGTATGTGAAACTTACATTAAATTCAGTAGAGACTAAGCCTTTATTATCAAAGGCTTGTTTCAGTTAACACCCCTTAATCTAAGGGAAGATATCTAGGAAGTGTCAAATATCAGGGAGGAATTGAGGGGTGTATGTCTCTAGAGAATATGATAACTCCTCCCTGACAACCCCTGGATAAGTTTGACCTTTCTACTGAAGTAGGAATGCCTTAGACTGAAAGAACTGGAGGGGGAGGGGGTGGGAATTGGTGTAAACAGCTAGCCGAAACTCAATTGTCACATGTTTATTTGATTAAGAAGATAAAATATCGAGGTATAGGGAAACTAAAACAAACAGAGACTTCCATATGTGCTCAAGATTAGAATTCAAGTTGTTCAAATGCTGATCATTAAGTTGGGGGCAAGAGTGTGGTGTAAAGATAATAAATTAGACCATAGATCAGAGAAGCTTTTCACCTAAATCGAAGATAATTTGTAATGCAGGGTATTGTCATGTATTAATCTGTTGCCTTTCAGATGCTAAGCTGCTAACCATGCCTGTATATGGGATGATTATTATGAGTATACAAGTTTAGATCTTTGGACACAGGCACAGCCGCTCAAGTAATATGTGTTTAGTCTAAAAATTATAGACATCCCTGTGCACCTAGATAGAGGGCAGGTCTACTTGTTTTGATGTGTTAATTTATGATCCTCAATATATAAATAAATTACTGTTAAGGTTGTCCTTCCATGGAAAGGAACTAGATAAGAGAATCATGTGCATTTAAGGACTAATTAGGTTCAAACCCTTGTGTTTAGACCCTCTACCAAATTCATAGAGTTGTCCTTACAACTTTTTCCTTCTTATGATCAAATATTCCATACATCTACTATAACATTCTTTTCATCTTTTGTACAAAACTATATACTTTTCTTGTTTTCAAAGATAAGTTTCTGGTCAAGTAACAATATTTTAATGCATGTACTAGTTGTCTTACAAATGCGGTGTTTTTAAGTGTCAAGAATATCTGCATTAATATTTATGCTGTGTCTTTTGATAGATTTTTAAGTAATCATGTATATCTGGTGGAGACCATTCAGTTACTGGCCGTGGTGCTATTCTTAAATACGTTAATGGACCTATTCAGTTTAGATACATTTCTGAAATTTTTTTGCATTCTTACATACGCTATAGAAGCCTTGTGAGATATTTTGTGTTTGTATCAGGATTCATACTGCTGTTGCACGTTCTTTTTTCAGGTCCAACTTGCAAATCAAAACCAACTTGGTGATCACTATACCTCCAAACATCCGAAGGAAAAACCTCCTGCAGAGTCAAGCCAGTTATCTTTCTGAGCTAGTAGTACACAAGCTCCAAGACAATATTTACTCTCTCGGTGTGCCTCCATACTTTTAATGTAACTCCCTGCATCCAAGCTTGATTGCAAGCGTGTTTTAATTTGATTTTTTGTTCATATGCATTGTTGTAAGACTATAAAAGATGATAAAAACTGCTTCCATCATGCCCACAATATTATGCTGTAAGTTAGGGAGGTCTGCAACATTAAATGAAGTAATGTCCCTTTGCACAGCCTCCCCAAGATGGGGGGCTCCCTCCTAGAAACCTATAAGGAACTGCGAAATGAAGATATTGCACTTCGGTAAGCTGGAAAAGGGGATTGTTCAATTCGCTTGTCAGTGTAATCCACTCATGATCAACAAGTTGGGTTGTCAAGAAATTTTTTTCTCCCTTATGCCCGCTTGTATTTTCTTTCTTTCTTTCTTCTGGTTTTTTTTTTCACCTTTTCATTACTTGCAACACAGGATCTGATCCTTGCATTTTTACCTTAATGGTTGGGGAATGAGACGTGGTTATTGGTATGTATCAACCATCACATACAACAGCAATCTTAGTGAGGTCATTTCTCATTGTTCTGTTGTTCGTGTGGTGAGTTGTTGATTAACTTAATAGGAGGCAGGGAAAAAAAAAAAAAACCTCTTGAATAATTATTGTAACCTAGATTGGAGGAGACTTGGAGTCACTAATAATTAAATATTCTTTAACTTTAATGACCTCAAAGTCAACCAGCAGAGGAAGTAACGAGAATAATTCGATTGAAAGTAGGTTAACAGAAGAAATTCTCAAGATAATTTGACGGCTTATATTTTAATAAAATTGTATTATCTATAATCTATAATATTATAAAGAAAATTTTCTCTTCTGTATTGAATGTTTATTTTTTAAAAAATCATTAATAATTAATTGAATAAAAATAAAAAAATTGTAAAATTGTAAATATAAATAATTTTTAATTTATAATTATAACTGTTTTTAAATATAAATAGTCATCTTTTTTTTACATATACTATTATAATTAATTTTAAATATATTTTATTGTTTTACAAAATTATTTTTATTTAACTAATTTTGATTACAATATAATTATATTTAATTTATAAAATAAAATATAAACAAAAATTTAAAAAAATATAAATTGAGGTACAGCCGTGTTTGTCAAGATGCTAGTGTAATATTATAGATTTAGTTTAAAGATATACATTTATTTTGGGTGATGCGTTATGTTTTTATTAGATTAGTGTCATAAGAACTTTGAGGTAAATTGAGAAGCATAAAATTGAAAGAGTAAGGTGTCAATTTGACAACCCGCACCCCCAGTAAATTGAAAAATGTTGGAGGTGCACCTCTGCTTTAAACTTAAATCTTTTTTCACTGCTGCTGTTGGGTTTTTAGTTGCTCTTACCATGGCTCCACTGAACGCCTTTTGAGTTTTGAGTATCGAATTGCATTCTACCAGCCAACAGATAGAGTTAACAACTAGCAATTCTACGTATTACACCCATATTTCTTCCCAGCTCCTTTTCTGTTCTTGGGTTGGGTTGTTTGATTGCTGATACAAGGAAAGTTTTTAACAATCTAGGCCACATTGATCCACGATTTTCTGAGGACACAAATTCCATTTTCACTTCTCACTTCCCACGCTTTGCATGATATCATGTTGATTTTTTCTCCCCTATGTACAATCTATTTCATATTTCTAGTCTTTCACATGCTTTTTATTGATGGAAATGTCATATAAATTGCAAAAGATTTGAACTCTAAAAAAAAATTGAAAGTTAAGTGTAGAATGAATTCAGCTAAAATGTAAATGATTCAGACTAAATTCAAAATATCATGTGCGCTAAACGAGACATTTTTGTGTAAACTAAGTCAATAAACACTTAATACATTATTATTTTTATGTTAAATAATTGTATAAATTTGTGTGTTAGATAATTATTGTATATTGAAAATGATGTGAGAGTAACACTGCACTTGGCCTTCAGAGTTAGTTTTTCCTTTCTATTTTAATATTCAAAGTTGCAACTAAATATTAATCAAATATAATAACGAGATTTTGTAAATTATATCTTCTTTGTTATACATTTTCTAACACATGAATAATCACTTTTAAACAGTTAAAAATAATAGGAAAGTTATTTTCAAATACCGCTTATATAGCTTTAGGAATTTGCTGCACCTTTTTCTTTTTTAAAGTTACTATTTAAGTAATTATTTTTTTGGTAATATTTAAAAGAGTGGAAAGAAGTTATTATTTTTTAAGGTCGAAAGTATAGCGGTTAAAGTCCTTTTCTCAAGTGACAATTTTAAAATTTAGATTTTGTCCATATTTCTATAATCATAGCACACTAATCACTGTAACTAATTATTTGTGGGTAAATTTATAATATTAGATTTAAGTAACTATAATTCTAAAATAGAAAAACCATTATTAAAATTAATCTATAATGAAATAATCACAATTTATTATACAATTATCATACTTGAATTATCTTTAACCCATCGTTATTTAGATAGGAAAAATGCTATATGTTCTCTCCGAGTATAATTACATACTTGGTTATCTAGTGCTAGATATGATAGCAAGTCAAGCTGACTTTATCTCCCATAGAACTTTGTCTGGTTTCGAACTCGAATCTTTTGAAAATTAACAAAATCAAGGCTCAAACCCGACCATATGATGAGGTCTATTTGAATTTAAAAGAGAATTTTGAGAAAAAAAAATTACACCATGTGTCTCTTGCTTCGAATAGAAAGCCACAAGTGGCACGTAGAGAACAATTTTTCTAAAATAACAGTCTGCAATCTCAACTCATTCACGTGCAAAGAAATCAAGGAAAATGTCTTCCACCATATAGTAGCTATTAGTAGAAAAAATATTAAAGAAAAAATCAAATACTGGTTGATACGGCTATAACAAAAAAAACTCACCGAAATGACATAATTAATCACCAAACTGACGTGGCAATAATTGACACCTTAGCATAAAGCCAAATCAACTAAGAAAGTCTTAGTGATAAGTAAAGATGTCAAAATGCTCAAACTTGATAAACCAGTTTGAATAATCTAGTAAATGGATTGAACTAAATCGGTAATGTGTGTGTGTATATATATATATATATTAATTTTAACTCAACCTAATTAGATTTTTGAGTGGTTCAAAATGGGTTAGCTCGATGGCTTGAAGGTGATTTTTTTTTTTAATTTTTGTCATAAAAGTAATATTTTTAAAGTGTAACTATACTTCCATTTAATGATAATTTTAATGGTAGTATAACAAATTATACATATAAATATATGATGACTACTTTATGATGCTACAAATTACTAATAATTACTTTATACTTTATATTATTTATTAATTATAACATTTATGTTATATAATAATAAAATTAGATACCTTATAAAAAAGTATAATTAATCTAAGAGTACATAAAAAAGTTAATAAATATGATTTCAATAACTTTATAAAATATTATAAAAAAATAAATTTCATCAAAATTTTAAAAAATCAAGCCAATGAACTGGCATAATTAAAACACAAGTCGTATTGAGTTAGGCTAAGTTAAACTAATTAAATATTAACTTGCAACTCTTTTAGCCCAACCCAAAAATGATAGGTCCGAAGTGAGTCGGACCAGCATGAAGGGATAAAGATAAACCATCATCCACTTGAGTAAGAGATCACTCTTATCACTTAAACACTCTCAAAAAGATTCAAACACCCACCATATATAAGGAGGGTAACCCAGCTCGTGCTCACTTGCTGTAACTTGAGCTTTGAAGTGTTATTGCAAGTCCTCCACCTCGTCCATTGGAGCACGGTGATTCCAGGTATTCTTTAAACCCTTCACTCTAGTCAAAAATACAACTTGAAGATTGTTAATGAATTCTCTTTCCTCGCCAATATTCTTAACAAACATAATATAGACCTAAAAATCACAACAAAACATGCGACATATCGACGGTCTTCTTCCGTCAGCTTAATTGATAAACGCCCACCGATAAAGCAATTAACAAATTTCGACACCTAGTTGACATCCTTGTATGAATAGGTAAATGTACTGCACTATTTTTTTACAGAGCACTCCGCAGGCCAAAAAGGTCATGAACTGTGCATATCTAAACAAAACACCATAAGGGTCAATGAAAGCTAAAAATAATCTGCCATTTCTTGATCATCCTTTATAAAATTTCTTCTTCAGAACATGAAACAATAAAATTAATCAACTAGTAAACAAACTTGTCATCCTCGCATGTATGTTTCAGAAAGGGAAAAGGCAATTATATATCTGTACAGAAACAAGAAAAATTCACACCGACATCCTAAAACCCATACCATTTTTTAGTTACAACAATATATCCCTGAACTTAATGCCAAGCAAAAGTATCCCTCAACTGTCCGTATAAAAAATATCTTTCTGTATCAAATTTCAAAGTAACTATTCATATACTCCTATAATATTCATATTCTCTCCTTCCTCCATCCACCAAAGTCTCCTTTCCAAAATTCTCTTTAAACAAAAGCTACTGTTGAAATTTGGTTTGTTATTGACTTAACTTAGAATCATATATCAAATGGAAACAACGAAGATATTAGCTGCAAGGAACCTCAAGCCATTGCGTCACTTAGTTAGATTCATGAATGAGTTTGTTCAAAAGGGTTGTCAACAAGGCATCCCTCCTCTCTGCCCGGCTCTCTTCTCTCATTCTCCTCTGTTCTTCCCTCTCCCTCCATGCCTGTTCAATCATTAATCTCTCCCTCTCAAGCTTCTCCATTGCCTGACGCCATTCCTGCTCAAACAGCTGTCTTTCATGGGCACGCCTTTCCATCATCTCCCTCCACTGCATCTCCATCCTTAGCTGGTGCTGGAAAAATTCCTTAAGCATTTCCTGAATACTACTAGTAGTATTACTGACAGCATTTGATGGATTGTTTGCCCTTGAAGACTTCTCCATTGCAACTTTGTCAGCTTTCCTTTTGCGGGTATTGCTTCTAGCAGGTCTCTCCTCTTCACTGTCATCTTCAACCTCTTCATCATCTTCTGAGAATTCCTCTGAGGACCGATCTCCACTTAATCTTTTCACCCCTTTCTTTGTCTGTGTTGAACGAGTCTCAGATTCAAGAAGCAACCGTTGCATGTTCTGAGCTCTCTGGGAAAAGACTGCATGCAATTCTTCAAAAAATGGGCATTGCTTGCCTTGCTCTGGACCAGATGTCTCTTTCCCCTGCATAAATATTACCATGTAATTTTACTAAGCAAAGGAAGTGAACACTCCCATCTTAAAGATATGCCTTTTTCTGCATTATCAAATAAAAGAAAACTTGTGCACGCCCAATAATATAAACATTTTGATAAAGAAAAAGTAGACACAAGAAACTAGAGATCAAGAACTTCATCTTTAAACTATCATAAACAATATAATTTAGGGTGAGTTAGGCAGAGATAAAGCTATAATGGGGGTATCTACCAAGAAACATGTCTAAATACATTGCTCATTTTGGCTATTATTATTCCATTCCTCTTATCATAAACTCTACCAAGCACACCCTAGAACCAAATTGCTTCATCATATAAAGCTTCATATACATGAACTGAATACAATTTTAATGGTGCACACTCAGTTTGCAATATATAAACGTCATATCACATTTCATGATTTCTTAACTCCTCAACACGGAAAAAATGCAGGACATAATGGTGGATACATATTACTCCACTAACAAAACCACCATACTGAACACCAAACAAAAAGATGTAATCAGAATGAACGCCCCCCTGCCCCCCCTTCTTAGTGCTGCTTCTAAATGAATTATCAACTATGGATTCAACCATAAGTACATTAAACACTGCAAACATATATATCAATCAACTATAGCAACACATGGCTATGACTTATGAAACCCTAAAAAGCCCTAAATTTCAAATCCAGACACATTTTATCACCATCGCTACGTTTGTTTGAGAAGGTTGAAAATAGGGAAAGGAGTGAAATTAGAGTGGAATAGAAAGGCTTTGATTTTAACTAATTGTTGTTTGGTAGAGGTTGCAAGATCACTTTCAACTCACTTTCATGCCATAGGAGTGGCCAAAATTTATGGGGTGGATTGTAAATGAATTGCACTTCACTTTCAACCGTTCCCACATTTCTGTTGTACCAAACAAGTGCGAAGTGATTTTCAAAGAAAATATCCCACCAACTCAAACAAGCATAGCCCATTGGTTCCCATCCCACCAATCGAAACAGAACCTAAGCGCTCGGATCAATCCAATCAGAGCTGCAGGTAGCTCACAGCTACCATTTCCTCTCGTGGGAGAGAAATTTCAGCAATTTTTTTGTAACGAAACGCCACAATTAACCAAATGAAATCCAACAACACAAACACAAAAGCGATAAGAAAGAGAAAAGAGAGGGACCTTATAGCGATTAACAAGGTTCTTCCACTTGCATTTACACTGTTCAGGGCTTCTCCTGAAGCCTCTCTCCCTCATCTTGGCGCTGACCGCCTCCCAGAGCGTCTTGTTTCGCTTAGACGCAGTGAAGTCCCCCTCCAGCTCCGCGCGGATCGCTATGAATTCTCTCGTCTCCTGATGGCTCCACTGCGGCTGAGCCGGAACCCTCTCCTCCCTCGCCGGCGCCGGCGATATCTCGCCGGAGATTGCCGACGACGTCGCCGGATTCAGGAGGGACGTGGGCACCATGCCGAGGCGGGCCGCCAGGGCGTCGTCACCTCCGCCTCCGAACATGGCCTTTGCGCTGCAACGACGTCGTATGAATCCGGAGCAGGGCAGGGCAGGGCAGGGCAGAGAATTTGGAGTTAGGGTTTGTTTTCAAAGAAGGGACCGTACAAAATGAAAACTTTGAAGCGTGAAATTGGATATGAAAAGGGTTTCCTTTTTTCTTTATTTTCGCTTTCCCACAGTTTTCTTTGTCGACAAGACAGGAATCGTTGACGATCCACTTTGCCTTCTCAAAAATGCCGGCCCCTTCATTTAATGAAAGCCGGTGTCTGTCGGTGTAAAGTTAAATTTTGAAATTATTATATAAGGATCTTGACTTTAGAGCATTGTTCAATTCATCATCTCATCTAAAAAATATAATAGATATTTATAAACAAAATTTAAATTATATAATTATAAGTTTTATTAATGTTTAAAATTGCTTTAATATGTTAAGTTAGATATTTTGTTTTTAACATTTTTAAATTTAAGATAAGATATTTCATAAGGTTAAGTTTCTTAATTAATAAAAATGGAAGTTCAACTCATTTATTAATTTTATTAATAAATATTTTAAATTATCAAATAATAGTTAATTCACACGTACTTATAAAAAATATATGAAGAAATAAAATTAACACTTATATATAATAAAAAAAAAACTTTGAAAATATATATTTACTTTTTCTTGTTTTTTTTATTTTTCTCTTCTTTCAAAAAATATATATATTTTTAAATTTTAATTTCACCCTTTAGTCAAAAGGTAATTTTATTGTCAAGTAAGTGTGAAAAAAAAAAACTACATGGGTGCAATTGGCCCAATGGGCTCAAACAAACAAGTTCTTATGCCTTTGTTTGTTTTACCTTCCCTCTAATGGCAATGCAAATGGATGTTTGGGATAAGGAAGAAAAAGTATGCCACAAACACCCGTTGGTATTGGATCAAATTTAAAACAATTAGGCCGGTACACTTTATTTACTCTTACGAGTTTTTCCTTCTTTTGCAAGGTGCCACAACTTTCTAGCATACTTCAACCTAAATGAACTAGGTTGGCAAAAAAAAAAAAAATGGTAAAAAGTTTGAGCTTGACCTATGACATGTTATATATCTATTATTTCTGTTTGGTTTAAACTTATTTGCCCATCCAAGCCATTTTTAAGCTTAAAAAGACTAATAAAAAGAGTATTTCAAAAAAAAAATAAAAAGTGAGTTTTACAATTCATTATAAAATTATAGTGTATACAATATATTATGATACTTCATCGTTAAAAAATATTTTGATTATTACACAAAAATCTCAACAATAAAATTCATACATTATAATTCTATAGTGTATTACGTAAATAGTCAACAAAGCATATTTATAAGATTAAAATGTAAATCATATTTTTTGGTTGAAATATATCATTTTATTTAACTTCAATCCTTAAATAAATAAACTTTTCTAATTTTAATTCCAATAGTTGACTCACTTAAATTTTTAACGCCAGTTAAATAATTAATGCGATTTTAATTCTAATAATCGCATTTTAATTGTAAAAAATTAATTAATTAACTAAGTAATTAATCAGCAGAGTCACGGGTGCCATAAGAACATGTAGCATTGGATTTTAGAATTTCTTTCCCATAGTGTGGTATCTCTCTCGCTCCTGGGTCTTCCGCGGAGTCTCTCTCTTTCTCTCTGCTAGGGTTTGATATCTGCACGAAACAGCATCCACCTTCTCCATATTCACGCCAAGCGCTCTCTTAATCAAACTAGGATTTATCTGATTCTTGCTTCACATCCAATTTCTCCTCTTCTCTCTCTCTCTCTCTCTCTCTCTCTCTCCCTAATCCACCGTTTCGTGCTAGGGTTTCGCATCAATTATGATTATAATCTCTTCTCTCTTCATGAATTCGGTCTTCATCTCTCAGAATCTTCGCGTTTTCGGTCCCGGATTGAATCCTTTCGCACCCTATTGCATGGCGAATCACTCCGTTGCTTCTCGCTAATTTCCATTCCCCCAAAAGCTTCTTGTATTTTCTTGTCCGCTGGTATTTCTCCTTGAAAATATGTAAATCGGCGACCCTTTGATTTTTGGTGTGTATTTTGGTTAGTCCTAGGTTGCCACGAATAGGAGGATTCTGAAATCGTTATCGGCGAAATCTGGGTGTTTCGGACCCCATAGTTTACTCGTTGGATTCAAGGGTTTGGTCATTTATTCTCATTTACATTGATTGCTGAAAGATATGCTCGAGGAGCAGCCAGTTTTATTTAGAAAGAGCCCGTCAAGGAGGCGCTTGTTAAGGTCTGGGGTAGATACGGATGACAGGGGTTGGACTTCACTTCATGTTTTCGCTCGGAAAGGTGATCTCAAAGAGGTACGTTGAATTTCTGAGCCCCTTACGCTCTATTGTATGTTTTCATGCACATTTAGTACATTCGCGTGCATACTTGTTTAATTACTGAATCTTACGGACGCAAAATTGCGTGTATAACTATCCCTTTGATGTTTAAGCAAGTTATCGAGAAACATGAGAACAGGGAAAAAAAAAGTGAGCGGCTTTATTTGCAAGGGAAATTTGAATGTTAGGTACCAAAGAGAAAGAGAATGTGGAAGAAGGAAACACAAAAATGGAAACATTAGGTAGCTTTATGCGGCATATACGAGGCTTCCACTCAATTTATTGGTTGCTAGAATTTCAATTTTGATCCTCTCTTGATTTTTTTGCTTCTTGTGAAGGAGTTGCATTTGGTTTGGGTGGCTTTAGTTTCAAAATTTGAGGTTTAGTTTCAAAATGAAAACATTTTTTGTTTTATAAGCTGGGGGTTCATTTTTCCCATCCTGGTTATAGTCATGCCATGTATTTACCTCTTCCATGTAACAATTGCTATAAAATATGAGATTTATTGCTTAAAGATAATCAAATGCAAATGCTTTTGTTCTTTAATTGTTCTTCACTCATTAATCCTTTTTCAGAATGTAAGGGGAAAATAATTTTCACTTTGGGTGGTACATCTAATAGTAGCATCAATAGAAAATGATTAGGTGCAGGTGTGGCATTGTCTTGATTAATAAATGTGAATTTGAGGTGTATAGAAATTAGCAAAGTGCTCAAACTTATATTGTATAATCCAGCTCTAAGAAATGCTGTACAGGAGTGAAATATATAAAATATGAGTATCCTGTTCCTGGGAGATGTGGATGAACCTATAGCAAAGTTGAGGTTATCCCTAGGGTGAATAGAAGATGGCTTAGCCTTACCTCTTTTAGATATTGTTCAAGTGATTAAGAGTTTCGGTTATATAGTTATGTTCCTTTAGTGGTGATATTGTTCTGTTCTTTTTATGAGGATTAATGATTTGAAACTTCTGTCCTTATTCGGTTGGTTTTTCCATGTTGAGCCTGTTATCTGGATTATGGAATCCTTTTATTATGCCTTCATCAAATTCAACTTGAGTCGTGTTATGGCGTTAACTCCTGTTAAAGATAAATTATGGTGCTCTTTAATGATTATGGCAGCATGGCACATAGTATTCAAAAAGCTTCTACAGAGCTTGTTATATTGAAAGCCATGTAGTAGTGTGAACTGTGAAGCCTTCAAAGGGAGTGTGAATAAGACATCTGTGATGGACAGTTACAAATAGAGGGGATGATTTTACTCGGTTGGTGTGATAATTTGATAAAGGAGTGGGGATTCTACTGACCATAAGTGTTGCTCCGTTTGTTAAACCTGTAATTTTGATGTTTGAGTGTTGGGTGGTGCAAGTTAAAGTCACTAAACAGTTCATTGGTTAGCGATGTAAGTATAGTGCAGAATGCGGATAGATCATTGTGCGTGAAAACTCCATTTGATGTATGTATGGGGTAAGAAATAGATATGCTTCTCAACAAGTAGGAAGCTACATGATCTCATTCAAGTAGACCTGGTAATAATATTCTTTTGGGTCTAAATGTTCTTTTGTAGAGGGTGAACCTTGATGCAACATTAAGTTTGCTGTCTTGTGACCTAGTGGTCATGGGTTCTACTTGTGGTCCGTGGAGACACTCTCTTTGCTCATGGCTGCTTACATCTGACCTTCCCCAAACCCCACAATCGTGGGAGCCTCGTGCACTTGGCCACTCTTTATGGCTTCTTGGCTGAATTTTAAAAAATGTCATTTTTTTTTCTGCTAATTCCTGTGGTGCTTTAATTTTTTCCTCATGCAGTTGATATTTTAAACTGTTGGATGATTCATAATTTTTTTGTTTCTTTAAGAATTAAGATTGTATCATGTTTGGGGCAAATGGATTTTCAATTTTGTCAAGTTTTGTTGCATCTGTGCGTTTGCTTAATGCCAATAGTGTTCCTGAACAGGTTAAAAAACTTCTCGACAAAGGAATGGACGTAAATGTGACTGCATGGGGCCCTAAATCAAAAGGGGTGACCCCTCTTCCACCTTGCTGCTGAAGGTGGCCACCTAGGAGTGATGGATGAACTGCTTGAGCGTGGTGCCAACATTGATGCCCGAACTAAGGGTGCTTGTGGCTGTGAGTTACTTAATGCTTCCCATGCAGGCTTTGGTACTACTATTTGTAGGTCTGCGTACATTGAAATACTAATTTTCATATTGATGATGTTCTTCTATTAAACCAGGGACACCACTCCACATTGCAGCCAAAGAAAGGAGGAGGGAGGCTGTGAAGTTCTTGATAGAGAATGGAGCATTCTTGCCGCCTGATATCAATGATAGCAGATTTAATCCTCCTCTTCATTACTGCCCAGGGCTTGAATGGGCCTATGAGGAGATGAGGCGACTTCGACAGGAAGACTTATCATCGGGGGAGACCCCTTACAGTTTTGAAAGCTAAAACCTGTTCTTCAGTGATTTTGGTCGATGCTTAGTCTAAGTCCATCTATCTTGTGTGAAAATACAACATTGAAATAAGAAACTTACCTGTTATGTATGCTTATATGCATGGGTTGTCTCATGTTTGGGGATGTGTTGCTATTTTAATATGTTGAATACTGTAGCTATGGAAACAATGTTGTATGAGTGTTGATTTGCTATGTTGTGCGTTGGTTGATACACACATTACTCATTGTGTGATGCTTTGATCGAGCTGGAAGGCAGCCATGAAAGAATTACTAATTAACGGAGTGGCATCTCTTATGAACAATGCTATTTTAACAATCCTGCAACTACGAACATTCTCGCACTAACTGTCCTGCAAAAGTGTCGATGCTGTGTGCATGAGTTGTTGATGTGTGAATTGTGTATGTTACATAACTAATTCCTTACTCTCTATGACAATGAAAATGGGAAAATTGTGTATGTTATGATTAAAAATAAAATGATGTGTATGTAAAAAGTTAATATTGTTTATAACTAATAATAAATATAAAATGATGTTAAACATTTAAACTGCATATAATCTACCCGCAGTCTAGGGTTTGTCAACTCACTTACATATGGTTTGGGAGGCATGTAATTGTTTTTTATTTCTAATGAGGCCAGCGACCACACATTCTACCTATCATAGTTTGAGTGGACAACATTTGAATATAACTCGCATATAAACCTTTGTACCACAAAAAGAACAGCCTCGGTACCAAAAAAGTGAACAACCCGTAAATCACATATAAAATATTCATTGATAGTTTTTATTCCTCATTTATTTTCTAAAGTATACATATGCTTATAAAAATATAGATATGTAAATATTTTTTAATTATTACTTTATTATGTATTGTTATATTATTTAAAAAATTTAATTGTGATAATAATTAGGTAAAAAGCAAACATTTATAATTAATTATTAATATATGATTTCGTAATAATATAAAAAATTTTATACTATTAAAAAGTTAAACTAAAAAGAATATTATTCCTTTCTTTTCGTTTCTTGAATTCTTTCTCTCGGGTTCGGCCTCAGATGAGATGGTTGGGATTGAAGTGCCCTAACGTTGACCTTCTTTGTATTTGAAGCCCTAAGGCCTAATCGTTATAAAGTTATTATAGTTGAAATCCAGTTTTGGTTTTGAAAATCCACAAAAGGAGACTCGTATATAAGAAAATTCCTCCAGAATGTTACAGTATTAGTAGTATAAATTTAGGCTTTTTTTAAAAAAAAAAAAAACCCCTTTTCAATACGTTACATGAAAAATAAATTGAATTAATTGGAATTTTACCACATTAAATCACCCAAAATTGTCAACAAGCTGATAATAAATGTTAATGTGGCAGTCAACGTGATCAACACAGTCCAAGGTCAATTCTTTACACCCTACCATGTGAATCCATTTCTACATTGAAGATTGATTTGTAAAAGTTAAACCAAACATATCTACATGTACACGGTTTCTCAAGTATGTTTGGCTCTCAGGACTCCAAAATCTCGCCCAAACTAGGAAATAATCCTCCTTTATTTTGAGAGAAGTACTAGTAAGTGTGTTCTTCAAGAACCCAAATGAAAAATCACACATTTTAGATATGCAAAACGTACTTGTGAAAAAGGAGGAAGAAAAAGTCCAAAAAGGAAACACTTGTCGTATTTAGCTTGTTGAATCGATTTGATCTCATGCTTTGAAATAGGATTGGCTTGTAAATTGTAGTTTTGTAAGATTTTTGATGGGAGAAAAGATCATACAACTAAAACAAGGATCTTGGAATTTCATGACCTTCACACATGCCATTAAATAAAAGAAGATAATAAGGATAATCACTTACCTTGATCCATGATCAAGATCTTGAGTGTAAAAAGAATGTTAATGCCTTCAAGAATTATCAAGAAGAAAACAGTGAATCTATCCATTAACCATCTTTTATTTTATGTTGTTCTTGAGTGATGGAGAGAAGAACATAAAACTCTTATAGGTAGAGATAGGATTAGTTTTAAATACGATAACTTTACTTTTTTTTTAAACCCACTCCCATCAAGTAGGTAATCAGGTATCTATTAGGAAACTACTTCTTATATTAACCAATCAAAATTTAGCACTTTAATTAATATATTTATTTAAAACCAATTTAAGACATATCACTTGAGCTACATAATATTTTATAATATCTTACATTCTCTCACTTAGCTCATGTAACACTATCTCACTTCATGGTTCAATAAATACATCAAATACAATATGCATAAATAAAGTTAATTCTTTCCTACATTGGTTACATCATTCGTCATAAAATAAGCATAGGAATTAAGAAGAGTCATGATGGTTGTATATCACTTAATCGACATAGTCCCTTTTATGTACTACATTATTAATTTTTTCCTTAGCATGATTTGTAAACGAGAAGTATATAATTAGTCCAACAATAATGTCTTTATTAAAGACATATCCTGTTATCATTATTCTATATCAATTATATATACAAAGCATAGAAAATAGGAAAATCAGAAACATATCCATTAATGAGCTTAGAGTGACAAATTCATAAAATATCAACATTAACATTCAATGTTACCTACTAACAATAATGTCCATACTTTCAACAGGTCCAGTAAATGTCTTGAGCAGTAACCCTTTTGTCAAGGGCCAGCTATTATAAGATTGGTGCTAACATACTCAATTAATACTTTATATTTCTGAACTTCTTCTTTAACGGTAAAGTATTTCAATTCCATATGCTTAGCATCCTTGGAATACTTGTCATTCTTTAAAAAAAAGACAATTGTGGAATTATCATAGTAAATTTTTAGCAGCTTGGCAATACCGCTGACTACTCCAAGTCCTGAAATAAAGTTTCACAACTAATTAGTCTGAATCATAGCCTCAAAGCATGCCACAAATTTAACTTTTATAGTGAATGCAGGAATTACTGACTGCTTTGCACTCTTCTATGAGATTACTCCTCTGACTAAAAGATACACAATACCCAAATATAAACTTTCTTGTATCCATACAGCCAACCAAGTCTGAATCTAAATATCCAACCACCTCAAACTCCCAACAGCAGATACATAAGGTATTCCTTCCATCTGCATGAGACTAAACTTGTCTCCTTTCTGAATTGGAACAGGAGATGATGAACATTTATCCATTTTGAATCTCTTTAAGACTTTGTTGACATGTGCTTTCGAAGACAAACTGAACAATCCTTGTGGTCTATCCCTGAATATTTCTATTACGATCACACAGTTTGCCTCTCCCATATATTTCATTTCAAAGTTATTAGAGAGAAACTTCTTAGTCTCATTTAATAGACCAAAATCACTAGTTGTAAGCAAGATGTCATCAACATACAAAATTAAAAAGATAAACTTACTCCCACTAACCTTCAGATATATACATCAATCAATAATGTTTTTCTTAAATCCAAATGATATAATAATATCATTGAACTTGAGATATCACTGCCGGTAGGCTTGTTTAAGTCCATATATTGATTTATTAAGTTTACACATTATGTGTTCCTCAACTGAAAACCCCATTAGTTGATCCATATAAATATCTTCCTTTAAATTTTCATTTAGAAAGGCAGTTTTGCCATCTATTTAATGTAGTTTCAAATCATAATGGACTACCAATGTTATGATAACTCTGAAAGAATATTTCTTGGAGACTAGTGAAAATATCTCCTTATAGTCAATGTCATGCTTCTGAGTAAAACCTTTGGCAACAAGTCTGGTCTTGTAACATTTAAGGTTGCCATGAGAGACACGTTTGGTCTTAAAAACCCATTTGCACCCAACTCTCTTACAACCTTCAAGCAATTCCACAAGATCCCAAACACCACTCTGTTCCATAGGTTTTAGCTATTCTTTCATGGCATCCAACCATTTATCAGCATTATCACAATTAATGACCTGTGAAAATAAAACTGGATCATTATTGTTGATTCCGAAGTCAACATTTGACTTTTATAGATATACCACATAGTCATTCAAAATAACAAGGTCTCTTTTTCCTTTAGGATCTTCTTAATACTATTTCCTGTAGTTCTTCTACTACAGGTTCATATTGAATTTCGAAAAAATTCATTTGTTGCTCATTTTGATTATTATGCGGTTCAACAACATGAGGAATCAACAACTTTAATTAAGAGCACAAGTCAAAGGAACTTGCACCTCTAACTTCTTTAATCTCTACATTCGTGAAAGTTCACTCCCACTGGTTTCACTATTCTCAATGAACTTGGCATTTTCAGTTTCAATAATTCTTGTACGATGGTTAGGATAATAATACCTATACCCTTTCGACTTTTTTGGATAACCAATGTAATATCCACTGATTGTTTTTTACATCCAATTTCTTTTCATGTGGATTATAAATTCTTATTTCTGCCTGACATCCTTAAATATGCAAGTGCCTTAAACTAGGTTTCCTACCAGTTTACAATTCAAAAAGTGTATTTGGAACCACCTTACTAGGAACCCTATTCAACAAATACATGGCAGTTGTAAGGGTATACATCCACAAAGATACAGGTAAAGATAAAGTACTTAACACCCTTCTAACCATATCTATTAAGGTTTGGTTACGCCTTTCTGATACACTATTTTATTGTAGTGTACCTGGCATTGTGTATTGAGCACAGATGCCACGTTTCTCAAGGAATTTAGCAAATGGACCTGGGTGTTGTCTAATTTTATCATATCTTTCATAATACTCACCACCTCTATCCGACCTAATAATTTTTCACCTTTCTGTCTGATTACCTTTCAACTTCATTTATGCAAACTTTCAAGGCATTCACTGCTTGAGATTTTTCATGCAGTAAGTAGACGTACTCATAACATGAATAATTATCAATAAAGGTGATAAAGTACTTTTCTTTATTGAAAGAATTGACATCAAAGGGTCCACATATATCGGTATGTATGACTTCAAGAAGTTGAGTGCTTCTTATAACTCCTTTCTTTGTGTGTCTTGTTTGTTTTCCTTTAATACAATCCACACAAATATTAAGGTAGTAAAATCTAAATCTAGAGATTCTTTACTAATCTATCCAGCCTTTCTTTGAAAATGTGACCTAAACACTTATGCCACAAGTAAGCAGAACACTCATCCACTAAACTACATTTAGTGCCAACATTATGATGCAAGGTCAAACTTAAATAATCACAAAGTGAAACATCCATTATCAAACTTAAAAGAGTATCTAACAACATTAAATTTAGACAAAGAAACCTAATTTTTAGAAATACTAGGTACATAAAAAGGTCTCAAATAAATTCTAAATGATGTCCAGTGTCTAGGATTAAACGATAAGTTTCGACACTTTTCACTGGAGCTTTCACTCTATTCCCCATGAAGACGAACTTCTCATTTGGATTTATAGTTTGGATTGAAAAGAATCATTGCATCGTATTAGAAACATAAATCGTACATCCAAAATCAATTCACAAAGTATTATAAGAAACTTTAGTTAAATTTGATTCAAGACATACATAAGCATTATGTTTACCCCTCCTTTAAAACCAAGCCTTACGTTTCGGGCAATTCTTCTGGAAGTATCCAGATTTCCTACAGAAATGACATTTATTATTATTTGGTTCTTTCTTCTGGATTTGAGATAAGGACTAATTGATCTTTAATGGTCCCTTGCCTTTTCCATATTTCTTGTTAGCTTTCTTTCCAGCTCTTTATGGTTCACATAATGGATAGAATGATTTTCTTGATTCTTAAGTCTCGTTTCCTCCTGAACAAATATACTGTGCAGTTCATGCATATTCTATATGTCTTTCATGGTGTTATAATTCATTTGAGATGAGTCATACTCAAATGGTAATGAGTTCATAATAAGTTGTACAAGGAAATTTTCATCCACTTTCATTCTCAAAGAATTGAGTCTTGCTGCAATATTTGTCATTTTAATAACATGTTCATGCACAGTACAAGAACCATCAAATTTTATGGTAGTCAAAGTACCGATTAATGTCCCAACAAGAGACTTATTAGTAGTTTGGGAGTGCTCTTCCACAAATTTCGTAAATTCTTTAACACTTTTAATTTTTTAGAATAGTTGATTTAATGTTATTTACTATGCTCGTCCGCATAAACATTAAGCTTAATTTGTTTGATCTTTCTCAAGTCTTATAATAGGCTCTTTTGTCAATTCTACTAGCATTAGTAATAACATTAGGTTTCTCAACTTATTCACTCCAATTAGAAAAGTTCAGCCCATTAAAAATTAGAACAGTCGAAGCATGTGAATGTAAGAAATTGACACTTAACTTTAATGCTAATGCTTTGAGTTACAAACAAACATTTTACGTATTCAAAAAACATACAATCTAAACAATCAATGTATATTAATGTTTTCCTTTGGGTGATACACCAATACATAACAATAATCATAATGATGCTAACAAAAGTTAAGATTATTTGGCAATAATACATGCACCAATTAGAAATATCTACTCTCTTTGGATATATAAATAAAACTAACAGTGCATCTATATTACCAACAATTATGTTCATAAATTATAAGTGTAACTAAACAACTTTTAGGACGATCCATAAATACCTTATAATAATAAACTCCAATTTACTCATAAACGAATAATTATCATATCATAGTATCAAATTATGAGTAATTGGAATATAACCATTATATAATTTAAAATTAAATCAACTTAAAGATTTGACTACTTTAGTGATTTATAAATATATCATACATTAATTTTAAAATTTAAATATTTCATAAATAATTAGAGAATATAATATAATTTTTTTTAAATGCCTAATACATTAGATCATATGGCATAAAAAAAAAAAAAGATATAGAAACCATGAATTGCCAAAGTGAAGCTTTAATTTCAAAACACAAGTTTTCGTCCACAAAAAAGTAAAGTGCACGTTCATGTACTATTCCACGTAAGGCATGGTATGATTCATCATACAATAGTCACGTTAATTGGGTAAAATTCATAAAACAAGCCATGGCATAAAAATATAGGAAAACATAATTCTTGGTTGAAAGATAATTTGACCATACGATAATGTTTGTCAATTCATCAAAAAGCCACAAAGTATCAATATTGAAGCTAATATGCCATTAATTGATCAACACAATGCAGCAGAATAATTTAATCAAAAATCTTCTAATTTTGTAATTAAGGTTCATACATAAATCTCCGACCACCATTATTAGGATTCATATAAAATTCTTAATTTTTTTATAATTAAGGTTCATACATAAATTTCCTAAAATCTCCAATTTTCATAATTAAGATAATCATTATTAATAAAAAATCATGAATTCCTTAATTTAATGCTATGATATCACATGTAAGTTGTAATTTTATAGGATTCTTGATGGGAGAAAAAGTTATACAACTACGACAAGGATCTTAAAATTTTATAACCTTTATATATGTCATTAGATGAAATCACTAGCTTCGATCCATGATTAAGATCTTGAGTGTAGAAAGAATGTTGATATCTTCAAGAATCACCAAGAAGAAAACTGTGTATCTATCCCTTAGCTTCTTTTTTTTTTTACGTCATTTTTGAGTAATGGAAAGAAAAACATAAAATTCTTATAAGACTAATTTCAAATAGGATAATTCTCTTTTTTTTTTAAATTCACTCTTATCAAATAAATAATCAGTTATTTATTAAAAAATTATTTATTATATTAACTAATTAAAATTTAACACTTTAATTAATATATTTATTTAAAAATATTTAAAACATATCACTTAAGCATAATATTTTATAATATTTTACGTGAATTTCCTATCCTTTCCATCATAGATACAAGTTCACTCTTTTTGGAGGAGAAGCATGGGCATCTAGATCTCATCTCAACCACTCACCACCGCACATTGGCACGTGAATTCTCCCATTTCTGCTTGGCATTGCCGGTCAAGAAAGGAGGGCTTTGAAGCCGCGAAAGGGATTTGTCACTGCCAAATGCCAGTGCCACCCCCATAATTGCCTTCCTCCATTTTCAGCACACGCTGCACACTGCTGCTACTAGAAATATTCAATACTCCTTTTTCCACTAACAGACAAATTTTCACTTTCAGCGTTCAATATTCAAAGCTCCAAACTCATAATAAAAATCTTTTGTTTCACAAAACAAAAACTTTGAAGTGAAAAAAAAAAGTTAAATTCTGTCTCAATTTCTTTTCTCTAAAAAACAAGTGGATAAAAACTTACTTTGTTAGACGAATCAAGTACCGGCATCCTGGGCAAGACGTGAACGGCCACCGCTTCAAATCCCGTAGGCAAGTCCACCACCCACAGTCTCGGCGGCGATGTCACCACATCCACCACCGAAATCCCGCCACCAGAAACGACGCAAACTCTGCCTCCTTCAGCCTCGAGTTTCTCTGCCCCTTTGAGCCTCTCAGACTCCATAACCTCCTCCCAAGCATCTTTTTCCGCGATGTACTTCCTCAGAGCACCCTTCCCCTCGTCCACCACGTACATCACTTCCTCCGACATGGCCGCCACCGGCCCTCTCCACCCAGATAGCATGCCCTCCGGCATCTCCTTCCACTCGTCCTCCTCTACATCGTAAACAACCCCTTCTTTCGCAGCATCCCCTTTCACATTCACCATGCAGAGCTTCCCTCTCCACCCGACGGCGTCGATTGCTTCTCTGCTGAATCTTCCATCTTTCAGGGCCGTTTTCTTTTCCCACTCCCCCCCCAAGTTGCCATTCGGGGTCTTCTTGTGCAGGTCCCACTTCTCCAGCGATCGAGCCACGTCGATGGAGAATTGGGTTCCGATCCCGCTGGCCACGTAGACCGCTCCGCGAGACGCACCGAGCGCGCACCACCGGCGCGGGGTGCCGAGTGTGGGGCCAAAGGTCCAATTCTGAGAAAGGGGGTTGAAGATCAGGGGGCGAGACAGAGCCGGGTACAGGTTGTGGGTGGTGGCAGCAAGGAAGATCAAGTTGCCAGAAACGGAGATGGATTGGATTGGAAGGGTGCGGGAGAGAAACGAAGGGTGGTGGAGGAGGAGGTGGAATGGTGGGTCAGGCGGTGGCGGAGGGAGAATATGCCAGTTGCAGGAGATGGGATCAAAGTTGTAAAATTGAATAGAGTTCGAATAATGGGTTTTGCTTACTTGCAGAGGTGATGGGCGTGATGATGGGGACGGTGACAAAATGGCATAGAGAGAGAAGAAAGGAGGGAAGGAAGGGGAATATATGAGGCGACGCCATGGGCGGCAAACAGAGCAGAGAAGGGAGGGGTGGACGAGGGAGAGGCAGAGTTGGGCTATGTGGTCTGGAAGGCCAGGTATGAGAGACCGGTGGTGGTGGTGGTGGTGGTGGTGGTGGCGGAGGAGGAGTTTTTGGCGTTTGGTGACAGGGATTACCGCAGAGGAGTCATTAGCAAGTGCAGTGGTTGCCATGGAATTGCAGGTTGCTTTGTTTGCTTTTAGTTCTTTTCTTTTTTTGGTAGATTCTTTGTTTGCTTTTAGTTTTTATGAATGGAAGGTTCAAAAAGGTATTTGTGGGTTTGGTTATTGTTAGTGCTTTGGAGGGATATTTCATTGGTTGGTCATGAATCATGAGTCAGCATTATGTAACGTGTAATTCGAAATAAAAAATATTATGAAAAAAAAAAGATCTGCAAGGTGGGATATTAAAGAGATGCCACCTTTCCAACTGCTCTGCTGTCCCCTACATGATGATAATAGTACACGGAGACAGTTAACTTCCTGTCACCCCATTGTCTCGATCGGTTGAGATGGTTTAAGATTATTTAATTTAATGGAAAAAAGAGTAAAAATTTTCTCCATTTATTTATTATTTTTTCTCTTTAAAAGTTAAATTTTAGGTTAAATTACTTATGTAACTGTTATAAATTCGCTCTAAACTTAATTTAGTTTATATAGATAAAATCATTCAAAAATATCCAAATAAGTAATTTCACATAAATCTTACTATTATCTCTTTGTTTAAGTTATATTTTCTATACTCTTATTCATTAAATCATATAATCTTAAATCATTAAAATGAAATGAAATTAAGGATTAGAGATTAAAAAAATATTATATAATCATAATTTTTTTGTCATAATTTTTTATAAAATAATTTAACATATTTGTTGACTTTTAAATAGGTAAGTGATCTCTACCATTTTATTTCATCTAACAATTATCTTTAATTCTAATTGAATTCTATAAAAAAAAATTTATTACTTTTTCTAAATATGTAGCATTACTCTAAAGAATAATGAAAGAGTTTTAACTTTTATATTAGTATATAAATTAATCTATATAACCAATGATTTTAAATTTGATTCACTTTTACTAAAACTTACCCTTACATTTATTCATATGTCGTCGAATCAATAAAATTATTTTATTATAATCTTAGATACTTAAAGGTTCAAATTCATTTAAAAATATGATAATACATAATTAAATAATATTGTACTAAGTAAAATGAATAGTTTATTGTGATAATGGAAAGATAAATTTTAACGATTAAATTATGTATTTGTGTTTAAAATTATAATATTTTTTTTTATTTCTTTTAAGTGATCATATAATCTTAAAATAATGTTTGATATTGATAATTTATATAATATTTAATAGTCAAGATTCACCCCTTTTATAATAAAATACTCATTTTACTTGATATTTTCTCTTGTAATATGTTATTAAAAAATTGTATTAAATAAACAAAAAATTATAAAAAATTGACAAAAATGTATGAATTTTTTATATAGAAAATGAAACTTTTGCTTTTACAAAAAATAAATTTATCAATTTTATATACAAAAATCATAGATTTTTACAGTTGTAAATAATAATATTTTTGACAAATGTTATAAATAACTTATCGATACACTATTTTTTTAATGACATACATAAAAAACACTACTTGACTTGTGGGTGTGGCATCCGTTTTTTTTTTTCTCAGAAGAGCATGATTTTTTATATAAAAAATAAAACTTGGTAAGGTCAAGATATGGTAGATAGAAACTTATGAGAAAATATCAAGGGTTGGCTACAAATTGAATTAATATCCAACTGTCTTATCAAGAGAAAAAAAACAAATAGAAAAGGAAGACAAAATAAAATGATTTTTCTTAACTTCTATTATTATTATTGTTTTTTTTTTTTTGCCGGGAGGGGTATATTGAAAATTTCCAAATACTAATAGCCCTTTTATGTAAATCACCAACTTGCAAGCTCATATTCTACTATTGTTCATCAACCATTGTCTATAATATTCATAACAAATGATAGCTCTATATACCAATAATCTAACAACATTTAGGACATGCTGCCAGTTGGTTGTAGAGTTCAAATATGGAGAGGACAAATTAAGAGTTTATGTCATATGTATATACACACATATAGTTACATTATAATGGTATGGTATTTGTCACAATACTAGTAGAGATAGAACAATATTGTTAAAATTAAATTAGATAATAAATTAGTGATACTTTCGATTTTGATTTAATCGATTCAATCGTTTAAATTATCTAGTTAAATCAGTTGATTTTATAAAAATTCACATTTAATAATATAAAATTTATATTAAAATTATAAAATATAAAAAATATTTAAAGTATAAATATCTCAATAAAAGAAGAAGATAAATGACTTTGTGAAGAATTCAATTTTTGACATTATCACAAATTTAAAGATTAAAATTGATACTAATTGAGTTACAAATTTGTCAACCTTAAAGTTTAATTAAATAATATTATTCAAGAAAAATGTGTAATATGTGTAAATTTCTTTTACCATAAAAAAATGTGTGAATGAAATATGCAACCATGATTCTATTATCTTTGTCCAATAAACAGCATCTTCTTGATCTCATGTCATACACTAACTACTATCCTTGTAACTATTGAGATTCTGAACAGTTTGGTAGCCCCTGATTTGTGGTCTGGAATGTCCCTCAACCCTCAACTCTCTGTCTCTGTCTCTCTCTCTCTAAGAATGCAAATTGCGAGGCAAAGACAAGTCTGTCCTTTCTGGGAAAGTGCACTAGGAATGTGTCAGGAGCGCGGAGGCATTCCTGTAGTTTCAACTGAGAGTTAGTGGGTGATTAGAAAAAATTATTTTTTAAAAAAATTACTTTAAATTTTAAAAATTTATTAATAAAATTTTAATTATAAATTATTTTAAATATAAAATAAATAAATCTAAATATATATCTTTTACAGTAATGTTTTATTCTTTTAAATAAGAGTAAAGAAACAATTAATTCAATAATTTTATTTATTTTAAATTTTAATTTTTAGAATTTATTTTTTATATCAGTTTTAATATTTTAATAATTAAAAATCATAGAAACTAATGTTTTATAAAAAATAAGAACTAATTTTTTATAAAAAATAAAGATTAATATATTAATAAATAGATATTATAGCAACTAAAATTTAAGTAAATAAAAAATATAAGAATCGATACTTCAATAATAAAATACAAATTATTTCTTATAGTTTCAAATAATTTCATGTTTCATACATAAATATAACTTCCTGATGTTTAATTAAAAGTGCAAAAGTTAAGTTTACTATTAAAACTAACAGTTTTGCACTCTTAATAAAACATGAGGAGATTGCATATTACAAAATAAACATTATGTAAATATAAAAAATGTCTCAGCATATGATAACTGCAGTTAAAACTATCGATAAATTTAACTTTTATACTTTCAATCAAATGTCAATAAAGTCACAAAATAAATTTTATATATGAAAAGTGAAATTCGATAAAATTATAGGGGCATAATATGTATTTTACTAAAAAAAATTACAAGAACTTAAATTTAAATTAAGTAAAATTATAATGATTAATTATTATTTTAATTTTTAAATAATTTTTTTGATAATTTTTTTAATATTTAATAAACAAATTATATACAATCATTCAATATATTAAAAATCTATAATATATTTATTTCTTGATTAAAAAAAATAATTAGTAGCCCCTATAATTTTATTTTATTTATATTTTTGTCATTATATTTTTTTTTATATTGATTCCTATAGTTTTCTCATTTATATTTTAGTTCTTAAATATTTATTTAATAAGATATTAGTTTTTATTTTTTATAAAAAATTATTTTTATAATTTTTAATTATTAAAATATTAGTATATAAGATATTAAAATCTAAATAAATAAAATTATGATAAATTAAAATTTAAATTAAATAAAATTATAAAGACTAATTACTTAATTTAATTTTATTTTTATATTAAAAATTATTAAACAAATTATTTAAAAAAACGTAAAATCATTCTTTTTAAATTAAAGGTTTGGATGGAGGGAAAGAATTGAAAGCACAAAAAAGACGGAGTGCTTGTAAAAATGCCTATAATAACGTGTCGTGTATGTATTGGCTTAGTTATATAACTTATATCTACACAAACTATTTATATAAGATAGAAAGAGATTTAAAAAAGAGTTGAATTAAAAGTTTTTTTAAAAAACGTTTCTAGTCACTTTTGAGAATGATATTTTTTTAAAAAAATAGTTATTAAATTCGTTTGATCAAAATAACAGTGTGTGTTTATATTAGTTTATTTTATAATTAAAATAATTTTTAATTAAAATTTTATTAAGATAATTTAAAAAAATATTTTTTTAAATAAGCTTTTCCAAATATAAACGTTGATGGGTAGCTAAATTTTGATAATTAGAAATAATGGAAAGTAGTTACCAATAATAACATAACAATGACAAAATTAAGTATTTTAAATATTTTACATAACAACAAATGCAAGATTTTCACCATATTGCAAACATGAAAATTTAAGAATAATGAATAAAAATTGTTTTCAAGAACATTTTTATAAAAGAAATTTATTAAAACTTTTATATTAAATATAAAAAATCTCACATTTTATATAAAAATTTACAAAAATATAGATCACCAACCAAACTTTCAAGAAGAGTTTGCAAACATGAAAATTATTTTAGTATTTATTTTTTAAATATTAATATTTTGATTAGTTGTGAATTATTTATTAATTATTAATTATATTTTACAAACTTTAAATATTTATTATAAAAATTAAAGATTAATAAATATTTCATAACTTATTTAAATATTAATATCTTAAAAAAATCTGACCCTTTGCAAATATAGAATACAACAAGTATAAACTCTCAATTTGATCTTTTAAAAATTATATCAATATTATTTTTGATCCTTAAAAAAATATTAATATCAATTTAATCTTTAAATCATGAAAGATGACATCAAAATTATATTTTTATATATGAATAAGGACTAAATTGATATTTTTTATAATTGAGGGACTAATTAATGTTAGTTTTTATATCATTAAAGAATTAAATTAATAAATTTTTTTATAATTAAAATATTAAATTAATATTAATTTTTAAAAAAATTAAAATAATATTATTTTTTATAATTAAATAATTAAATTGATGTTAATACTTTTTTAAAAAATTAAAATGATATTGACATAATTTTTTTATTAAATAATAACAAATAAAATGAGTGATAATTTTTTTATTTTTATTTATATTTTTTTTTTTCTATACCTGTCAAAACATAGTGTTACTGTTTTTTTTATTATTATTATTAAACTCGGAAACATAGTGTTCGTGTTGACGGTTTGGGACAGTCGAGTTGAGATTTTTTTTAGTACTGTATTTGGTCATGAGTGGTTCCTGAAAGTAGCCTCAATGGCACGCATGCTCCTCAGCCACTTGTTTCCTTTCTCCTTTGACACCAATGTGTGTCCAATCACAACTTCACACGTCTTTGTTTCTTTTTGTACATGTGCTGTTACTTCCATAATTTTTTTAAAAGAATATATAGAATTTTTATCAGAATAGTTGTAAATAATTTTTTTGGGTCATCAGAATAGTTGTAAATAATCAAATACATCATTTTACTAATTTTTTAATATAGTTGTGATTAAATAGATTATCTTTATTAATCTCATCTCATAATGTACATTATAATAAATATTTAAATATTTTTTTAAGTATGAATATAACAATTATCAAATTATTAAATTTTTTGAAAGAGAAAGCTCACGCGACAAGAATTATTATTATTAAAAGGAAAAGGTTCTTTTGTCGGTTTGCGCCAATTATTATGATTTATCATAGCTTTCAACCGACTTTGTGGCTACGCTGCCTTTCATCACGCGCTTCTGGCTTTTTCTGCCCCTCTGCACCTTTCTCACTCTCGCTTCTAATCTTTCAATCATAACATAAAAGCTCTATTTATTAATTTTTAAAAAATTAATTAATTCGGTTACGGTTGTCTTTTTTCTTAAAGGTATCGTTGGGTAAATTTTAAATTTTTTCTTTTGGATGCTTTTAAAAATGCAGTCTCATATCGATCTAGTTTGTTTAAAAGTATTTATTTATTAATTATTGTTCCAAAATCTATATTCAAATAGTTGAAACACAAAAACTACACATTTTTAATCACTAAGCCAATTTTTTAAATTAAAGTATAATTTTATTGAAATAATCTTATTAAAATGAACTTGTTTCCAAATTGTCGTTGACGTCGTTCATCCCAAATTTTTATCCCAATGAAAAGAGAAAAATTATACCCCACCCAACTTACCTAAATTTTCTTTCATTCTTGGTTACTTACCTGACAATTAGGTGGTGCCAAAATAAAGTCATAAATAGGGCAAAAATTTGATTTGTTAAAACATTATATATTGGATTAGTTACACAATGAGGTAGGTTTTGCACAAGCAAACAAACCCGGCATAAGAACTAATCCATATGCTGAGAAAAATAGCGTAAAAAGTAATGCAACTAAGAAGTGATATGTAATTAACATTCTCTAATGTACGTTTTGGCTCATAATTATGATCCGCTTGCGTTAGCGTAACATGTTTGGAAACCAACGGGGAGGCTTTGTTATCCAGCTTCCTTTTCCTCTTTTCTTTTGGCAGCAAAATATATATATATATATATATATATATATTATTCTTATACTTTAATCTTTCACATCTCCTTGTACAACTATCCTAAATACTAATAAAAAAAGAAAAAAACTAATTTTTTTTCACTTTTTCCTTTTTTCTCTCCTTTTTTTTATCTTTAAAAGTAAATATATGAGAGAAGTGTAAAATTGAAGTGTAAAAATAACATAGTTAAAAAAAAAAAGAAATCAGCAGGTAATTACTACAGTCATAATGGGACCTTAGAATTACTTGTGGCAAGGCCAAAGAAAAAGAAAACACAAGGTGGAAGATCCAGAAGCTCCAATTTGTAACAATGAATATACTTCATTTTTCTAAATCGTGCCATATTATAAAGGAAACATACACTGCCGTGAGGATACCATCTTCTTTTATCATGCTTCATCTTCACTGCTGTCAATAAGAACAAGGGTCTTCTTGGTCTTCGACCTTTTTGCAGCTCTACCATCAGTCCCTTGTTCATCAGGCGGCTTGAAATCAGAATATTTTTCAATTTGCTCAAGTATTCTATTTCCATACTTTTCAGTCTTCAATTTTCCGATTATCTTCTCCAACTGCACATACAAAAAGGAAACACAATTATAACTATGGATTACAGCAATAATATTCCAGAAGCCGTAGACTGATCCGTAATACAAGAAGCCTTGAAGTTGCTATGGATCATTTCTCTCATATTTGATTTTGGTTAGATATAGATCCAAAGAAAACCACCAGCACAATACTAACTTACATAATATAACTTCCACAAAACTTGCCTGTTCTAGCGAGTTTGGTTTTTGAGAACTTATTAAGCTGATTTGTTGAGTGGACAAGACAGAGTGCGGGAGTATTCCTCCATGAATGGAAGACAATTCTTTCCTCATCTCATCAAGCTTTAGCTCCAAAACAGAGGACCCGAGGCAGCGTTTTGCTGATCTTACGCTAGCCTTAGTTCTCTGCTCACTAGAAATTTCAAGCTTCACAGTCTTCTTCCCTGCATGTAAAACAATGATAGTCAGGATAGAGTCAAGTATATTTGGACAGCGAAGCAGATAAAGTGCCAACAATAAGAAACAAGGAAAATAAAAAATTTTCAACCATATTGGGTATTAGTCGCATGGACAGCATAAATAGCAGCCAAACAGGAATAAGAAGTTAGAAAATGGTAATCAACAGTCAACATTTGTCCATGACATTTTTCAATTTGAGTGCAGGTGCATTCAGATAAGTATCTCAGGGGAAGGATCAGAAGTGTTCACTGCTACTAGATAAATAGGCACGAGTTTGGCCATAGAATCTAATTTTGTCAGAAAATTCAACCTACTTCATTGAATCAGTTTTACAGATGTAAAACACAAGACCTTAATAGCTTTTGCCATGATAGCTTAGCTTATAGATTAACATCTCCAATATGAAACGTACCTTGCAATATTTGCTTGGCCAATGGCCCTACAGCAATGTAAGCATTTGTAGCATAAGCTGTATGTTGAAATTCTTCTTTCTACATCAAGAAAAGATTGGCTCTAAATCACCCACTGAAAAAATTGAAATATACATTTTTGCACTAACAAGTCAACTGAGAGAGCTTGGAGCTTAAAAAAAAGAAAGATTTGGTAACAAACGCATTCCAAAGTAAAATTATTGTTTGACTATCTTCCTCTATGTTTACAAGGGTTGGCATTCAATTGTATATGGTGTAAAGTAGCATGTTTTATGACACGATATCTTCCTATTCGGTTTGGTTTTCAATTAAATTAAAACAGAGAAAAGTCTAACTTTAATGGAAACATTCTTGATGTTATCTAAGCTTAAATAATAAAAACACATACAACCTTGGATGCTTTTCAATTCTATGGAAATCAGCACAAGTGAAAATCTGGACAGCTAATACTTAGCATCATCATGATGTGATAAAGAACTGGTTCTATGTGTGTTGACGTAATTGAAAATTTATTGATCACTGGTTTTTATATTATGTGGGAATTCTCAGGAAATGTTTATGGCCTTTGCATTAATTGGGTTCATTTGGGCCATGTTTTAAGTGTTTGAGCTACATTTGTGCTTCAAATGGAATCTTGGATCTGGCAAGGGACAATGAATTGGAGATTGATTTCTAGCTGTTCGATGCATATCATTCTGCTGAGAAATGAAGTTTTACAGCCAGACAGAAAGCTAGGAGATTGGTAATTTAAAATGTTGCAGTGTAAGTGGGGTGGTTTTTGTCTTGTATGGACAATTTTTTTTTTTTTTTTTGTTGATAAAATTGTATGGACAATTATTAAGTTCATTACCCCAGGGGCTTTCAACTTTCACACCTGAATGTACAATATATGTCAAGCCTTGTCTCTGAGCCAGAGCTCTGTTCTGTTTGTACCATAATAGAGCCAGGAACTAACAAATGAACAATAATGATCATTCGTTTTAGCCTCTAAAGTTGATGAAAGGATGACACTCAATTGTAGTCTCCATATATAAGTCTGAAGCATTTGTTCTTTAATTTTAACTCGTAAATGTAACAAACTTGTCTTTGCGTAGTCTACCACATGCAGAATTTTTTTTGAGAACAAGAAAATCTTTCTTTCAATATTAAGGTAACCATGTATTACCAAAACACGCTCCAGTAAAAGCTGTAAGATGAGCTGCTCAAGTTCCTCTCGTTTCAAGTCAGAACCTGGACAATTTAATGTAGCAAAATTTAACACTATATCATATGATAAATCACATTCAGGAAACAGATTAAGATTGACAACAGAGGAATAGTGTAATTTTCCTCTGTTTCAATGGTGAATAAAGTTACATAAGCAGTTCGCATACATGCAGCTGCTGTCTCATTTTTATTTTTTTTTTGGTTCTCTTTATACTACAGTTGAAACCATTGGGTTTTGAGCCTCAGGTTACACCCACCAACCTCATTGTTAAACCAACTTACGCTAGGTTGGCTGGAAGAAGCCAGAGTGGCGGAACCCAAAGGTCTTGGTGCTTTACAGAAAACAACATATCTAGTCAAATTATGTCAGACACGAAAGAGAGGACAAAACCAACCTATTTCCTTCTGCTTTATTTTCATTTTGTCGACTAATTGCAACATTGTTGATCTCTGACCATTTGCTTGCATATCTTGCAACAATGAAACCATCAGTTTTGCATGACCTGCAAAGTATCCCCATATTATGCTTATGCATATGAATCAACAGTCAGTTACTATGCACACATAGAAGAATTGTATGATACCAACCAAACAGTAAACAGGTCACACATTCCTGGCTTTACACAACTTTAGCATGACACTCTAAATTTACTCTTTAAGTCTATGGTGATAACAGTGGTGATGTGCACATGACCAAACCATATTTGTCAAGAAAATAAGAAATCCAGTGGCACAGGGTAGTATAGTAAAGGGGAGCCATTACTCCGTTACTCACAGATAATGGATTCCCAAGAAATGATAGAAAAGATGAAAAGATGAAAGAATTATTACAGAAAGTTTAACTTTAAGAGACTGCTCTCTCAAAAGGAGGAGAAATGGGGAGGAAAATAAATCAGTGAGAAGAAAAAGAGGGAATTAATTATAATAAGAATTATAGGGGAAAAATGAGAAGATAAAAATTGAACAAAAGTCAAATAAACATACGAGAGACATCCACTTCGTTCACCTCACTTGAGAATGCACAGTTGTCGCACATCCCTGTAACATCGAGAGTTTATATAATTTGAACGTAGGCCACAGGCCTGCAATAATGAGGCAAAAAAAAAAAAAAAGAGATATGACAACATTAAAAGGTACCATTGCAGTCTTGTAGTGGCTCAGCAAAATGCCGGAAAAAGGCACTTCGTCGGCATTGTCTCTTGGACTGGATTAAAGAGAATGATAATTATAATCTATAATAATTCAATGACTTCATGTGCAAAGTTAACAATTTATACAAAACAAAAAAAAGTCAAATGCTCATGTTCCATAACCAGGCAAAAGAAGAGGCACTCAATCACCTGATAGTACAGCATACAGAAAGGACTAAATCTTATAAAAAAGAAGTGGCTTCAATGTTCGAAAGATCCAGGAGTTCTTATAAACATTTTAGTCATTCCGCCATCCTTAAAAATAAAACCACACTTGAAATAGCAAAACAAAATTGACAAGTTTGCAGCATTACATATATGAAGAACATATATAACTTTTTTTTTCTTGAAGAAGAACATATATAACTGATCATATAAAGCTGTAGCAAATGCTCTAAAAAAGTGATGTATTTATTTTTGTGAACTAAACTTCAGCCCAGATTAGGACCAGTTTACAGGAATGAACATTCTATCAATTAGGTCCGCCAGGTGCCAGCATATAGAAAGGGAAGGACTGGTGAGTAGATATGCTCATAAAATCATCAAACTTGTTGCTTTGTATATATTCATACATGCAAAGATAGACCACCAACAGGCCCAAATTTAAGAGCCCTCAACAATACAGAAAGAAGAGGAAGAAGAAAGAAAGATGTTCAAACTTTAAAAGCTCTGAAAACTGAAGTAGTAAATGAGTATTGGCTGAGATCAACTACCAGCAACATAGTTTAAATACCATAGTAGAAACTACCTGACAATATCGTACTATGTCATAGAGATTCTGCAGTCCTGAATTTTCGTAGAAGACCATTGAACTCTGTCAGAAAATTATGATAATACTTAATCATATAGGCCACCAATCTATATCTTGTTAGATGTAGATATGCACAGGTATCTCTTTATAAACAAGCATGTACGAGAGAGATTAATTCCACTTTTAGTGTTACGGTTATAGCCCATGTCTAGACAACTTTTATCTCATCCTATACTCATCTTAAAAAGGAAGGTGGTGCCAAAAATAGAACTCAAAATCCACTGGAAACATATGTGTGAGCTTAATATAAGTAGGTATTATCTGCTGCAAGCTTCAGTTTTGCAGAAAAGTATAAATGTATAGAAATATGCACAAATGTAGAGTCAAGTGCAGCAAAGTTTTACCTGTCGAGGAACATCACCAGGTCTAAAGTATAGTACGCATTCAGAAGGAAGTCCATCTCGGCCAGCTCGACCACTTTCCTGTTGGAATTACTGATGTTAAACAAAAACCATCCCTAGGCTTTCACCTAATAGCTTAATCTTTAAGGATGAATAGTCCTTGACATGACATCAAAGCCTCTTTGGCCATGTGGCCAAGGGTTCAATCTTTGTAGCCCCCATTTCTCTTCATTAAATTGATATCAAAGCCTCTTTTGCATGAGAGGGCATGTTAGATAAAAACTATTTCTAGGCCTTCACTTGACAGCTTTAGCTTTTAGGAATTAGGATGGTTGATCCTTGGTAAATGACGTAAAGGATTTGTAACAGAAGAAAATCTTAGCAGGAACAGAGCAAAACCTGGTAGTACGTTTCCATTGATTTACTCAAGCTGTGATGGATGACAAACCTGACTACATGCAAATATCTAGCATTAAATATTCTCATCTTCTATGAATGTAAAAGTAAATACAATAGGTATGTCCACACCAAGCTCCCAGGGATTTCTCACTAGCAAAAACATTCATAAACAGGCTTCTACATGCAACAAAAGAAGCTGCATAATCTCCACCCATGCAAGCATCAAGACAGGGCATGCATTTGAAACAATTCAACCATGTAGAGAATTTGAAAAGATATCTCCAAAACTCCAACAGAATTTGGATTGTAAAAGTCATCACACCAACACCCAAAAAAGGCCAAAAAGATCAATGATTTTCACAGCCATAAAACGAATTATTCGCAAACAATATCAGTAACATGAAAAAGTAAAATGCACATGTACATCCACACACTGAATAACTGAAATACAAACAGTTTAGTGCTGTCCATATCTGCATTAGAAACAAGGAAGATAATAAGATAGCATGATATTTATAGTCTGAGGCCACTGTATTTCAGTGATGAATGAAATCAAACAATTAAGTTGCAAAAACTTCTTTTTTATATAGAAACCAATTACAGTTGCAAAAACTGTTACCAATAGTATAATACATCAATTATAGATAAGATATTATCGAGAAAATTTAAGAAGGGAGCAGGATGGTAATTTTGCAATACTAACCGTCTGGTTTGTTAATTCCCATACCAAATGCTACCTGGAATGCAAATGCATAAAAAATAAATTAGTCCAATGCTGAAACAGGCCAAAAGTGAAAAATGCATGCGTCACAGGATGACAGTTGCAATGATACATACCGTACCAACTATGACCTGCAGGTTGTCATTGCTCCAACTGTGTAATCAAACATGCATAGCTCCATTAACTCATTCGGTGATGCAAATCAACATATCACTTACAATCTATTATGTCTTTATCATAGTTGTCAAATCGTGAATTGTATCGAGAATCATTTGTTCAATTTTTGGATTGTGAATCGTAACGTATGGTACAATTCAGAACACATCAATAAAAAACTTAGATATACATGATTCCACATCTAAAACATGAACAAAATATTTAAAAGTTTCAAATAAATACTTAAATATCACATCACTAAGGAAATAATAAACTCCAATAATAGTATCATACCATAATACCATCATAAGTTTATAAGTCATAAGTAAGCTCATAGGTAACATACTCCTTCCCCTTTTCTTAGCCTTAGGAACCACAGAGTGACTATGTGAACACCCAGAACCATAACAAAAACAGTGACTGTGAACACCCAAAAAGGCAAAACCAAAAAAAATGAAACACACTGAGTCAAGTGATTGGTTTGCAATGTGAATGAAAATTGGTTCTATGTTTAGTAACGAAACAAAGCAATCAAACCAAGTACGTTCAGTAATGCCCCTTCAGTTCATTTTATTTAATAATTTAAGCCTCTACCTCTTTGAATTCTCTTATGAGAATTGGTGATAAAAAAAAGCCAAAGAAAAAAATTGAATCATAGAATCGTGTGAATCGTATCGTTGATATGGAATCACATTGAATCGTGCTTATATCGCACTAGTCAAAGCCATTTGTGATTCATCACATGATACGAGTCACTGGCTTGCCAAATCGTATCGAATCGTGTGATTCTAACAACTATGGTCTTCATCAATATGAATGATGCACAAAAGAGAGCCAGCTGTCTCAAATTTCATAGCACATCATGACAAAATCCAAGACAAAAGAGCTATATGCTGTTTCTTACAGCTGCTTTCATACCATTGAACTGGGCCCAGACTGGCCAATCATAACCTATACTCAAATCACTCAAGGTCTTCGAAAATAACGGTTCATGGATTAATAGGTAAGATGGAGCTCACACCCAATACTAATGTCTGAGTATTGGATTCAACAGGTTCAACTCAACTAAAAACAACTCATTTAGTTCCTAAAACACTGGCAAGTATAACTTCAGTATTCAGTGACATATTTGGCACAGTCAAGCAAGCACTAACACGTATAAAGCATTACTTTTCCTTTAAGAACATATAAAGCATTAATGCATTAACATGCAAAACTGACAACATTCTGAAAATTACTTTACCGCAAATGTACTTTTTCCCGAGCATTTACATCCATATCTGCGTGATAATAATCAGCTGAAATTCCTCTCTCCCGCAACTCCTTCGCAACCTAAAATACTTGACAAAAAGGGGATAAATATCTACTCTACCTCAGAAGGTGCATATGACATAGGCACTAACATATCCTGATGTTAACAAAATAGTGCATACACAATACAATAGAGTTCTAGCACATGCTGGAAGTGTTTTCATGTTGGAAGCAGAAGATAGGATGCAATGAAGTGTAAAATTTTGGAAATTGATACTCCCAATTCACTTTAAGGCATATGGCTAGCAAAGAATAGGAATATCCAATATTATTTTAGAAACTTTGAGGCAGTAGAACTAATAATTGTTGACACTCTGTTTTCTTACTCATGAAAACATCTTTATATTCAAGGTTCCTTTTAAAATTAAAAAAAAAAAATTACTACCGATTGTGCAAAGTTTAGCATTTGACACTTATGGTCCCTTAGTTCTGTTATGCCTGATGTAGTTTTCAGTATTTTCTTCTTGGACTCTGGCCCTATCTATCTAACCCAAAAAAAAAAAGGTTTTATTGATGGAGCATCAAAAGGCTACAATCCATCAATCCATGGACAAAAATAACAAAACTTACACTTAAGGCACCCCAAAATTTAATCTAATATCATAAATTCCAGTTTTACAATTAAGCTGATTAGGCACTAAAAGAAGTGATGATAACAGCACGCATAAACATTGACACGAACTCCTCTACAACTTAACCATTGGCTATTCCTTGCCTGGAAATAATGGTTTCCTTTCATGATTCTTACTCCTAGTCCTCTTGTTGTCTTTCCCTTCATTTCTCGCTTACGGGAAAAGGAAAGTATTCTATTCAAAATTGAAAAACATAACCTAATTGATTAAGAATAATACCTTTAAAGACAAAGGGTAGAAAAAAGTGAATGAACGTTTACAGAAAAGTTAAAATTTAGTAAGTGACCCCCATAAAATTCCACGTGAATTACAGCATAGAAATTGCTGGAACTGATCATTAAAGATTCAAACATTTCTTTGCAACCAAAGGCACTATAATGCTGCAAACAACAAAGTATTGCAGCCTCCTTAGTTGCTCAAAAACTTTAAATGAGTGCCATCAACTCCTCTGCAGTTTGTGAGCAAATTCATTGAACACCATAATGTTCAAATAATTTGTTTCAAATACCTATGTGAAGGAACAGAGGGCGAGACTTGGCCCAATGGTAATGTTGCTGCCTTGTGACCTGGTGGTCATGTGTTCTAATCACGGAAAAAGCATCTCCACTCACAGGGTAAGGCTGCGTACATCTAACCCTTGCCATACCCTATAATGGTGGGAGCTTTGTGCACAGGTTACCCTTTTTACCTATGTGAAGGAACAATGCAAAACAGATGGCTATATGTCTCGGAACTTTGAAAACACACTAGACATTTGATCAAGAAAAATTACCCTACTCTTGATGTGATGATTTCAACTGACAGCAAACAGGATTTCAGGCACTATCAATTGTTAAATTTCTCAAAAATATTCCAATTAGCTCACATAGTGTAGCTGGAGACCTAGACCTTGACGACAATTTTTTTAATATATAAAAAAGAAATTTATTAAAGAGAAAAGAAGGAAAGTACAATAAGGATGAGAATAAGTATCATCAAAAGCATAAAAGACAAAAGAACAAGAAGAAAATTAAGAATGCAGCAAGGCTGCCAATCTCCCTGCATAAAGGAGATGGAAACTCCCTTGAAATAGCCATTGGCAGAACACCAAGCAGAATCCCGAAGCAAATTTAAGGCAAAGAGACACCCTTGAAAAATGCATGCATTCTGCTCCCTTGAGGGCAATAGTTGACATTCCAAATATGTATGCCTAACAGTTAGAAGAAGGGCATAATGAGACATACCTGTTCACATTCCTTCCTAGAGAAGCAATAAACTATCCCTGATTCATTATTTGGATAAGACTCTTGAATGAATTCAGCAATTTCGTCAATAACTATCTTACCAACAGATGACTTTTCCTTTACCTGCAGTGTAAAATATGACACTATGTGATTATATATTATAAATTCCTTTTAACTTTTTATTGAAGTCAAGGGTATAACTTGTTTTTCTTTTGGGATGGTGTATGAAGAAAAGGTAAAAATATGTTAAAACAGAAACATTGATCATGAATATACGATATAAAACAAGTTTGGCCTATTGACTGTGCTGACAAATTTGACACATCTCGGAATATGCAACATCTCCATCAGATCATTTTGGACCCTTTGAGTAGCAGTTGCCTGACAAATAAATAACATAATCGAAATCAAAATTAAGAATGGAAAGCAAATGCAAATCTGATAATTTTTTTTTTCAAAATAATAATGTAAGCTTGAAGATAAAGACTTACAGTCAAAGCTACCAAAGGGATAGTAGGGAACTGAGTCTTGAGAATACCAAGGTTCTTGTAGTCAGGTCGAAAGTCGTGGCCCCACTGACTACAGCAGTGTGCCTCCTGCAAAGTAAACCACAAATAGAAATTAAACTGTCACGCACCTAACACAGCATTGTCATGAAACTCAAAGACCTCTGCAGAAAAGTGGTTGCAGTGAGTCTAGACATGTAGAATCAACTGTGTAAGGGACTTCTACTAATAGTGAACAATTTTAAGAACAGACAAACATACTAGAAGCCAAAAACAAAAAACTGAAAAGCAACTAAGCAAGTGCATATACCGTCAGGAACCAAATCAACCCAAAAGCTTAAGCTTAAGTTATTAGGCGAACGCAAATGAATGGTTCTTATCTCTAATACACCCCTCAGCAAGAACCTATTGGGCTTGAAGTGTGGGCAAGACACAAGCCCACTTTTACTTAGTGCTGAAATTTAATTTAATTATGAAGAATAAGGGAATCAAGGATTGAACTCCTGACTACTTGGTCATAAAGGCTCTAATACTATGTCAAGAACCAAATCAATCCAAATGCTTATGCTATTAGGTAGAGCCACATGAATGACTTTTATCTCTAACATATACCATCTGATATTCTCATCCAAGTTTTACCAATTATGAGAAACAGTTAGTTAAGCAAGTCAAAAGATGTGTCTGGACATGGGCTAGGGCTTTTTCCCAATGCATCTCCTCTGTACCTAATACGATTGTCAGGTACAGGCATGGACCTTTCCAGAATATAGATTCAAATAAACAAAACGTTTATGGCATTATCTGCACGGTGACATTCATGCGCCGCTAACTATCTCCACCTCAGAAAGTCTTAAAGAGTATTTTCTAAGCCATAAGATAAATAAACAAGACTGACTCTCTTCATTGTTGATAATCACAAGTTCACAACCTATGATGGACCTATATGTAGCTGTATTTAGTAAAAACAGGCCCATAAGTAAACCAGCAAATGAAGCAAAATAGAACAATAGTCCTGTAACACCTCTGCATTCAGCCTTAGAGTCAACAACCATTGACATTCATAAAAACAGTAAAATTAACAAAGGTAGTTCAAAACAAGACTATATAGCATGTTACTATGCACTCACATCAATTGAAATTAGAGAGAGACGACCAGCATGATGACATTTTTCAAGTTTTGACATAAACCTCTTGCTTTTTGATATCTTTTCTGGAGTGACATACAATATTTTGAGTTGCCCCTCACCCTTTTCCAGAGCCTTGTATATGAACTTCTCATCTTCCTTACTTGTTGTTGAAGTCAACATATATGCTGGAATGCCCAAAGCAGTCAAACCCATTACCTAAAGCAATACCCCCATCCCACGGGCCAAAAAAAAAAGAGAGTAAGTGTTCAATCTTTTAAATTCATGGAAATGTTCATGGACAACAAGTTTGAACTCAAATTTAACATTATGAAATGCACCTGATCTTGAATTAAGGAAAGCAAAGGACTGACAACAAGAGCAATTCCATCACGAAGAACAGCCGGAAGCTGGTAGCATAGGCTCTTGCCACCACCCGCAGCCATAATCACCAGTACATCTCTTCCACTCATGATAGCATTAATTATCTTTCATCAATAAGACTACTTATTAATAAAATTTTACACATACTTTGTAATTCCTTAATAGAAAAGAAAAAAAGATACCCAAACTGAAGTCCTCAAACTACACATATTGATAGTTTGATACACTAATAAAATCATTAGAAAACAGAAAGAATAAATTACTCAACTTTTGAAAGCAAGTAGTAACTAAAAAGTGAAAACTGACAGCATCATAATTCATAAGTCAAAATACTTAAATTAAGAGTAAAACGCAAAGAGACTAACCAGTAGGAAATGTGAATCAGGTAAGTAACCCTGGACAGATATAGAATACCCTTATTGAGAAAACATTTTGGCATAGCTTTTTTGTTAATTATTTTAAAGGCAATAGATAACAGCCACCACAACTTGAACCCAAAATGCCACAACCTCGAGGTTCAGAAGCTGGAGCTCCGCCAACCATGGAAAATATTAGTTTGTTACAAATTGAGAGTAAATTTTAAGTGGATGGAATAAGACTTCTTTTTAAAGGTCAAATCTTTGACCAATACCCCCCATCCATCACCACACTACAAACGGACAACCTCCTTAACATGCATAGGCTACCCTCTTGTTACTCACCAAACAAATCGACCACTACACATCAGCGATTCACCATCTCTCATCAACCCAAATAATAAAAGTACACCATAGACATTTGGTGCAAAATTCTCCTCCGACATTTCCCTCGCAAGTGGGAATTTAGTGGATGTCAATAAGGGTTTCATAGTAAATTACAGAAATACAACAATTTGAGTCATGTGACTTATAAATACTTTTAAGTGTTCTACTTCTACATAAGACAACACCATTAATATCTTCCCTGTATTGTGATATCCCACTTCCTTTCTTCCAATGAAAGGAAATGGAGGAAGGAGGGAGAACATATATAATCTCAACTTCAAGAGAACTTCAGATCAAAACAACTAACATGTGCTTCTAAGGAATAAGGATGAGATATTCTTATTTTTCTACCCTTTTCAGTTTTCAACGAATAAAGCTTCTACCTCTCTTTGATTTGCACGGTATGTGGAAATGCCGAAAATATTCAACCTGACATCATCAGCTTGAGAATCCCATTCAAATGGCCCAGACCAATTTTCCGCAGTGCTTGGGGCCCCATTATTGACCTGGCTTCCAGATTCATTACACGCTTCAAGAATAGCACTCAGCTCGGATTTTCTCTCATACAACTTCTCTTGCCTTTCAATTAATGCCCTTATTTGATCTGCACAAACAGAGAAGAACGAAAAACATAACTGAAACACCCTCAATCGCAAGTAACCATTTTGTTTGTGGCATTTAATATTCTGACACTGAAACGGGTCATTATGTAAAAATACTCAGCGAACAGAAAACGGAGTTCTAGTGAGGGAATTGGGGAAGGAAGCACCTTCGACATCGCGAATCTCAACCTCGACGTTGAGCAGCTCGTCTAGTACCTCGTTGGTTTCCATGTCTAACGTTGGAATATTGTCGAACAGTACGACGGCAAGGCAAGACAAGCGATCCCTCAGTTAGGATTACAATTTAAGTGAACGTAGGAATTAGAAGTTTCAAACTTAACTTTAGACGGACGATAATGAAATAATTTATATTTGATAAAAAAAATTAGATTTAATTTAAAAATAAAAAATTATTACTTCGTATTAAATAAATTTTTAAAATTAAAATTATATTTAAAAAACAATTAAAATATTAAAATAAATAATAAATAATAAATAAATAAAATTTAATTTAAAATTTTAAAAACTAATTTGAACGAGAAACACACACTCATCAAATCAAACTCTCTCTTAAATGTATTATTTTTTATTTAATATTTTTTATTAAATATTATGAAGATTATTAAAAAAAAAATTAAGAAGTTTTACAATTATTCTATAGCATTACTCTATCTAAAAGGAATAATTTTCCTTACCATCATTCTAATAATTATATTCATTATTTAATAAAATAAATATTAAATATTTTTTATATTTATAAGATATTAAATATTTTATTTTTTTATTTAATACTTATTTTATTATTTCTTATATTTATTTTTATTTGTTATTTAACTTTTATTTAATATGTATTTTTTGAATAGAAATAAAAAAAAATCTAAGAATTGAGCTTATCTTTATTTAGTATCAATTAATAATGAAAATGAATAAATTTAAAGCGATTAACTTTATGTAAATATCATATTTTTACATTCTTCTCATATTCAAATAATTGGGAAGAACATGAAAACTTAAAAATTTACTTTCTCACATTACTTATGCTAAAATAAAATGATATTATCAATTGAAAATGGTAATATAATATTTTAACATTTATTTGCAACTATTTTCATTCTTTTCTTTGATAAAACCAAATAAAAGAAGAGAAACCTTGCTCACTTCTTCATTCCTTTCTTTTCTTTTTATTTCTATTATATTATTTCTTTTCCTCTATCCTCCATAATATCAAACAAAGCATTAAAATAATTATATAGATATTAAGAAATTTATTAAATAATATTAATTGTAAAAAAATATAGTTAACATGATTAAATTATTTTGTCTTTCACTTTATTAATATTTTTTTTCTCTTTTATAATTTTATTTACTTTATTAATTATTTTTATATCAAAAGATAAGAATAATGTTAAAAAAAATTAATCAATAATTTTTTAATATTTTTGAATAATAAATATTTAAAAATAATTCTTACACGATAAATAAAAATAAATAAAAAGAATAAATATTATCAAGACTATTAAAAATAAATTCTAAGATAATATAACAAAACTCATCTAAAAATAATGCAGCAGATGTACTTACATAAAAATTATTTAACTTTAATAAATATGTTTATTCTACCTAAAAATCCACCTAAATTCATATTGAAACTATCTACTTGAATGTTTCCATTCGTATTAGCGTCATCTTAAGTGAATAGCTCTAATGTCCATTAAGTTGTCAAAATGAAAAAAAAACTATAATTAGATTCAGTTATCAAATATATTTCACAAGAATGAAAAATAATAATTACTTATATTTTATGAAATATGTGCACAATCTAAAAAATTTACAACATTTCTTTTTTTTTTAAGGTAAAAGTATAAATTTTATTAGAATAATTTTATATTTTTTTAACTCATTATTTTAATAATTCTCTTAATTATTACATGAAATAAATTTTAAATAAATTTTATATTTTTAAGATATTAAATATTTTATTTTTTTAATTTAATACATAATTAAATAATAGGAAGATTATTACAAAAAAAAAAAATTAAAATATAGATGTTAAAGCCAATACATCAAGCAATGCTGGTCAGTTGCCTTTGAAGGGGCATCCTCAACCCAGAGGGTCTAGGGAGTGTTTAAAGCCATACTCGCCGGGCAACGAGCCATTGGGTTATCACTTTTTCTTACATGACAGTTAGAGGAATTGTGCATAAAAGGTTAAATTGATATAATTTTAATAATTAAAAATTAAATTAATAATAATTTGTATAATTAATAAATTAAATTAATAATATTTTTTAATAATTAAAAAAACTAAATTAAAATTGAATTTTATAAAAAATTAAAATAATATCACATTTTAAATTCATAAACTTAATCACTCTTAAAATTATTTGAAAAATAAGAACAATGACTCTTTTTTTGGGAGAAAGAAAAAAGTTCACTCTAAACTTCATTCTTCTTGTCTTTATATCAAAATTAAAGAATTTACTTTATCTTATTTTTCTCAAATTTTAAAATTTAATTTAATTATTTAAAAATTATATTAATATTATTTTAATTTTTAAAAAAATATTAATATTAATATTAATTTTTATATTATAAAATATGACATTAAAATTATTTTTTATATATAAATAAAAATTAAATTAATATATTTTTTATGATTAAAAAATTAATGATTAAGAAATTAAATTTTTATTAATATTTTTAAAAAATTAAAATAATTCACTTTTCATGATTTAATAATTAAATAAATATTAATATTTTTTTAAAATATAAAATAATACTAACAAAATTGTTAAAGCATCGAAATAAGAATTTACTTGTTTTCTTTCCTTCTTCCATTGGCAAGAAATGAAAATGTTGGTTGCGCACAATTTTTTCACATTATTTTTTTATTTAAAAAAAATAAAAAGTATTGCAATATATAATTTTTTTATTTTATTATTATAAAAAAACGTAGAAATGATGTAAGAAAAATGACCTGCAAATAAATTATAGGCCAAGAAAAGCCACAACAGATAAAATATCTCACTCAGCAATACTCTCAGCTGTCAGTATACAATAGCAGAAGAGTCCAGGAGCGCGTGCTGCATCAATAATTAATAATCAAATAAAAGAATTGTAATCTAAATTCTAAATAGAGTCCAAAGACAATGGCAATAATGCAAGAAGCGCGAGTGGTGCAGCATCAGCAAAGCGAGTGCGAGTGCGATTCCATCGGAATTCGCGCACTGGCCTCATCATCGTCGCCTTCGTCGTGTTTCGGTTCCTGGTGCGCCAGCTAGCATCTGGAGCAGGAGGATTAGGCCATTTTCGTCTTGGAAGCACTATCTCACCGTCACCGGATCAAGGTCCTTGCCTTTTGAGTCCTTCCTCACTCTCAGGTTCCCTTCTAAGTTTTTTCTTAATTCTTCGATGGCAATCCTCGCGTCACGGGATGCTACTGGAAGTGCAAATCCTTTTGCATGCATGCATCCAGTCCTTGGCTTCTAATAATTTCGCTGAATTTTTCTCTGAACACTGCTAGTGTTGTCTTTGCTGGGGTGATTTTGATATTCTGCTTTTGTTCTTGCATAATCAAACGGCGTTTAATCGGTATTTGGGTTGTTTCGTCGCAATCCTACTTGGGTTTCGGTGGTTGGTTGGTTCTTGAAAAGTGGGTTGAAAGTTTGAGTTGCTTATTTATCGATGTTGCATGATTTCCAGCCCAGATATTTATTCAGTTTGTATGAGGGCTAACTGGTTCATACTTTTAGCTGATTATTTTGCCACTCGACCGTTTTCTTCTGAATTTAATTTCATGGCATTGGCAGAGGAAGTGTTTTCATGATCAATTTTCTTTTTTTTTTGTTGTGATTTTTATTGGGTTTATTTTCATTAGATTGGACAATTGAATTGAAGACTTACACGTCACGTGTACAAATTTTGGCCTGCAGAAAAAAGGGGTCTTGTGAGAAGCTTCTCACTGAAAGGTTTATGTCTAAAATGGCTAATTATGAAGGACAGACAGTCACTAGCGGTCACGATGTCAGCTCGGGGAATATGATTTTTGAGCCTATTTTGGAAGATGGAGTCTTCCGATTTGACTGTTCTGTAAATGATAGAGATGCAGCATGTCCAAGTTTTTCTTTTATGAATAGCAGAGATAGAGAGACGCCGATCACTAGTGACAAGGTTCCTTCGTATATCCCTACTTTTGAATGCCGTTCGGAACAGCAGGTTGTCAAACTTGAGGTCAGTTACTCTATTTCTTTCTGGTATTAGATCTTTTGGTTGTTATCTTACATATGTTGGTTATTTTTAAACTGAAGTATTATTATTTATTTGTTATCTTCAGAAATTGATTGAATTTGCTTCTGAACCAGCTGCCTATAGGTACCTCCCTCTATGGTACTGGAGAAGTTAGTGGACCTTTTGAGAGGACGGGCAGAAGAGTAAGTCGATCTTTTGGAATTTTAAGTATTAAAAAGATTTACTTGTTATCTATGTACTTATCACTTAAAATTTCATTTAAAGGTTTTCGCATGGAACACTGATGCATGGGGTTATGGTGCTGGAACTACATCCTTGTACCAATCACATCCATGGGTGTTAGCTGTTCTTCCAAATGGTGAGGCACTAGGAATTCTGGCTGACACTTCAAGGCGCTGTGAGGTGCTGTAACATTTGGCTTTATGTCATTTTTGAAGGCTAACCTTTAAGAGACTTTTATGCATTTATAATATATTGATCTTGTTTGATGGTCATTTGTTCTGTTCATAAGCAGATTGATCTGAGGAAAGAATCAACAATACAGTTCATTGCTCCGTCCTCTTATCCTGTCATTACATTTGGTCCTTTTGCTTCACCCACGGCAGTTTTGATATCTCTATCCAATGCGATTGGTAATTTTCTAAAAAATATTTTCAATTATAAATAATATATCTCTGACAAGTGATGACAATCATCACACTACATCCTTGTTGAGGGACTTGACATGAGATGATTTTATGCAATTTTTTCTTCAGAAAGACTGAAGTCTTCTATAGTTTATGCATAGTGATCCATATAACTAGAAGAACTAGTGCCTATAGTTGAGCCATGTGAAAGCAGGATTCATCTGCAATATATGTTAATTCGTGTACACAAGCATTTGTGATATGTAAAATATGCTTTTATCAAACTAGGAGCTCATCAAATCCATTTCTAAAAGTAAAGACATTATTGATAATATTATGCTCGTTTATTTATATGTTTGTTAGACCTCCCATTAGGAAAGTATACCATAGAAGCAGAATTAGAGGAAAAAAAGGGGCACTACTTGAGGGAGTTAGGGGAAAGGAAGCATCTCAGCAGAAAAGCAGTGTAGGAGAACAAAATGGGCTGCATAACAGCATATAGACATGGCTGGGAGAGAGAGAAGAAGTGGAACAGGCAGCGTGGGGCAGGAATGCGGGTTGCATAACTGACTGCTGAGCTGGCTATGAGATAGTGGGCTATGAGAGAGAAGGAGAGAGAACGGATGGGGGAGTGGCAGTTAAGGATTCTATAGCAGAATATATAAAGGAGGGAAGTTACGGAATGAGGGGGGGGGGAGGAATTCAATGAGTCAGTCTTGTGTGGGGAGAGACCAAGCCTCTTGAAAGCTTGGGGCCATTTTCTTTCTGTGTAATTTTCTTTCAGTTTATTTCCAGTGTGTACTAAATTCTGGGCTCAAATCCCAGTTTCTGATACTTGAGTGAGGTTCCTAACAATGTTCAAATCCAGAAAGCATGCGATGTGTAGCTACGTGTCCTATTACTTCCTATGTTAGAGCAACTTGACTGTAATTTATGTATAAGCTATTCAAAACTAAACCTGTTTTTTTAAATTAAAATTTCATGCATATGTTAGGATAATGGGATTCTGTAAACACTTTCTATTGTCATCAATTTATTTATTTTATTGCTGAAAGATACTTCCTTACTGACTGTTTTTTACATCAGGAACTGTGTTTATGCCCCCAAAATGGTCACTAGGCTATCATCAAAGCCGTTGGGGCTATACGTCTGATCAGAGAGTTTTGGAGGTACCTGGTGTTACTTTGTCGCTCTCAAAAGTGATTGTTCTGGGAGTAATTGCATGCATATACTGACCTGGTGACTTTTATTATGAAATTTGATGCTTACCTGTGGATTACTCGAGCTTGAGATGGTGAATATGGAATGTGATTTTTGTTCTTTTTTTTTCCCCTTCCAACTGCAATCGTTATTGTCTCGTTTTCCTTTACTCTTTGTTTGGATAACAAAAAACGGAAATCCTTTTAAGATCTATTTGGTGTGCCTGTATTTTAATATGTAAGATATCTGGGATTGTTGGATGTGTATATGGCATGCCCATGCTTGGTTTACCAACATAATATTTGAACAGAAGGATGTGGATGCCTGCATGATATCAAATTTCCACATTCTTGGGTATACCTTTCAAGCGACATGAGAATCCAGGATACCTGGGAATGTTGAGTATTGAATTTAAAGTTACTATGTGCTACAAGATATATACATCACACAATTGTGGGAATAAACATGGGTTGCCTAAATTCCGATGCATCTCATACCAGATATCTTATATAGTTATATGCAGACATTCAACATACCTAGGAATTTTAGAATTCTGCATAGAAAACAGCTCTGTAGTTTTGTATAATTCATAGTTTTGTGCATTCTAACACTCTATTGGTTGCTAGTTTTTGAAATGCATGTAGCATATTTTCTGGACTTGTTAACAATTAATATTTGCAGGTTGCGAGAACATTCCGCAAGAAGCGCATACCTTGTGATGTGATGTGGATGGATATCGATTACATGGATGGTTTTCGTTGTTTTACCTTTAACAAGGCATGTCCTTTCCCCCCAGAAAAAGCTCAGTAATTTGCAGTATCATATCTTTATAGACATGCACAGGAATTGATTTAGTGATGGGTACATGTTTAGTGCCTAACAGTAGTTGTCCAATACGCACTAGTAATTTTGAAAATGCATACTCATGACTTGGTATTTTGGGTTGGCCATGTTTAATATGTCTATAGAAATATTTTTTTTGTACGGAAAGTAAGTATTGTGATATCCTTCAGGAGCGTTTTCAAGATCCCAAGTCTTTGGTAAAAGACCTCCATTATAATGGTTTTAAAGCTATTTGGATGCTCAATCCTGGGATCAAACAGGATGAGGGTTATTTTGTATATGATAATGGTTCTAAAAAAGATGTTTGGGTCCAAAAGGCAGATGGAACACCTTTTGCTGGTAAGTTTTCTTTGTACATTGATACTTCTGCAATTATCTCCATCTTCTTTTCTTTCTTTCTTTTTTCTTTTTGGTGATGCATTAAGCACATCTATCCATTCCCAGGGGATGTGTGGCCTGGGCCTTGTGTCTTCCCTGACTATACACAGTCAAAAGTTCGTGCATGGTGGACAAATTTAGTTAAAGATTTCACTTCCAGTGTTGCTGATGGTATATGGAATGATATGAATGAACCTGCCGTCTTTAAGGTAATTCTAATATCAAGGGTTGGTTTTCTTTATATAACAAACAATATTTGATCTAAATCTTACTATTTGTGACTCTTGATGTGTACCATTTCTACTTTTTTTTGGCTCATTTCTTTCCAGGCTGTAACCAAAACAATGCCTGAGAGCAATGTTCATAGGGGAGATAGCGAGCTTGGAGGTTGTCAGAATCATTCTTTCTATCATAATGTACTATTCTTGAACCTTTATCATGGTTTTAGGGTCACATTTCTTTTCACAATAAACTTGTGGACAATCTATACAAGTGGGATGCACTTTGGTCATATAAGACACTGTCCTGCTTCTTGATTCTGATGTTAGTTTATGAATATATACTTGTTGAGTGTTTTGATGACTTTGCAGATGGTATAATGTGCTCTGAACTTCTATTAATTGTTATGACTGTTCCCTATAGGTGTATGGTCTACTGATGGTTAAGATCAACCTATGAAGGCATGAAACTGGCTAATGAAAAGAAGCGTCCTTTTGTTCTCACCAGAGCTGGATTTGTTGGCAGCCAAAGGTGTGCTGCAACATGGACTGGAGATAATGTTTCAAACTGGGAGCATCTTCATATGAGTATCTCCATGGTACTTCAGCTGGTAAGAATCTCAAGTATGGATGCTACTTCCCTTGAGCAGCATTGGCATTTGATGTTGTCTTTGTGCCATTTAGTTCTGCAGCTTTTTGTGAAGCGTGGTTTAAGTATTTGTAGTTCCCTTCTTTATAGCATTCTATATTATGCACTTTTTTGTGTGTGCATTTTTCGAGTCTACAGGACATATTGTGTGTGTCAAGCTGGTTATAAGTTGTTGTGCCAACTAGTTATTAGCTTAAAATTTGGAAACATTAGAGGGTGTTTGGTTTGTTTTCTGTTTTCATTTTCAGATAATATGTTTTCAGTTATAATTACAAAAATGTCACCTTGTTTTCATTCTGTTTCCTGTTTTTTAAAATTTTGTACTAATTACAAAAATGCCACCAAAATTTTGAAAACAGGAAACAGAATGAAAATAAGGTGGCATTTTTGTAATTATAACTGAAGACATATTATCTGAAATGAAAGCAGAAAACAAATCAAACACCCCTTTAGTTTTGCAAATAAATGATACCCTTAAATGGTGGTACACTATTGTACCCTCCTACGACAAGGTGTTTTGCAATTTGCAACTAGCAGTTGTGAAGGCTACATTAGATGATGTCATGTAGTCAACAAAAGAAAAAGATAATCTCATTGTCATGTACTCAACCAAAAAAAAAAAAAAAGATAATGTCATGTACTGTTGTTTCCAATTTTTCTTTAAGTTTTGGTAGTTAGCATTGGATCTTATTCTAAGTTTCCTTTTGAGAACTATGCACAGTAAGAGCTAGATAGCCTCTTCTTTTTTTCTTTTTTAAAAATAAATTTAAACTTGTCCTCCCAACTTGATTCAGCGCCAGACAAATTGAGATGTTCTTATCTTATTATAATCCAGTATAAATATTTCAAAATTTATAACATGAATTTAATGTTCAATATGTTTTCTATAATTCCTTCATAATTTGCATTTCTTGTGTTCAGGGACTCAGTGGTCAGCCACTGTCGGGTCCTGATATTGGTGGATATGTTGGAAATGCAACACCTAAGCTTTTTGGAAGGTGGATGGGTGTAGGTTCCCTACTTCCCTTTTGCCGAGTGCATTCTGAAGCTGGTACCATTGATCATGAGCCCTGGTCTTTTGGGGAAGAGGTTGGTTCGCCTTTGCCTATATAAAATTGATCATTTTGGTGGTTTCCAACTTCCCATATGTTTGTTTCTCTAAATTGAACTTGCTTGTCAATGTAGTCAAAATGTATGATGGCTGCATAATGAGCTCGATCATTAGCTTGTCATCAAGTTAACAAATTTGAGTTGATGAAAAAAAATAAATAAATAATCTCACTTGTATTTCTTTTCTTGCTTTAAGTTCTGGTGCATGTAGGTTATGAACTTATTCTATGTTGAATTTCAAAATTGTTTTGTGGCCATTTTTCCCCCTGAAATATTTTGAATTTTGATGGAACTTGAAAACAATTGGATAATTTTTTTTAATCCATTTAAGATATCTAGGGCATAAAAAAAATACTGGTCTTATCATTACATACTCTGTTTTTTGTGCATTTGCTTTTGAATTCTGCTAATGGTGTCAATTACTGAATTATCAGTATCCACAGCCTGTTGAATCATGACTTTAGACTTGTGACGGTAATTTGTTACTAGTCTTTTCTAGCACCATCTAATTAGATTTTGAGTGACTGGTATATTTCTTTATTAGAAAAATCCTTTAATGCTTTTCTATGTGAACCTAACACTGTCAGATGAAGGCTAAGGACAAGTTTCTTTGATGAATGAGAAGATGTAACCATTAACAGTCCTTATAATTCAATCCTTTTCTTTCCTCCTCTTAAATGGAATGGTGTTCTGTAATTTCAGTTTACTTCTATGCTCAAAACTGTGCGTCACTAACTTTAGCTCTAATTGTTAGTGTGAAGAAGTTTGCCGATTGGCATTGAAGAGGCGCTACCGCCTTATCCCACTTATCTACACTCTTTTTTATTTTGCTCATACAAGGGGCACTCCAGTGGTAACCCCTACTTTCTTTGCTGGTGGGTTTCTGTTGACTACTTTTAGTGTCTTTGGTTTAATTAATGATATTTAAGCTTTCTTCATGAGCATCATGAATTTTTATACTTGCTTTTGCAGATCCAAAAGATCCTAGGCTGAGGAAACTTGAAAACTCATTTTTGCTTGGCCCAGTTTTAGTATATGCAAGGTTCTTCCACTTCCTTACTCTAGTCTATCATCATTCTAGATGATACTGTTATATTCTTGAGAGATGCCCTTGCAGGAATAGGCTGGTTTTCCTGATGCTTCTATGCATGTTACCAGCAAATTTAATAAAGCTTTTGTGTCATTGAGAAAGGGGAAGCAATGAAAAAAAGAAAAACTTACATCTCTTTTTTCTGTTTTATGTAAAACAAAATTCATTATCTTCATGGTAAAATTCCCTGTTCAACCATATAATGTTCATCCTTCTTTTTCTTTGATAAGCCGAAAATTATAAATTCATTAACAGTATTTACTCAGGAAGGATACTAATTAGTACAAGAAAACTGTTATTGCGAACTAGAGTCCAGCTCATCTATCTTTATTGAGATACATTGTCACTGTTTATTGGCGTTTGTTACTGGTTTCTGTTGTTTCTGTTCCTTGTTTTTGTTTGTGTTGTTTTCTTTGCTTTTTTTAATTTAAGTTGATTCCACCTTATCTGATATTGTCCATTTGGGTTATAGCTGCAAACATTGAAAATGCAGAATTATTGTTTTCTCTTCTTCATTCGCAATCTGTATTTGTAAGTTTTTGGGCCTTAGGAACTATGTTTTTTGGATCACAGCACTTATGTTTAATTATACTTGAAGTTTGATAGAAAGCTGTATACCACACCTTGCTGTACAATTTGTGCTGATTTAACGTGTTCTTTGTATCTTGAGCAGCACCTTACGCAGTCAGGGGTTGGATAAGTTGGAGTATACTTTGCCTAAGGGGATTTGGTTGAGTTTTGATTTTGGTGATGTGCATCCGGTATTCTTTTTGGCTATTCATTTTCTTCTACATTTTATTTTTGTAATATTGTTATTTACCAAATATTGATGTTTATCTCTTATTTCCTTGTTTCCTTTCTGTTCTGTTGGGGCATGTCAGGATTTGCCAGCTTTATACTTAAAAGGTGGCTCAATTATTCCTGTGGGCCCCCCTCTTCAGCATGTTGGAGAAGCTAATTCATTGGATGACTTGACACTTATTGTGGCTTTAGATGAACATGGTAAGTCCATGCATTCAATTTCCCTTTGCCATACTTGTTCTGACGTTTAATAAAGCTCTGCCGTTCAGATTAGATTTTGCTTTTAGCGGCTGTATGAATAAAATATAATCCTTGGCAGGGAAAGCTGAAGGTGTTTTATTTGAGGATGATGGTGATGGATATGAATTCACTAAAGGTGAATATTTATTAACACATTATGTGGCTGAACTTCAATCATCAGTTGTTACTGTCAGTGTACTCAAAACTGATGGATCATGGGAAAGACCCAAACGCCGCCTTCATATTCAATTATTGCTAGGAGGGGGTGCAATGGTATGTGATTTTTGTGAGAGGAAACTATAAAGAGTATAGACATAATATAGAAAGAAACTGTCAAAAATTGTTTTTGATTTATTCATTAATCTTTTGCTGGGTACTTGATCTTAAAATTTATATTAAGTGGATTTTCTTAACAGCTTGATACATGGGGAATGGATGGAGAAGTTCTGCAAGTAATTTTGCCTTCAGAAGAGGAGTTGTTGAAGCTGGTATCTACCAGTGAGAAGCAATACAAGAATTGTTTGGGTATGTGCTTCTTTCAAATCTTTTACTTGGTTGATTTATGAATATTTTCTTACATGGTATTTAACTATTTATGCTTATATTATGCTGAAATTCCTATTTGCTTGACCATCTTTTTATCAGCTGATGCTATCTTTATCCTGTAATATAGTGATTACTAGTTTTTTTTTTCTCTCTTGCAAATGAGCCTGCTTTTAACAGATATAATATGACATCTATCTACCCAAGATCATTCTTTGTTTGGATGTATTGACCTTGCTATTATTGTGCAATATTAGGTCTTTATCTTTCATATGGGTTACGTTCCCTCTGTCTTTTTGCATGGATTTTAGTTCCCCTCTCCCTCCCTACGAGCAGAGTGGAGGCTAGGGGTAGTATTCTGCATTTTAAGTTGCATTTTACTTGTGAGTTGTATCTAATGTGCATGCAAGTATCCTTATAATGCCAATTTTGTATCAAGATGTGCTATTTTCTCCTGAATGTTTTGCAGAGAACGCAATTCAAATTCCTGATGTAGAAGAGGTTTCTGGACCCAAGGGAACAGAACTTTCAAGAACTCCCATTGAACTGAAAAGCAGTGACTGGTTTCTTGAGGTTGTTCCCTGGATTGGGGGTAGAATTATCTCCATGATGCACGTTCCTTCAGGTAAAATTAAAATTGATTGTCCATTAGCAATTTATTTAAGTTTTTCTTATGAAATTTATGATTATGTTTGGAAATGTACAAGTAGCTTGTTGGATTTGCTTCTTGAAATTGATTTTTTTTTGGTTAAATTCATGTTTTATGCCATCATTGAGCTGCAGTTAAGTATTTAGAATATGTCCTTTCTCTCTCTTTGTTAGAAAAGTAACTTGTTTATACTATACTCAGTGACTCAGTCTGGAAGTGTTATATCAATACTTCCAGAATTCCTCTTACTTTCCAGTTTCCATGTACCCTTCTGTATCTTTGTGGCTTTCAGTAGATCCATATAGGTAGTAGAAAGGGATCATGTTTGCTTATGCCACCTGGATCTGGATGAACTAATCTTATATTGTTTATGATACGCATTACATTGTTTATTTTATGAAAATAAACAATCTGTTTACAGGAAGACAATGGCTCCATAGCAGGCTTGTGATCGGTGGGTATGAGGAGTATAGCGGAACAGAGTATCGTTCTGCTGGATGTTCTGAGGAGTACTCTGTCATTGAGTGAGATTCCCTTATATTTCATGCCTTCATTGAGGAAACTTTATTGTTGAAGTTGCACAAAAATCCACTTTCATCCATTTTGGTATTCAACATGTCTTTTCTGGTTATTTCTTTTCTTGCAGTCGAGAACTTGAGCAAGCAGGAGAGGAGGAATCTGTTGTATTAGAGGGTGATATAGGTGGAGGATTGGTTCTTCAACGGCATATCTATTTTCCAAAGAATGCTGCCAATGTCTTCCAGATAGACTCTAGCATAATAGCCCGCAGTGTTGGAGCTGGTTCTGGAGGGTTCTCAAGGTTTTACTGCAGCTTCTCTCATATCCTAACAATAATCAAATTATCTCTCCTTTATGATAAAATTAAATGTGAAGTTAATTTCATCTTTGGGAATCTCCAACTCTTATTTTGTTTCCTGGAGACATGGTGAATAAAGTATAAAGTGACTGGCATTTTCATGCTATAGCATTGGCATTTTCGTGAGTTGTAAGCCCATAAAGAAGATTGATAAACGTTTTACTTTGATCAGGGGGGCTAAGGCATGTTTGGTTACCCAAGTGCCATTGTCATTTTCACTTGATAACATAATTTGGGACACCTTTTGATATGTTTCGCTGGCAAGCCCAAAATTAATTTTGGTCCCAAATATAATTTTGCCAGAAGTAACATTTTATTACTTCTGGTCAAAAGTAATTCTGGTATTTTTGTCAATTGGACTGATGATACAAGTCGGTCCTCACTTACAATATTAAAATAAATATTTAAAAAAATATTTGTTTTTTGGTAATTGCACACCCAACTAATTTTACTTAACCCTATCCAAACAACTTACTCTTTCAAAATTACATTTCGGTGAACATTCCTGAATATATAACTCATTCTTTCAAATTAATTCTTCCAAATTATATTATGCTCAAAAATAATTCTACATCAATCATTCAAACCCAAACATGCACGAAATTGGCCAGAGTCAATTAGAAGACTGTATTTGGTTTGTGTCACAAATGTTTTTGAGCTTGTTTGTCAGTATTGTGCATGAGGATTCTAGTGGAAAGTTGAAACACTAGTGAACCCCATTAAATAATTTTTTGTTTCTTTGTGACAACTGGTTCTTAATATATATTCTTATAGTTTGTTATTTCCTCAATTGCTAATGTTTTGACACTTGCCTATTCAGATGCTCTGATTTCTACTATGCTTCCTTGTATGTTCTGTAGGTTGGTCTGCTTAAGAGTTCACCCAATATTCAGTCTTTTGCACCCCTTAGAATCTTTTATTTCGTTTACTTCAATTGATGGATCAAAGCATGAAGTCTTTCCAGAAGATGGGGAGCAATTCTTCGAAGGAAACCTTCTTCCTAATGGTAATGGTCAAAATCTTTTTATCTCTTGCCTTATTCATTACAGCCTTATGAAATGTTGGAACTTTTATTGGGATGAATAAATGAATAAGCATGCTTAAAGAATGACTCAGGCTTATTCTAGTAGCAAAAAGGAAAAAAAAAAAAAGGGGGGGGGGGGGGGAGGAGGTGCTGAAAGCTTATTAGGAGGGCCAAAGAAGGGCTTTTATATTTCTAACATGCCCACTTACACTAGGCCACTGTACTGAAACTTACCAAAGTATAGACTCATCTCACTGTCTTGTGCTGAAACTTGATTATAAGAATTGGGGTTTCGAGGATCCAGCCTTATACTACCTGGTTGAAGAGGCACTGTGAAAATATCCCTTAACCTAAAAGTATAAGTTATTAAATTAGGGCAAAGTATGACTGATACATCTAAAATAAGTGTTTTGGGAATATGACAAACCAATCATGCCAATAGGGTTTAATATTAATAAGGAAAATTTTTCTGTAGATTCTTTAGCTGAGCAAATAAAGAAATAAAAATGAATAATTGACTGGGGTGTCTTAGAATTATGGTTCTAATTCTTGTTTTTGCTTAAGTTTAAATTCAAAATATTTAAAAAAAATAGAAAAAGAAGAAGAGAGCGGATTGGCATGCTGGCTTGTGTTCCGATGTGACTCAGTCTAACATTTCACTTCATTTCAGTTTTGGTGTGGAGTTTTTATTATGTAATTAATATCCTTCCAGTCTGATTTCATTTTGTTTGTGTTTTAATTTTAATAGCAGTTTCATTTTAGATATGATGACAGCCTTCTTGAGATACTTACTGAAGATGTTTATGTTTATAAGAGGGAAGATTCATCTATTGTCTTTGACAATTCATCCCAATAGATACTACTACCTTAGCCCAAACCAATAAGCAGTGTTCGACATGCTTTTTTTTTTCCCCCCACATTTAATCTTTCCCTACCTCCCCACCAAAGAAAGTGAAAGATAAAAAAAATTCCAACATCCATTATGAAAAGCCATTGTTCTTATTGGTGGGTGTCTAAGGGCCTTTTGTTAACTGTTTTCATTTAGGAGTATAATTTGCAAGTCAATCTTCTGACATTCTGGAGTTAACCATTTGATGTGTCCGCATGAAATATTTCTTGATAAAATTGTTATTGTAATTTTCATCCCAGGGGAGTGGAGGCTCATTGATAAATGTCTTGGCTTGGCACTGGTCAACCGATTTGATGTTACTGAAGTGCACAAGTGTTTTGTACACTGGGATACTGGCACTGTCAACCTGGAGCTTTGGTCCGAGAACAGGCCTGTTTCAAAGCAAACCCCTCTCAGAATTTCCCATCAGTACGAGGTTGTGAGAATTCCATAATATATAACACGGTGGAACTGTGCTATAGAACATGCATATAAAAACCGTACATCTAAAATGTAAATGTTATTCCCCTCTTCCTTGACTTCAGATGTATGTTCGGTTGACTTAAACAATGGTAATGGAAGGGACTGTTAAAGAGAAGTGAGAATGAACAATGCGTTTTCTTAACACGAGCATATCCTAAATTTGGAAGCCCTATAGAGTCATACTGTCTTTGAACGGCCTAATGCTTATGGTTGAGATGTTGTATGACCAAAAATAAAAAATGAGATATAACGGAGAGTAATTATACACTTCAGAATGACACTGCCATGTCATGTCACGGCATGGATCATGATCAATCTGTCCTTTGAGAACGTTCCCAGGTTCTGTGATCTTTGAGTCCATGATTGGGCAGGGGGTTTTATCAAATGCCTTGCCTCCTCATTTCCTTCCTCCTTCCGGTTCTTTAGTGTTGTTCGGTTTCATTCATTTGAGTACATGCACTCAGCTGCTGAGTGTCTTCAATGATGGAGCATTTGAGAACCTTTACTCCATTAGATCTCTTGCACAATTAAGTAATACAGGCATGCGGGACTGTCAAGGATGTTTTCAAAGGGGAAAAAAAAAAGTAGATATTCATTTGGGTATCTGCTCTGTGTCTCCCCAATGGTGGGGAATTTGAGAACCCACTTCATTAGATCTCCCGTGGTCAAGTAGTAGCGCCTGCATGACTATGAAGGATGTTTTCAAACGGAAAAAAAAAAAGAGGTTCAAAGGAAAATTTAAAAGTCACTGAGCAGGCGAGAGGTTTGACTAGTTCGTAGGATGTCATTTAAAAAAAATGTTGGAAAAAAAAAAGCTTGTAACAATTTTTTATTGTTTTTGACGTGTTGTAACAAATTGAGATAGTGTCTTGGTCTATCAATTGTCATGCTGCTGCCTTTTCAAACTATCGGTAAGCGAGAAGTTGTTTACTCCATGCCGAAGAAATTTCTCAACATGGACTGAATGCCTTTCCAAGTTGCTGTCGTTACTTTCGGGTTGGGTATACAAGCCTTCAGGACACACCCTTTGAAATTGGCATTGCATTTGCTAATTTATCAACGCCATCTTTGATCTCTTCCTATGAAACCAAGAAAAAAAAAAAGAACAAAACTTATTTCTTCCACTAGCTAGAACCATTAGACATCTTCATTTGTCCGACACATACACGGGTACCCTCATATTGTTGGCAGGTTTGTGATGCTTTTCCAAGTCTCTATAGATTTCAACTTCAACCATTCTTTCCTCATTAATCTCCGAAAAGGCGAAATCAAACCCCACTCTTGAAATAAAATAGCAGCACTTGTCTGATGATGTATAATAAAATCCGTGTCTATGAAAGTAATAGAAGCAATCGTTAAAAGGAACAATACATGTCAAGGAATGACAGGTAAAAATTTCACTAAACTGTCTGAGATATAACTCCATGCGCACTTTCAAAAGTGTACAGTAGCATTACTAATGCTTTATCTTAAACTTCGAACAAATTAGGACTCCACAGTCCACACTATTTACATTAGCATTGTTAGACGTAACCAAAATACACCATAGTCACCGGCAACGGTACTTATTCCAGCCAAAATGCTTCATAATCCATGTCTTAAATTTTCACAAGCCATAAAATTGGACTCTAGTGATAACTAACTTGGAGCAGCAGCGTCCTCTTAACTCTCGTCCTTGATAATGTATGTCCTGCAGTTCATTACATAAAAATACCATGAGAACTCAGGGAATATGATCATACTCACATCACAGGAAAAACTAATTTGAATATTTTCTTCTGTTTTGGGTTAATAGAAAGAGAAGCTTACTGAAGCAAAGTGGTTGACATCACGGTGATGTGCTTCATCAGCTCTCACAACCATGACCACATCTCTTAAAGTTGAGCCTGGTGGCATCTGCCAATAGTCTATGGCAATGGCTGGAGCTGGGACGTTCTCTATGTTGCCCTTGTCAAGCTCCTTCAGGAACTCTGTGTAGGAGTGTATTGCCTCCTCCTCCAGGTACCCAACCATGCGGTGGGCAAATTTGGGTGAGAGCAAATAACCCAAGAAGTATGCGTTGAAGAAGACGCCTTGGACAGCGATCACCAGGGCACGATCGTACCACCTGGGCTTGGCCACCTCCATGAAGGTCATCAAGTGCATGCGTTCGTTCTCTGCTTCTTCTAGCAGTGCTTTGATCCAACCACCACTGTGCTCAAACCGTCGCAGTGACTTGCAGTGGAGTAGCATGCCTCCTACCATGCCAGGGACTGCTGCCACAGTCTCAAGCATCATTGCTCGGCACCCATACCGTCTCTGTTACATTTGCACGCCACATATATAATAAGCAAATATTTTGGACATAATGTATAGAATACTAGCTAAACTCATCAAGGAATGAACAAGTGAGTTCGGTATTTATTTAAAATTGGAATTTTAATACAATTTTTTTTTATATAAATCTCATCCCTCAATTTTTCACTTTCAAAAATAAAAGGACCTATTTGCAGACAATTTCTTGATTGTTGAGGTTCTGATCTGATCAATTACTAAAAGAGAGAGAGAGTAAAAAAAATATTGAATCATGTCGTGTGCAGATGTGCTAGTTAGGTTATTGTAACCAACTGAACCATCCCAACCAAACCGATGCCAAACAAAGCGAGCATCACAGGCACCACCATGCATTGATTTTAAGGCAAAACAACAAGAAGAAACCAAGTATCAAGTAACTTAAAAAGACGATGCCAATGAATACCTGGAAAAACAAATCAGTGGGGTATCTGAGAGCCTTGACGGTCCAATAAGCCATCTTGTCCATAAATGTCACCGGCGCGTGGTGCTTCTTCAGATCAATCGAAAGGTCTGCTTTGTACGTCTCCCATGGCTTCAAAATCAAAACAAACACACATCACACAAATTGATCAAGACCCTTTTCTCCGAAACCATCCATATATCAAAAGAAAATCAAATTAAAAAAAAAGAAGAAGAAGAAGAAGAAGAAGAAAGATGCATTATGTGTGTGTGTGTGTGTGTGTGTATGTATATATATATATATATATATATATACCCTGAAGCAGTTCCACTTCCATTCTGTGCCATCCTGTTTGGTAATCTTGGAGGGTTGAATGCCCCAATAGCTCACAACCCCCTTCTCCTCCTTGTTCCCACCAGCCGCACTACCAGTGCCGGAAGCCAAATCGACCCGCTTCTCCTCCTGGTTCTCCTTCTCTCCCAGAGCCAGAGTGCTCCACTCTCCGTGCACCGCCGCCATGAACCCAATTAGTCCTACTCTCCCATTTGTTAGGAGCTCCAACCCCAACACCGCCGAAACCCTTAGCCGCAACCAAGAGCACCGGCTCGCCGGCTGCCACGCCCCGAGCAGTTGTAGCCGTCGAGAAGAAACGGGTAGCCGCCACCAGCAGCGCAGTGTTGGCCTCCCTTGTAGTAGCACCACGGCTCATCATCATCGTCATCACGGCCACTCAGAGGAATCCAGAAAAGAAAAAGAATAGCAGAGCGTTTGTTTCTCGAGAAAATTAGAAGGGAAAATGACTTTTGTTTGGTCGTGGAGGAAAGGGTTTAAGGGAGGTTCAATATATATATGAGAAACAGAGAGGAAGTTGAGTGACGTTGAAACGTTGTGTGTGAGTTGGCGCGTAATGGCGGTGGAGGCTTTACGTCTTGGTTTTGATGACATGTCTCGTTTTGGGCTCTGAAATTTTAACACAATTTGTTTTTGGTAAAAATTCTCAGACAAATTCTGTCTTTCTGAAATCATCCCTTGAATTTTGGCACAAAGATAATTTTTTTTGACAATTTCGATCTCCAGGGAAGAAGATATTTTTTTTTATTTGAATAGTAGCCTTAGTCCATGAACGCGTATTCATATTGAATATTTCTTGGATATAATTAGATATTCTGACCCTGTATTTTATAATTTTTTTATTTTTAAAATTTGCGTATCACATGAAAACGTGATATAGTATGAATTATAATTTCTCAACCAAAAAATAAAAGAATTATAATCTATATTTATATTTAAAACATATTTTTTAGAATTTATTTTTATTGTAATTTTATGTTATAGTATATAACTGTTTCCTATTTTGTATTTTTTAAAAATTTCTGTTTTTATATGGTATGGATGTCAAGCGGGGCCATAATTGATAATTAATTGATTAGTACAATAATAAATATCTAAAGTTTGCCGTTTCTTGGGGACCAAGTATGTTGGGTTTTCGTGTTGTTCAAGTCAAAACTCGCTCCACGCCTGGGAATATTCCATGCATCATGCATGTTTTGATCACATGCATTTCTTCTTTTTTAGTTAAATAATAAGATTTAATTTTTGATTTATTGTAATTAAAAAATTTTATATTATTATTTAATCATATATTATCGTATTATTAAAAGTATTTAATTTTTTAAATAATTATTATTATAATTATATTTGTTAAATATTTTTTTATTTATTTTATTTATTATATAAAAAAAATTTATTTAAAAAATATTTGTTATTTGTAAATATTTTAAAAAATATTAATTATTTTTTTAACTTAATTATTATCTTTTAAAAAGAAAAATTAATAAAATAAATGAAATTAAGAAAGAAAGAAAATATTAATAAAGTAAGAAAAAAATAATTTAATTATATTAAATTATATTTATTTATAATAAAAATTATTTAATAATTTTATTAATTTTTATATAAAAAATTTTAAACGACAAATATAAAATAAATAAATAAAATATTTAATAATATATTATTAAATAATAATATAAAATATTTTAATAAGATAATAAATTAAAATTAAACTCTAAATAATAATAATAATCGCAACAAAAAGAGCTAAAAAAGTTTTTCTTTTTTGGTATTAGAACTAAAAAAGTTTTGGTGGAGGGTCAAAGTGAAAAATACTTTATTTAAAAGAATCAAATTAAAATATTTTAATTTAAAATAAATATGTAAAATATAAAATTTTTAAAAATTTTGAAGTGCCATGCTCCCACTCTCTGCCTTTGAATTAATTACTGAAAAATATTTTGAAGTTGATAAAGTATAATTAGTAATTAATAAATATTTAATAATTAATTAAAAGATTAAAACTATAAAAGAAATTAGTACTAGAATAATTCTAAAAAAAAATCATGAAAAAAAATCTTTTGCATAGAAAATTGACTTAAAAATATTGAAAACTAGCCCCTAACAATCATTTTAAATTAGAAAATTTTCCTATATTGACCATGTCTTTATCTCAATCAACTACATCTGGCTTTATATTAATTAATAGTTTGCAGTTTTTTTTTATGCAATAAGTAATATTTTTTATTAAAGGTAGATTGGTTTTTTTCTTCAAAAAATGGGTTTATAATTACACAAAAACCGTAATATGCTTGACAATTTCATAATATCTTGATTTAACAATTTTTCAATAAATTTAATTTTGATTTATAAAAATTTTATATACTATTATTCAATTATGTATGAACATTATTGTGATAATAATTTCTTCCAAATTTTTGAATTGCAATTCCTTTGTTAAAATGAAATGAGGGTTGAAAAACACTACTGGGAAGTAAATTCAAGACCAATCACTTGGAAAATGAAATTAACAGAAGATATTTCTTTGAAAAAATGACAAATACATTGCTGTCAGCTGACTTATGGGTTCAGGAATTTCATATTATGGCAGTCTCTTTCTGTTAATTATAATTTAATATTGATAATATTAGTTATATTAATTTTCTTCTAGTAGTGTGGCTACCCAATCAGAGAGACTCCTTCCTCTGAGACAATCAGCAAATTATCTAGCGTCCAAAATTCAACACATGGACCAAAAGAGTTCCATGAATGAATCCATCCTACAGATTCCTTTGATTAAAATAGTTAGGTACCTTATACCTTCTTTAGTTTGACTTACTATATGTAAAAAGTTTGTAGTTAGATTTAACTAAATAATTAAGTTCATATTGTATTATATAATAAAAATAAATATAAAAAATATTTAAAAAATAAAATAAAATAATAAATTTTAAAATAATAATATTAATTCTAATTTATTTATAAATTAAAGATAAGATACTTTAACCTTCCTGTACCCACCTAAGAGATAAGCCTCTAAATTTCCGCTCTGCTTTCTAAGAAATGGAGACTTTAGGAAGAGCCACATAGGTATTTCTGTTGCACGAATAGCAATTCACCAAGGCAAGCAGTGCCTGCTGGTGCACCTCCACTTCCTCAATGGCTTCCCCAGTACAGTGTCCACCGTTTGGATTTTCTGGCAAGTACTATCATGTGTCTGAAAATGGAGGTGCCTGTGTGAGGCAGAGCAGTTTCTTCGAAGGCAAACCGGTGCTTAATCAGGGAGTTGGCTACTCTGTCATTGTTGGTTTTGGTGCTTTCTTTGCTGTCTTCACCTCTTTTTTGGTGGGTAATCCTTAAATGTGTTTCTTTCTGTAATTCTTTTGATCCTTTGTCAGCAGAAGTGGAAAATGACTGTCTTACCTTCCATCCCATGTTTCCCATATCTCTATTTTCATTTGACTACATATTTCTAGCTCCACTACTCTTGAGAGTCATATGGAAGCTTACATTCTGCAAGTTATCATAATCAATTTATTGACACAAAATTACAAACGTTTCTGGTGGATTAGGTATGGCTGGAGAAGCGATATGTTGGGTCCCGTCACACCTCTGAATGGTTCAATACTGCAGGTAGAAGTGTTAAGACAGGGCTCATTGCTAGTGTCATCGTGTCTCAGGTAATGTATTCAGATAGACTTATATTGCGCATTTTGATAAATAAACCTTCAGTTCCATTTTCATATCTCTTTTCTTACCACGGATTTGTGCAGTGGACATGGGCTGCTACAATCCTGCAAAGTTCTAACGTTGCTTGGGAGTATGGAGTTAGCGGACCTTTCTGGTATGCTAGTGGGGCTACCATCCAGGCATGAAGCTTATATTATACTCCTCTGAATGTAGCTAGATTTTCTAAATTTTGATACATTGGAATTTGGAAAGTGAAGTTAGGCTGAGTTTGATTATGCATTGACAATGAACAGGTAATGTTGTTTGGAATCATGGCTATAGAGATTAAAAGAAAGGCTCCTCATGCTCATACGGCGTGTGAGATTGTCAAAGCCCGGTATGTTACTTGGTTTGGACAACCCCAATACAGTTTGTAGAGTTTTTTTTGTCTCATCTTCTACTAAATGCTTTACCTGCAAGTTTTTTTTGCCACTGAAGTGATAACTGATAACAAAGTTTCTTTACCTCAGTTGGGGGACTTCTGCGCACATTGTATTCCTCTTTTTCTGCTTCTTGACAAATATAATTGTAACGGCTATGTTGCTCCTCGGTGGTTCTGCGGTTGTAAATGCATTAACTGGAGTGAACATTTATGCTGCTAGCTTCCTAATACCACTAGGAGTAATTGTCTATACACTAGCTGGAGGACTAAAGGCCACGTTCTTGGCAAGCTATATACATTCTGTCATAGGTTTCTACTTATATTTTTGTCACTTTTTCCCCCCACCAATATTTACATTTTGTTTCATTCATATATTTTCTTGTTAAACTGGTTCAGTGCACATTGTTTTGGTCATTTTTGTCTACCTTGTCTATACGGCTAGCAGTGAGCTTGGTAGCCCCGGTGTCGTTTACCATCGTCTGCTCGAGGTTGCAAGCAAATCAAGAACGTGTCAGGATCCTATATCACACCATGGGCAATCTTGTGGTCCTGTTAGTGGGAATTACAGAGGATCTTACCTAACAATGCTGAGTTCAGGCGGCTTAGTTTTTGGGATTATAAACATCGTTGGAAACTTTGGCACTGTGTTTGTTGACAACGTAAGCATGAATTAAGAGATGTGTCTTTCCATCTTCAATTTGTTTGGTTTCTGCAGAAGTATGCAACGATAAAAATGAGCTCTGAATATGCATGGTTGTAACTTATGATCCTTCTTTCTTTTATGAATATTTGGGTTTTGAAGTCTGATTGAATATATTAGCTGTTATCCTTACTAATTCTTCAAATGGGGAATGTTTAGGGGTACTGGGTGAGTGCCATTGCTGCAAGACCTTCATCAACTCATAAGGGCTACTTGCTGGGAGGGTTGGTCTGGTTTGCGGTGCCATTTTCTTTGGCTACATCATTGGGTCTGGGAGCCCTGGCCCTTGATTTACCAATAAATGAAAGCGAGGCAGGTCATGGACTTGTTCCCCCTGCTACTGCTGTAGCATTGATGGGGAAAGGAGGATCTATTCTTCTTCTTACCATGCTTTTTATGTAAGTTACAGTCTGCTTCCTATTGGAAGTACTTCTATTATGCTTTGACAAGATTGGAATGGCCAAGGTTTCATTTGTTGTAAGGCTTGTATGGAAACTATCAAGCATCCTTATTTTACTTTCTGATGGTTTTGATTTTGATATAATTATCAGGGCAGTGACTTCTGCTGGCTCATCGGAACTAATTGCTGTGTCCTCACTATGCACCTATGATATCTACCGTACTTACATAAATCCTAATGCAAGTGGAAAGAAAATCCTCAGAGTGTCAAGGGGTGTTGTCCTAGGCTTTGGGTGTTTCATGGGATTGCTAGCAGTTATACTGAACAAGGCTGGAGTTTCTTTAGGTTGGATGTACCTTGCAATGGGAGTTCTTATTGGCTCAGCAGTTATTCCTATTGCTTTTATGCTTCTATGGAGAAGAGCAAATGCAATTGGGGCCATCCTTGGAACAACAATTGGTTGTGTTCTGGGAATTATCACATGGTTGTCTGTTACAAAAATAGAGTATGGCCGGATAAACCTTGACACAACTGGTAGAAATGCACCAATGCTTGCTGGAAACCTTGTCTCTATACTAACTGGAGGAGCAGTTCATGCTGTCTGCAGCATGTTATGGCCTCAGAACTATGACTGGAGTACCACTAAGCAAATCACAGTGGTCGAAAAGGAAAAAACTGACCTGCCAGTAGAAGAGTTTAAAGAAGAAAAATTAATAAGAGCCAAAGCATGGATAGTGAAGTGGGGTGTTGGTTTCACTGTTTTGATAGTTATACTATGGCCTATTCTCTCCCTCCCAGCAGGTAATTTGAGTTACATTAGCAGGCATTTTTTAATGCCTTGAAGACATGTGACCATGGTTTTCTTTTCATGTCTTTGACACGATAATTATAAGCAACATCTATCTTTGTTTTCCGCTTTTCCTCACAAGGGGGTGACCTATGTGATTTGGTCTCTATAACATCAATGTCAAAGAACTTGCATGTTGACTTACGTTTATTTGTTCATTACCACAGGGGAATTTAGCAAGAGCTACTTCTATTTCTGGGCAGTGATTGCTATAGGATGGGGTACTATTGGTTCTGCTGTGATAATTGCTTTGCCACTAATGGAGAGCTGGGAAACCATCCAGACTGTCATTCTGGGCATGTTTACAAATGATAGGCTCATGGAAAAGGTGGAGGAGTTAAATTTCAAGTTGCAGACAGTCATGCAGGCAATACCAGAAGCAGAGAGAATATACTTGCTTGAGAAGGAGAAGGCGAAAAAATTAGAAGCCTCGGAGCAACAAGCTTGTTCTCTTCCTGCATAAGATGAAGATCCCAAGGGACCAAAATGAATTGGTGAAGTTGTAGTGTTTCTGGTATAACTAGTTGAGCTAAGATTCATTCATAACATATATGAAGCACTACATTTGTGAAGCTTTTGCGTCAGTCACATGTTACAGTGTAAATACGCAAATAATTGAAATGCCAGATAGCTGTAAATTTTCTATTATGGAATATGCAGTGTCATTCAGAAAAGCAATTGAACATGGTAACATAAAATTCAATTCGATTGCATCTTTTAGTTCCAGATATTTCAGGTGTTAAAAAAAAATCAAACCAAACTAGTTAAACCAGTTAAACTGGTTTGTTTCTTTATTATGTGATTTGGATTTGTGTAATTTTTTATCTGAAAAAAAATGGTCGTATTGTTCTGTCTACAATTTTGAAGATTAAATTGAATCATATGAATGTAGCAAACCGTATATTCATAAATATAACCTATAATATTTTATACGTTCTACATATATAATATTCGAATTCTTACCATTTTTATTTTTTTCATGGTAGAACTATTGGCATACTATTGGAAAATGTAAGTTTAAGACTGAGTTATACACTATCGTCATTATCAAAATTGCTGTTATTTTTTTTATTGTTGCTATCGGACATTAAATTTTGATTGCATTATGTTGAGCATTGGCAATATATTAGTAAGACTTAAAACACTGGATAAAGCGTAAATAGAGGTTTGGATTAGGTGATTCTCTGAAGGTTCATAGTTTAGTTTGCTTTTTTTAAATTTATAAAATATATGATTTGATTAAAGGATACACGCAATAGTGAATACAACAATAGTACATCAAAAACGTGACTCCATAATTTAAAATATCGGAACTCACCTTGTTCCCTTTTTATTTTTTCCCCTCTTATGCAGTTACAGAGTTACTCCAAAAGATTCAGAACTTGCAATATTCTGCCATTAAATATGGAGGAATTTGTGAAAGACAGTACATGCTAACAGAGTGTTGTCTGACACCTTTTCTCCACCTTTAATAACAATTGCTGACCATGGCTTACATCATACAGGTGAAGAACTCGTTATCATATATCCAAAGTTGGCGTCTTTTAAGTACAAAAACTAATCTGCAGCTAGATTACAAATTGAGCTGTGCAATACTCAGAAGTACAAATAAATGGAATTAAAAATTATATATGGCCTCCATTTTGAAGAGGAAGGAACAAAATATGAATTTTCTATAAAATTTGCCTTGTGGTATAATTACAAAAGACGACCAGCCTGTAGGCATATTTCTCCTATACCAGCATAAGGGGAGATGCACGTTGATCCAACTAGAAGGAACTGACTAACCATACGCACAACAGCAATCATTGTCTTAGGAAGGTATAGATCCCAAATGCGCATGCAGATTGCAGATATAATGAATTGCATTTGAGATAGGCCAAAATGTATGATGCAGTATGCTTGAAATGAACATAAGCATGCCTCTTGCTTGTTTACTTATCTACCGAACGCCATCTTTTTTGGAATGCATGTTATTCGTCGTCCATTCCTTCATGGCTTCTTTCTCTAATTTCTTTTTTTCAGCATCTGCCTGCCTTTCATTCTCCTCCCTTGACTTGTTGAACATCTTGACAAAGACAACAAGGATTTGTGTCACTGCAAAAAGATCACAACTTTAGCAGTCAGCATAATCTTGACAAATAAAAATAAAAAACATCATATAAGCGTTAACAGTATCGTGTGCCAATCTGTTGTGTTTTTACAACACCAAGATGCACCCAATCAGAAGGACCCTCAAGTGCTCAACCATGGCGCATTGAAGCAATTAAGGCAAGGCACATTGCTTCACCACAAAGAAGATCGCATGCAAAAACTCAGCTATAATGTGGAATAAATCTTCTGGTCCCTACTTTGTGATGATTATCTAATTTCTCAAATCCCAGAAAAAGTCTTCAACATAATTGAAGATTTACATAGTTTTTGCTTCTTTAAAAGGTTGCAAAAGACAGATGATATAATATTAGGAAAGAAAAGTTAGAACAAAATAAACAAGAAAAAATAATGCTTATCACATTTAGAACAAAATAAATAAGAACAAATAATGCTTATCACATTTAGCCTGGTTGAAAGCCTATGATATTGTAGTGTTTTAATGAAATAGAAATCATGAAAGTATGCCGATGCATCAGAAGAAAAAGGTTATCCCCCTAATAACCTATTATCCACTCATCTTGCAAAGCAGAGGGGAAAAACATTACATATTTCTCTCTTCTCATCTTTTACTGACTATCAAGCAGCGCTATGAATATTAACAAGTTCAAGAATCCCAGAAATCCAAGACTTCAAGAACCCGTTACTGTTAACTTGGGTGTAAACCCAGTTTTATTGGCACCAACATGATATAAATCCAGGATGAAATAGCATTTTAAATATTTTTATGTATGTGATCATTACAAGCTTTATTAGATTACCATATAATCATGCCAATCCTCAAACACAACATACAGTTCATTATGTTGATTTCTTTTTTTTTTTTTTGGGGTGGTATGAATCACGTTGATATTTGATCTCTTCTAAGGATAGACCTTCAAAAACTCATTTTGCAGGCAACTATATCATCAGTTTTTTCATCATCCCTGTACAGTTTAAAGCAGATTTGTCAATAGCAGTCAGAGCGGAGCACGATGAAGCTTCCCCGCTCCTAAACATTTGTGGCAGACCATTTTACCAACGCATAGTGGAGAGATGCGATTGCTGCCCATCGTGGCCAGTGGCCGCTATGCTTCACAGAGATGAAAATCTCTGTTTTGCCCCAATTTAAACTCACCGGGTTCCATCAATTCAGGGACATTTTGGTCTCCCATGAGCCATCCAACTTAATCCTCTGTTTTGCAAGCAGGTCCTCCAGCCTCTATTTCACACAGCAAAGCAGAGGAGCTTCTTCCTTTCTAATGGCAGACCATGTCCTTCTCCCATGACATCATCAGTCACAGTTTTTCCACTGTTTCACACCTCTGATACTGTGAACCTTTTTTTTCCCCCTTTCTATCTTCAAAGTAGACAAAAAGACATTACTGTCATTTTTTATTTGGAAATTGACATCACTATCTTTTTTTCTTTTTGGTAAGAACTGTCTTTTTATTTATTCTTGTTAGAATCGTTGTTTATTGTTCATTTGTTTATCGTATAAAGTTTTAAAACTATTAAGATTATTAATTGTGTATTTTACAAAAAAAATTTGGAGTTTTTTCATTTGTTCAGCTGCTCCACTATGCTGCTACAGCATTTTTGGAGGTAGCTACTTTGTGCTGTGTTCCGCCATTAACTAATTTGGTTTAAAGTGATCAGGACAACAACACAACCAAGGAGATAAAAAGTTAACCCAGAGATCTTCTTCCACCGGACATATTATATTGAATTTCTTCAAGCCAAACCCAAAAAACATGGGGTCCTTCTACATAATCCTCACAACTAAAAGAAGTATAAAAAGACTCAGTCTCTGTGCATGTGTGTATATACATACAGAAAAACATCAGACCTTGTTCAAAGGGGCACCTAGCTGGATCCTCACCAAAGTACTGGGACAAAGAATCAGCGTTTCTTCCCTGGAAGAGAAAGTATTAAGACCAAAACCAAGAAATAAGTAGCAGTTGGCAGAATTAGTTATAGACATAGTCCTGGCTATTATCTGGATGGTACAGCAGACTCTACTTGGAGCAGGCAATCTTCTGCTCAATCCCCAGCGTAGAACAACACCCAGAAAAAAGAAGGGGAAAGAAAAGAGAAACTATAACTATTGACAGGACTCACCACTTCGGAATACAATGATATAAGTGACCTCACATCAGCTTCAGCAATATCAAGAAAATTCTTCAACACCTGAGCAAGAGAAACATCATACTTATACAAACAAAAGTTTTATAGTGAGAAAAACGTGAGTATATATAACATTAATTCTCTTATTGAGCAAATCAAGGTTTTCCCCTTGGGGCCATCTAATAAGACTTCATTCATCCCCCCAGAAATGATTCTACAGTCAGTCCCTAAGACTTAAGGAAACATTAAATCTCAGTTTAACAAAGTATACAGTGATAAGTCATATAAAAAAATTAGCTAGATGCATGATAACTAGCAGTTGTTAACCATATTATGATCAATTAGTGAAGATCACAGCAGTGATTTTCATGCAGATGTTATCGTGTAGCAATGTAACCCAAGGAAACATCTGAGTTTTGTCTTCAATGACTTAAATACGTGAATGAATTGGAGTCAAGCTAGAGCTGTAGCTGAGGCTTCTGTTTCTTTTATGTGTACATTTGTGCTGGGGGGGAGTGGAGAAGCTGAGGAATGGATTGAAAGAAAAATAATACATGTATGTTTAGAGAAAAAGTATCTTTAGTACAGAGCAATATATCTCATAAAGGGTAAAAGCTACCATTTTATATTCCTCACCTTACGAAATCCTGTAGAAATGGCACCATCAATTTCTGAAGCAGCAAGTTCTTGCTCAACTTTCTCTAAACCTTTACTCACAGCTTGCATTTCTTCAGCCAATGCTTTTAGTTGGATCTGGATATTGGACATAGAGGACGCAAATCCATAAACAAATTAACCTCACACAAGATCATTTGGAATACATCTATCATCGAAAAAGGGAACAGAAAGCACTAGTGACAAAAAGAATACCTTAGAAGCTGCTTCCAAATGGACAAGATCCTTGCCAAAATCTAGCAATTCCGGCATTTTCTCAGAGAGAAGCTAGTGAGACAAGAATAAAACTTTGTAAGATATCATATGACAAAGGCCATTACTGGCAAACAAATGTTGATTTTTTACTATTCTGATAAGTAATAAAACATTTTAAAGACCCAAACAAGCACGAACTTTGAAAACAAGATGGATAAAACACTCCTAGAGTTGAACAAAGAGAAAAATATAACAAATAAAATAAAATTGAAGTTACAACTTGAATACTGTAGAGTTTGTTAGAGATATAAAATCATTCTTGGGCTTCCACCTAATAGCTTAAGCTTTTAGGAAAGTTGGTCTTTGACAAAGTTAATAAAAGGAAATCACATAATACAAAGAATCATAATAGAGCTAATAAATTATTAGTCTCGAAGCAATGCTTCTATTGGTGACTCTCTGCTGATGGCACTCATAAGTCATAGCAAAATTAATGCAGCCCACCCCCTCCTAACCCAACAGATAATTATTTCTTTGCCCTGTTGGATTTTATTTTTTTTTGGAAGGGGGGGGGGGAGGTTAATTCCTCACACAAACTACAATCCTAAACAAGAAGTACAGGTTCAAGCCAGAGCCTTTATGGGCTCTCAAAAGTGAAATGAAAGAAACAGTTGAAACTAAAGGAAGACTATAGATTTAGATTAAAGTGGATTCTTTAAACTCTGATCCATAAGCCTTGAATAATGCCCAGCAAAAGAACAGAGTAGCCTTAATGCCAAAAGTTACAGAGACAACTCTTTTCAGCAGGAAAATGGAACTCTTTTCTTTCACATAATCTCTTATATGAGTATATTCACATTGGGATAGAAAAGAACACAACTATCTTAAACATACAATAGTATAATGCAAAATTTTATTTTAAGATTTTCACATATCTACCTTACACAAATAATGCATTAAAGTCATTTTGTTATTTCTTGCACGAGTATCAGATAATTTAAGAAGGCTATCCAATTTGAATCCTACTGCCGATCCTGCAATGAACAGAGAAAATGTAAGCTAAACAGCATAGCAGAAACTTTTTCAATTTGCTAAGAATATAGAGGTGAGGTGAAAAAGGAAGCAAAAATCCATCTCAAATTAAAAGATAGTCAAGTACGATTCGAGCAACAAAAAGATACCTCGTGCTGTTCCCTGATTCAAGGCATTGCCTAAAGTAAGAATAGTCTGCATTATTTGACGCAACTTCACAGATTCTTTCACCTGTAAGTATGAGCAATAACATAAATATGTAGCCAGATAATGCCTTCATGTTTGTCAACTGACAGATACTAGACTTACAGTACCTCTCTAGCTGCATCATTGATTGTATTCAGATTTAAACCTCAAATCGTTCACCTGAAGAAGAAAGAATAACAAGTCCTTCAGCACGAAATGTTATCAAAAGCAATAGAATGCAAAACCATACACACTACACAGCTAAGCATAACCTAGATAACATACCTGACCAGAAAAGGCAATTTTAAAAGCAAACACCCTTAACTTAGATTCTACTCGTGGAACCTTCATCAACTCCATAAAAAACTGATAAAGAATCAAAATAAAAATTTTGTTAGATCAACATTTAGAATTTGCATGGATTCATTGACTCAAGATTATTCAGAAAGGGAGAACCTGTTCGCACTTTCCGAGCATTTCCTTGTTCCCAGTATAATTCTGAAAACAGAAAGAATTTCAGCCAGATGAAAAAAAGACAATTTCCTTGTTCCCTATTAAACTAGGCAGCACGTCATGCATTCTGGAGACTCCTTTTAGATTAAATTTGAAGCAGACTTTCAACATTTTTTTTATGTTCCATTAGGAAGGTTTACAGTTTGCATAAAAGGTTTAAGCTAAAATTTTCTTTATCTAGCACTTGTTAATATCATAAACTTTTATTATGACAATCATATTCTTTTGACCAAAATGGAACACGCCAACACCACCTTCTAACTAAATAAATTAAAGTCAATTCCATTGGAGAATATGCTTTATGTGCTTTCTAACAAATTAATTAATTTAATGTCACTGAAGGAAGCAAAGATGGCAACCTCCATCTATACAAACAAAAATATACAGTGTATGATTCAAGATTTAGCATATGTGGGTTTAAAACATCGCAACCAAGATACAATTCACAGAAACACCAAAATACTATTAAATGATGTCACACATCGCAGTTCACACAATATGTGATAAGTTACTGCACAGGGGAGGGGGGGGAGTACCTTCAACATCTCCATCTCTTCCTTTGTGGGACAGAACTTAATGAGATTCTCAACCTGATCAATATCCAGAACAGAAGAATCCAATGCCAAAACTGCATTCTGGAATCAAAAGAAAAACCCACAAAAATGACAAATTTTGAGAGAAAACATGAAACTAATGCCATCTAAAATCAGCAAACATCAAAAAATGAAGTGTAAGTAAATTAAGAGTAAGTAAAACTGTTGGCTAAAAAGTGTTTATGACATTCAATTTTTATCAAGTAAAATGGGGAAATGCTAACAAAATCCTCCAATCCAATATAATACTGAACTCCCCTGCAGGATTATTAACCTCACTTAATGCTAGAACTTTGCCTCAAATATCTTACGAGATCCAGTATAATCAACTCAGAGGGTGAAACTTGACATTGTCAACAATTAAAAAAATATGCAACACCCAGATGATTTTCCCCGTAATCTCCTAAGTAAACTTTTGGAAGTAGACGGGATAAAACATTGTAATTGTCATACTAAGTCAAATATATGGGTTTGTAAAAGTGACTGTAGAGAAATAGACTTCACTAGAAATTACAATCCTGATTTAAGATACAATTTATGAGAAATTAGTAACTTATACAAAGTTTTTTATAGAAGAAGAATTTGTTTACGAAAATAAGTACATAGAAGGACAATAAGAATTCCTCCTAATGCAACCAAAACAACAGAACAAACAACTAAGATTAAGAAAATTAGAAGCACCAATTAAAGTAACTCATAGTCATATTTGGATAATCATGTTCTCTGCCTCCAACTAAAACAAGGAGTAAAACCAATCTGCCAGGTACTTGTTCACATTCCATTCTTGAGGATCCAACACGAGCTATGAGCTAATCAATATCAACATGTTTATTATAGACACCATCGTTTTCTATCTAAATATAACACATATGTAAGTTTGTGCTCAAAAAGTTTAGGATGCATCTAACTCTAGATTTGCAATATGATGCAAAAGAGAGAAACAACTGAAACTTAAATAAAAGAGGTAATTTCATTGAGTTGACAAAAAGCCACCAAGTAAACAGAACACAAGCATAGGCCAACTTACAAGCATATCTGGCAAAGGAATTTTTATTTTAGAGAGCATTATTTCACAATTGTATGCTCTACGCAAGTCAACCTGATAGAGAAAAAAAGAAAACAAAGGGAACTTGGTTTATTAGCTACACATTTCTTTCATAATCAAATACAATAATTCAGACAAAGTTAAAACAAGGAAGAGTTACAATATCTGCATTTAATTAGGTTTAGACAGCACATAATCACAGTCTAAGGTACCATATCATAGCACCCAAGCAAACTGCAATATGGAATATTTCTTTCACCAGAAAATTGAATTTCAATCAATATAACACTTTTGGGCAATCAAAATTTTTCTGCCTTTTCCTTTCTTATTTACCAATTATGTGATGCAATTAGCAATAACAGCCAAAATCTCTCATAAACTAAAGCTTTGATGCTTATTATTTCTTCATTGCCATTTTAATACCAGAGTGATTCCTAACTACCATTTTAGGAAATTCTAATCATGCATATCAGCTCTTAAGCACTAGGTGGTAAATTTCATGTGAGAAAATAATTTTGTACTCTAATGACACATATTACGTCCAATAATAAAATCGGAAGATAACAATATATTTTTACAATTTGCCTAGTCAGATTTAACTAGTTCTATGTTCCCACAGGACAGAACATAGCAACAAGAATGGACCTTTTAGGTTTATTTGTATGAGAATGGTAATCACGAGTCTTCTATTATATCTCGTGAAAAATTTTTAACTGTAAGATAACTATACAATATTAATCTACTTAACTGCACCTATGCTTTTGAATATTTTTATGTTTCTTTTTCCCCTCTTTGAGAAGTAACAACTGTCGGTAAAAAGCACCAGCAATGGTTACTCCAATAAGTATGTTCTATACAAGATGTTACAACAACATTATGGAGAGAAAAAGAAAATGAAACTATATCAGAGCACATTCTATGACAAAGGCAAGCCAAATTGTTGCAATTAACTTGGCACTACCATTGACAATAGTGCAATGAATATCAGGGTTTCATCAAAATTTTCCTCTCCCATTTATCTCTTCTTTTTTCCTTTCTTTTTGTCTTGTGTGCCTTCCCATACACCTCCCTAGGAAGGTCACGTTTACACTTTCTTCATGCATTATTAAATAATAGTTGAGTAAATATCATGCATTGTGAAATGGATAAATATAAAAGGACCCCAATTTACCCGAATACATACATGCCAACAGAAAAGTAGCTTACCAATTGGACTTTCTCAGGTTTGTTGACATTAGAACCACGCCGACCCCCACCTTTAGTACTGCTCCCATCAGAAGCAGATGCTGCTGAAAACAGACTCTCAAGTTCTGATATATCTATTTCAGGGGCCCTAACAAAAACTTTCATTATCTGAAATCAGAAATGCTAAATGAACATGGCATCCTCACCCTGCCAAGTCCAATCCAAAGGGGGCGAGAGAGAGGATACAGCAAATTAAGCAAAAGGGCTCGCAACCACAGTGCACAATGTGATCAACAATAAAAAAGATGTTTCTTAAAATGACCATTCCCTGTGATTATGATATAATACTTAGAAAACTCAAGTCTGTTATCTGTATGAAAATTCAATACTCAGTACCTTGATTCATTTTCTTGTTTAGAATCAGCCCATAGACTCCCTTTTGTTGCTCGAGCAACTTTGACCCAATGTAAGGGCTTTAACAAAGTTTTCTTAGGGGCATTAACAGTCCCACCAGTACCACAACCTCCTCCAATATTTGTTGGTGCTAAAGACGCTTTGCCTTTTGCAATAGATGGGGGTGGAGGTGGTGGCACACCAGAGGCCCTAGCTGCAGGAGGTGGAGGTGGAGGTGGAGTTGGTGTTGCACCGCAACCAGGTGGTGGAGGAGGAGCACTTGGAGGCTTTGGTGCTGGAGGTGGTGTTGGGGCTGAACCTGGTCGTGCAAGTCCTGGAGGAGGAGGTGGTGGAGGTGGAGTAGGAGAATTATTAGCATTGCGACCTAGAGGAGGAGGGGGTGGCGGAGGTGGAGGCAATGTCGAAGTGTTGCTAGCATTGTGACCTATGCGAGGAGGACGCGGGGGCCGAACCTGGTTGTATAGGTCCTGGAGGTGAGGGGGAGGGGGAGGTGGAGGTGGCCCAGCAGCATTATTAGCATTATGACCTATAGGAGGAGGGGGTGGTGGACGTGGAGGTGGAGGCAATGTCGAAGCTTTGCTAGCATTGTGACCTATGGAAGGTGGAGGTGGAGGCGGGGGGGCTGAACCCTGTTGTATAGGTCTTGGAGGTGGTGGAGGTGGAGGTGGCCTAGTAGCATTAGCATTACTACCTAGAGGAGGCATTGGTGGAGGTAGAGGCACTGTCGAAGCATTGCTAGCATTATGACCTATGGGAGGTGGAGGTTTGGGGGCCGAACCTGGTTGTATAGGTCTAGGAGGAGGAGGTAGCCAAGCATTATTAACGTCATGACCTAGAGGAGGAGGGGTGGTGGAGGTGGCGGCGGCAACAAGGTTTGTTGGTTAGAAGTAGATGGATGAGAGGGAGGGGGAAAGGGCGGGGGGAGGTGGCGGAGCTTTGCAAGAGACAAATGGGGGTGGCAAAGGAGGTGGAGTGGAGGTGGAGGTGGAGGTGGAGGAGGTAGAGGGCCCCTACTTGTAGCTGCAGATGTTGAAGGAGATGTCTGAGGATCATTATTGATGTTAGAAAGAGGTGGAAGAATCCCTTTAATGGATATCATTGGAGGTGGGGGTGGGGGTGGGGGAGGCAAAGCTAAAATAGGCCCTTTATTATACATTGGTGGAGGAGGCGGTGGTGTGAGGCCCTTTAGTGGTCATCATAGGAGGGTAAGGGGAGGCGGAGGTAAAGGCAGAGAAGGCTCCTTACTAGACATTGGTGGAGGAGGAGGAGGTGCTAATGTTGGTGTTGGAAGCAGAGATTGAGTAGCAGGAACTGGTGAAGGTGATGGAGGAGATGAACAAGGAGAATATTCATTATTTGGAGCATGATGAGATGATGGAACATTATCAATCAAGGACCGATCAGGTGTTCTTGAAGTGAGATTTACATGACTTCCACCATCACTCTCAAAAGCTAAATGGACTGAATCAGGGGTGTCAGATGTCAATAATTTTGAAGGATCAGCAGAAGACTTGGGAATAACATCAAAGGCCTCATCTGAACTATCAGCAGTGCTCGATTCATTATTTTCTTCTTCAGAGTCAACAGGTGATGAGTACCAACTTGGTTTACTTTGCAACTTTGAAAGCTCTTTGACATCATTTAAGACAGCAAGTTGTTTAAGCAGCCAGACAGCAGCAGCATCACCACTATCAACCCACTCCACACCACTAAAAAGTTCTTGAACCCTTGAAAATGCTTCAATGGGCAATCCACCTTTCTCCTCACCATTTAAGATTGTTGTTGGAGCCCTTGGAGGACTTATGCTCTCAACCTCCCCAAACAAAACCTAAATTTTGATGTTTTACATGATCAGAATAACCAGTAACTTTACTAGGGACAAATCACAAACTTCACATATGGTCAAAATTTAAGTTTCTCATACCAAGCTAAAATATGTACTCACCTCTGCCCAGAAGCCTTTTGGATACCGCTCCTTCGAATCCCAAAGAATGTCCAAGTTTTCAGTGTTCAGCATCATTATGTTGGATCGAATAAATGCCGTGTTGAACATTATACGAAACATCATCACTTCCCTTTCTGGATCCAAATCCAAATGGACACACTCCAATACCACATCTCCTTGTACTAAACATTGAATATCAATCTTGATCACATCACAGTCTGCCTGAGATAAGAAAGAATCCATTCTGACAGCAATTAATGAATATAACAATGCAATAAACTTAACCTACCATGAAATGTAGAAAAATTAACTGCGAACCTGGCTGTAATGCCTTAAGGTCTTCTTTTTCTTGTGCATGGAATAGATCATCTGGGTGGAAAGCCCGTCCTTGCGCAGCAGATTTCTGCCAAAAATGCGGACAACGGGCCTGCACCCATTTTGGGAATCAAAACTAGGAATGGCTCGGAGAATGACACAATCTAGAGAAAGAGCTCGCTCTGGAGGCGGCCACTCAGGAGCTATGTTCCTTCTTGCTACATACTGAATGTAACGAAGCTGAGAGGGCAACGGGTTCAAAGGTGACAAGAGCTGCAAGAAACCTTTGGGTGCCTCTCTATGCGCCATTTCAAGTGTTCTGCGTTCACCACTGTGGAGCCTCCTGAAAATCAGAAAGCTAGCCAGAAGAAACGCCAAAAGGGGCCAACCCCCTCTCTCGCCGTGGAAAAGGATCACATTCTGTTGATTCCCAAGTGAAAGCCAACTCTCACAAACGCGAAGAAAATGCTGAACCAAAGACAACGGCAGAACGGGACAACCCTCGTACTGTCGCGGATAATCCATGACGGTGACATCGTATTCACAGAGAATTTCCGCAAATTGGCTCCGTTTCTCGCCTTCGCGAAAATTGAAAGCGAGAAAGGAAGACTCTGGGAATTCTTCGTATAACTCGGTGACGATTTCATGCAGATATAATTGGTACATTCCATCGGGCAATGCTTCAGTGGAAAAGCAAGAATCGAAGACTGCAAAATCACAAGGATTTTACTAAAAAGCACAAAACTTCGAGAAAATGCAGAAACTTTGAAAATAAAAATGGAATTTTTTTACCGTAGACTCGGTCGACAAATTCAAGCAAACCATCTGGGGGCCTCTTGTAGAAGAATCTACTCAGAAGGGACATGCTTTCGTGCGCGAAACCGCATGTGGGTGCTGGTTCGCCAACGAGCTCAAAGTGGAACGAAAATGGAGCTTAGAAAGTGGAGTGAGTTCAGAGCTTCAAAAATTCAACTTGGGAAGAGAAGAAAAGAAACCTTTATAGCTATGGAGTCAGAGAAGAAAATGAAAAAAGAAAAAATTTTGAATTTTCAAAAGCTAGAGAAGAAGGTGTTGAACTGAAGGACACTGCTCAGAATTCTAAAAAAAGAAAAACTGATTTTGCTGCTGCACCATGGAATTGAGATCCTCATTTATTTCTTTATTTGTATGTTTGGTGAGAATAAAAAATTAGGGAGTTATTTTTCTTGCTAGCTTTCATTTCTCTTTTTCGTTAATTTCAAATTTTCCATTTTTATAATTTTTTTATAAAATTTCTATTTAATTAATGTTATTGATAATTGCGTGTAAAATGATATGATACACGCAAAAGAGCCTGAATTGTTTTTTTTTTCGAGTAATGATAAATTTTTATAAATAATTTGCTTAAAATTTTCTTAATTACTTAAAAATGAAAAGATTGCATTTACTATTGTAAAAGAAAAATTTTATAACCTTTTTATAAATCAATTTAATAATTCTTCTAATTACTTAAAAAATATTAAATATTTTGTAAAATTCTAAAATATTACATATCTCTACTTTTACATTTAATACTTTTTATTTTAAGTAACTAAAAGAGTTTTAGGTTGATTCTTTAAAAAAAAATATTAACATTACTTATTTTTTAAAACAAAAAAAAAAACTTGTTCTTTTGAGTAATAAAAGAATTATTAGACTAAGTCATTATAAGGATTTAAAATTTATCTTATTTCTTTATCTCCTAATCCATTTGTAAATAGGAAAAATTATGCTATACAGAATCAAGTAAACAAATGAACTTCTAATAGCATACATAGATTCCACAATATATGGCATTTTCATTGAAGCCTGCATTTCTGATTAGCATCTTCGCAATATTAGCAGGAATTCCAGCAGAGATTGCAGAATCCACACTGCAATGCTCTAATTTCAGCAGAAACACATATGCTTCCAAAAGAAGGCAGTGCAGAGGCTGCACTACAAGTGAGCTTAAGCCCTTACAATTCTAATGACATTAAGAATCAATCAATGAAGTGAAATGACATAATGCCATTTAACCTACACATATATTTGGAAGTACACTTTCATATGTTTTTTTATCATTAACCAAGGTATACTTTCATCTATTTAATAACAAAAGAAGAGAAACAAAGTCGAACCTAAGAAAATACTTGTCCAGAAACATCGTAGTGAAATGTAAATTATGGACTGTCAATCAAACCAAAACAGTAGTTTAAAGATGCTAATCTTCTAACAAAAAAAGCCAGATTGCATTCCAACGGGTTTGTTTGCTAAAACCCACTTCCTCATCAAAACTATGGAACTAGGTAAGATGTGCTAACTACAATAGAATATCGTATTGTTTCTGTTACGTCAAATGCTTTTGAGTTTCTGTCAATGTTGAGAAGACAACCATGAAAACAATACAGGAATTCCAGTTTTGTTTGGAACATTCCCTTAAAATGGTAAAACTAGACAATGGAGGGAATAAGGAAGATGCTTCATTTATATTGCAGATAAGACAAACGAGGGCACACTACAACTTCTGGCCAATACACCACAAATCTTCAGTTATGTGATAAAAAAGAAAAAAGATAAAAAAGAAATAGGAAAATTATGAACAAAATAGAGAGGAAATGTATTAAATGGAGAAGAATTTAAAAAAATAAATTAAGAATACTATGAATTTTATCATTTGTGCGTTATTTTTACAGAAATGAATAATGAAATGACGTATCTCTATTTTAATTTTAAATTTTATATATATATATATATATATATCATATATGGTATAAGAAAAGATCTCATGTCCACTAATCTGCATCTGCTTGATTTTTTAAGCATCTAAGAATTCTTAAAAGGAGGCAGTGTCAGTCTACATTGTTACACGCTGAAAAAATAATGAGCTATACGGTGATACTATCACCTTGTTTCCAACCCTCTTTAACAACCAGGGGAAAAAATACAGGAGGCATCTTCTTTTCTTTTAAACCAGAACTTGCATTACAAATGATAACCCAAAATCACTGCAACAGCTCTACCTAACCTACAGATCATGATCAGCATTTGACATCACTTAGAAATCTCTAATTTCAATACCAGCTTCAGCTGCAGTCAGGCTATCATCATTCTCATTCAACAAATAATCACAATATTCCAAAAGCATATCTGCAAGGGGTGGAATTCCCGGATTTCGCCCATCGTTATATTTATGGGCATTATAAGTAATCTGCCAGACATCATGTCTGAAATCTTCTCGGCTCTTGTACTCCATATTTCTCACCCTCTCCCTGATTCTGGAAAGATCCATAGGCCTCTCTATAACGTCCAGGTAGTCAGGAGCCTCTTTCTTGGACACCGGTTTCAAGAAAAGGTAGGATAGATCATACCTATCTTTGACAATGGCATCCACAATGCTCTCCAAGATATTTGCCAAACCAACCTATAGGAAAATTAAATAGTTAAATGCGAGCTTGGATTAGTTTATTTTGTATTTAGAAAAGCTTACAATTAAAATGTTGCAAAGAGAACTTTTGGTTGAAAAGCCATTTTTATGTAAACAAAATTAAGTAAAACCAGATATGTACTGACATAGAACTCAAGCCAAGTGAAGCACATTAGCTATAGTACAAACATAATCAAAGACCTCCCACCACAGCCATACAAATAAATCCAGAACTATTTGATACCAAAATCATAAATTATGCTTTCACTAATAAATGATGCTCTTCAAAAGCTGCCTAAAAACATTGAAGCATTACAAAGCATATGAGAAAAAAAATTAAAAATAAAAAAACCTCATAAGAGCTCTGCACTGCCCCAGTAAATCCATAATTAAAACCCCCAGGAAAGGCCTCCCTGCTCCTGCTTTGTTGACATCACTAAACCCTAATCATAATGATTTTCATTCTGCAGAATGTAAAGATAGCATAATTTGAACTACTAAAGGGTAAAAGAAGCTGCTAACACTTGAATTATAATTCTAGACAATCTCTTGAAACCACAGAAAAATTAGGCATGGCATAAATTTGATCCCAGGATTCTTTTCTTCCCAGTCCTTACGTTCCTGTCACTTCCCTCAAAACTGCTGGAAAAAGATGCAGTAGTTTCATGTCATAAATGACTAGATAGCTATTACTCCTACTTGATATGTATCAAGATGCAGTATATGGAGGAGAAACAAGCACATAATAAAGAAAATAACAAGCATAGAAATGTACCTCTCCCCCTCCCCCTCTTCGGCGTTTTGTTGGCTGCATATACTCTGCACTAGACTTTCCTAACTCAACAACAGATCTCCTTTTTCCACTCCGGTCCCTTTCTAACTTCCTCTTATCATATCTTCTTGTTCTGGGGTCATCTAAAAACTCATCTCTTAAATCAGGCTTTTTCTTCTTTTTCTTCTTTGCTTTTTGCCGTTCTTCCTCCTCCCTCTCTCTTCTAATATCTTCTTCATATCTTTTTATCTCGTCTAACCTTTCCTGCTCTTTTAGCATCCTCATTTCTTCTTTGTGAAGCCTTCTTGTCCTGTCTTCTCTGAGTCTCGCTTCATTTCTCCGTTTCTCTTGCTCTTCCCACCATCTTTTATCCTCTTTAGCTTTCCATTTTACCAAACCTTCAGCCGAATACATGGTCTCCTGCTTTCTGTTCTTCTCAAAATCTGACAATTCAACAATTCTTTTAGTTTTTATGTGTTCAAGTCCTGTGTTTCCACCAGGACTGACCTGGTTCAGATCAATAACCTCCTTTGTGCGTTTTATAATAATTTTCTTGTGAGTTTGTTCCCTTTCTATTTCTGTAGGCGGTCGTATCTTGATTGGGCGCTTATGAGAATCAACCTGAGCTCTACCTGAATCAGTAGGAGGCCGTATAACAATAGCGTGCTTAAGAGATTCAGCCTGCATATCATCTGCCTTCACTTTGTTGGGAATAATTATTTTATTAACCTTAGCAGACTTTGCAGTTTCTGAGTCAGAAGTGACTGGCTTGTCAGAACTATGCAGGGCTTCTATTGCAGGTTTATCAGAAGATTTCTCAGTGGAGCTGCATTTGAACTTCAGTGGAATTTTTGTTGAATTGTCAACCGGAGCAATTTTTGTTGCACTTTTTGATATTGGCTTTTTGGCAAGGGCTTTCTGCTGGGACTGACTAGAGGGATCCAAAAAGCAGGATTTTCCAGATGATTTTTCCATGTCCGTAGATTCAAGTTGCGCTTCGAGATCCTCACCATATTTTGGACAGTTCTTGTTCGTTCTCATGTGCCCAAGCTGGTTCATCAACAAAATAATTACATCTATACTACATATAAAAGCATGGAGTGCAAAAACTTAAAAACTACTAAAAATACCATTCCACTTAACACTACTTACCATATTAATTTTCTTAATTATTAAGCTGGAAATAGACAATTATTTTAGTTTCCTGATTATGGTTACTTTTCAAAATACACTTGCAAAGTTAAACCTAAACTTTATATCTACAAAAGTGATTTAAAAACGAAAAAAAAAATTTATCAAAAGCAATAAACCTAACACTACACGTGTCAAAAACTAGTTTTCTGAAACACCTAAAAGGCTAGAAAGCTGTAAATAACTCAAGATACGCACCTGGCCACATGCTCCACAAACAAAAGTTTCCCTGGACGGTTTTTTCTCCTTAAATACCTGGTTTTCCAGACATATATTAATGATGCTTTTGGAAACAGGAGTGAAAATTAAAGAACTATAGGACAATCTTTCTGAAAGAATGCAATCAAAAAATTCACACACACAACGCACATAGAGACATCAACTCTAAGCTTTCAGCAGATCTGCGAAACACAATAATGTATTGCAATCTGGAAATAAATCTAGAAGACCATTTCCATGCATGTGGTTCCATTCTACCACGTATAGATAAAGTCATAAAATACACCATTGGATTTCACAAGAACATTTCAAAAACAATTTCAGACGAAGGAGGACATTTCTGATTCCTCCACGATTCCATAGAGGAAAATGCAGTTACTAAATTATAAATTGTGGTTTTGACCTTCATGGTCCACCTTTCTTCATGGGTTGCCTAAGGTTTATCGTCCCAAAATTTTATTATGCCATAAAAACATGTCAGAAATGGTATCTAATATTTGCTACAAGAGGAGAGCAAGCAAAATACAATAAAAGTAGACTGAAAAATAGGTGTTAACATGTCTTCACACACAAGCATTTATGCATTTGTAATACATGAGAAACAGAGATTGATAAAATAGAAGGCCACAACTTACGACTTGAGCTCTAAACTTTCAATGAAGACCCCCCCAGTGGCTCTAAATCTCAGTTCTTAGACATGCTTATATTCTATCTACCCTAAAGCCACTGAAACATTATCTACATATGAGTCAAATTCATACTTCTAAAAGTAGATAACACGTAAAAACAAAAATGAAAAAATGGCAGAACAAACACAATCCTATATATTGAATAGATGCTTAGAATGTATATAACCATAATTTGCCAACAATTTGGGTATTCAAGATTCATTTATCATCAATTCAGTAATATCAGGACAAAGAACAACACAAACACAAAATTTTGATAGAGGCATGAATGCATTTGTTGCTTGCTTTATCAACAAGTACTATCATACAAAAAATTTCAGTGTTATATACTATTACTTGATTTGATACATAAACTCAACCATTTAAAAGGTTTGTCCATGGGGAAAAAAGGAGAGTGAAATAACAGATTAAAATAAATGATCTACCTTGATTCCTTCTCCAATATTTAACTTGATTTTTTTATTGGGTAGACTAATAGGTGCAATGTCATTCTTCTTTGCTTTATTGACCTTCACTGATTTTCCTTTTTTAGCATGAATGTTTTGCTCCTGCCACAAAACACATAATAAAAGAATTAGGCTTCATTGGTAGGAAAATAATTTTTTAAATGACTAGTGATGATCTGATCTTCATACAAACTGTATAACAAGTGAGCTAAACAAGAAGACGCACAGGATAGGACAATGTGACTGAAGTAAATTTGTCTTACCTCCCTGAGATCCGCAAATGTATCCTCTTTCAAATGATTGGTTCCATCTGGTTGAAAAGTATTTGTTATTTGCCTAACTTGTTCTGTGTTTTCAAAGACAAATCTTGATTGCTGCTTTGGTACCAATCCTGCTTCTTCCACCAGAACTCTAGTTTTCTTCTTTTTCTTCCTGTCAGCTTCATCATCTGGATAAAATATCATTGCCAACAAAATATGTCAAATCTGCAAGTAGCATCTTTGAGTTCAGTTTCAAAACTAGTGATCCAATTAACAACTTCTGGTCATTGCATCAGAACAGCCTTAATAAAACTAATGTTTCTACATTCAGTACTAACAAAGGTCAGGAAATAATACTTTAATGATCAATAAGAAATCATACCATCCATAAGTAACCTGCATAATTCAGCAGCCTCAGCTGCTTCATCTTCTATTTCCTCCTCTGCTTGGACCAAAGTGGAGCGTCTTCTCATTTTTAGACCCTTAACGCCATCTGCCTTGTCACGTTTTAAGTCATTGGTACCCTCTTCTCCCTCTTCACACTCCTCAGCATCAAGCAAATTTTCCAGATCTCCAGCAAAAGAATCCAGATCACTATTTCCCTCTGAATCACTCTCATTTTCATCACCATTTACAGCTGACAGACTCTGAACTTGTCGATCCCAAATCTCCTGGCACTTCTCTCTGGTCTGCTGCTGTAACTGAAGAAAGGACATTCGCTGGCCACGAGCATATTTGCTGATAGTTGTTGGGTCAACCTTAACCCCAGATGCAGTTTGCTCACTTGAAAGTTTGCGTATCATAGCAATGCGATGCCACCTGGTTTGTTTTGCAATGACTTCCTCAGGAACGCTGAACTTAAGAAGAACCTGGAAAGAAGAGTATACTTGAGATTACAAACATAAATCCCTATGGATAAAATATGTTATTCCCTAGTGATACTAGTAATCAGAAGCCAATTAGAGACAGATGAAAAACCACCACATCGGAGATATATCTGTTTTTTTTTTTTTTTTTTTGCAGTATGCATGTGCAAGGAAAAAACTAATTTGCTTCTAAGCAATTACTCAAATATATATATATATATGAGAAAACAAAAAGCAAGTGGTGTTTGGATTAAAATCCACAACAAAAGGAAAAAGAGTATAAAGAGAATACCAATAAAGCAAAACCATCATATTTTACAAAATATATTTCATTTCTCAAATGTAGATCTGAAAAGTTATTGAAAAAAAATCAAGGAAAGACCAAAAAGGTGCTCGTGAAATACTTGCCTATTCATATTTAAGTAAATGAATTACTTGCCTAAAGCATTTATCAAAATCAAATATCCACTGCTTTTTTCAGACATTAGTATTCATTTTCATTATGAATTAAAAACATTTTACTGCACTAATTTTAATTTCTCAAGTGCAACAAGTAAATTCCAAGACACTCTACTCATCTCAGCTTTACTCACAACTCCACTATCAACAAATACAGATGAGGGGAAATATTCACCCAACAAAAAGAAAAGCCTTTTTTAACATTAAGCTCTATGATTCACATAAACACATGCAGTTCAGTGCAGATCACCAAAAAAGACACACACCTCTCGGGCAGCCTCCATGCTTAATCTACGTAGATCAGCATCTGTTCCAGTAACAGTGGAACCTCCCCGGCCAGCAGCTGCTTTCTTCTTCACCGTTGCACTTGACACCGGTGCCTTTGGTGGTGCCCTAGCATAGCTAAAACCCATGCCACGGCCAGATGGATCCCCAACACCAGTAATTTCCATTCGTTCAATATTTTCCTTTCCCTGAAAAACAAATTCCAGGAGAAGTGGGATGTAACTTCTCAAGACTAATTTAGTCAATTACTAGAGAAAAAAGTAATTATGACATAAACCTCACAGTGTAGGAAATTTTCTATTTATTATACAGAATATAATATTTATATTGATCCCTGTCTTCTGAAAACAAAACTCCTATCTTAAAATGCTAAAACAAAAAAAAAGTACAGCCAATGTATCTTTTCCTGAATGTCTCTAAATTCAAAGGAGACTTATGATACCTACTTTCACTTACATTCAAGTTTTATTGGATTCACATGACTTATGGAAGAATTACGGTAGTTCTAGGCCACATGTAGATGCAGAGGTCTAATATCTTTTAGGACAACTAACTCTTAATTCATGCAAATTTCGAAGGAGCAAAGGCATCTTATACACATAACATACCAGAAAAGGCAACTATATGGCATGCTTGCTGCTGGTAACCTTATTTTTTATTACAGTTTCAAGTTACAAAATTAAGACGAGACGGTCAAAAGGTAAAAAGGACAATAGTTAGCTTCTTTTTTTATTGGAATAGAGTTAGAGAGAGGATAAGATAGATATTAGAGGATAAACAATGACAGGAACATGTACAATTCTCAGTGCCTTGGCACAAGATTCTGAGTAACAAACTATAGCACACTTTGAAGCTTCAAATTCTTGTATAACAAGATTGCCATTACTTCCAGTTTCACTATAAAATTAAATAGAAGAATAATGCAAATGTTACTATGAAGGACCAGTACATGTCAGCAACTCTTTCATGGAGAAATTATATGTACATCTGACAAGGACAACCTACAATGAGATCATTCTATAATCTACTGTAGTCAGTTCATTCTTGGTAGCCAATTCTTTCGTTTTTCAATTTTTCCTCTTCTCTTTTATTTTACTTTTTAACCCCTTTTTCCCTTTTACCTTCCAAAAATTGAATTGGATGTATATAAATAAATTTTCAACATGTAAGCTCAAAATCAGATTAAACATAGATCACCTGGCTTGTACAGGCAACAAAATTGCTACTCAAGTTCCAAGGAGTAATCTGCAGTTCCCTCTCAATGTGTGATGCAGCAGCCAGGGCTATTGCTTCATCAGGAAGCCGACTCATTGCAGACGAAATATTAGTAGGATGTGTTTCAGTTATTCCTAAATGTTTTAGACGGTAGAGCCCAGCTTGCATGCTTTCATATGCACAAACCTAAAACAACATAACACAAGAACAAAAAGAGGAAGAAACAATCATATTAAAAGAAGTAACAGATATATCTTATAACAAAGAAACAGTTAAGTACAAGTACCCAGATTCTAGAGACAGAGAGATTGACAAGCAGTCAATGCACTTTTCAAACACACACACAGTTACACACCCCAAGCTAAGCAGCATGTAGCGTATATAAGAAACTTCCTATTAAAATATGACAGCAAATTTCTAGACTCTGAAACTTACAAAATCATAAAGTAGTAAAAGGCAGTAGGAGCAGGCACAAGCACACTGAGTGTCTGATAACAACGTATTATAGTTTTTAAAACCTCACTTTTTCAAAAACCCAAAAACATGGCATCAGGTATGCATCAAGAAAGAAAAACGCTCTGAATCATGCAGTTTATGGGATAATTTATACAATGCAACTTCCAAACCTCTATAGCAAGTTTAAAAGATGATGTCTTCTTTACTAATGACTACAGTGCACTTCAACAGAAAGGGATGCTTTATTTCATGAACAAAGAAACTGAATGGCATATGATATAACTCACAAGCTCGGGTGTCACCATTTTTCGCAATTCTTCCTCTGACCACATGCGAAAATTTCGCTTTTTAACCAAAATTGACTGTCCATTTGTTCCCTTCTGCAGTAATTCATATTGAATGAAACATTCAGTTACACAGAAAACATAATCAGAAATAAAAATAAGATGTAGTAGGTAATACATAAATCGAATAGATTGAAATATAAGTACATCTTGCCAAGATTTTCATTTTTTTTTATCTTCTTTGATAAAAGAAGGAATTATATTTATGATCCATTTCTTATAAATAACTTGGATAACATGCATTCTGAACCACCAATACCTGTAAATTGGCATATTCCTTGATTTTCTTACGGAAAGACGCTTCTGATAGGTAAGGAAACAGTGACAGACACTCATCTATACGGATGTATGGAGGCAAGTGACGCTTCTCTGCTGCTTGGAATTCACGGCACATGTGTACTAGTAGCCTGTTCATCATATAAGTCTGGAGATTCTTACTTCCAGGTGATAAAACCTCCATGAGAGGCTCCTGCAAGGAGTGATTGAATAAACCATTAGCTCATATCACAATTATGAATTGTATATCTTTTTTTCCATTGACTAATTTATAGTGATGTCGATATGGTAGCCAAATTGCAGTATCCAACAAGGAAAAGCTAGTCAAGTGTTAAAGAACACCTTATGGTTGCTCAAAACATCCCAGCCATTGAAGATTTTTACCAAACATTAATTCAATGATTTGGAAAGAAATTCTCTCAGTTTACCCATAAATAAATTTCAAAGAATTAAAAGAAGTCAATCATTAACTATTGACAAACAGCATCCAACAAGACTCAGTAAAACAGACCTGCTGTCCAACAACATTAATTTTATCGATGCGCCTCAATGATAGCTTTCCCTTTGATGAACGAACCAGCAGGTAGTCAGTTAATGGAACTTTATGAGGAAATATGGGTGCTCTATACATATTTGTCTCAAGTGATGACTGACTGCAACCAGGTTTTAAATCTCCAAGGAAAGGAGATTTATCAGCAGGATCCAGAGAAATAATGTGCCCCAAGCTACTACTCGTGTTGCGTAGTAAGGAGCCAGACTGGTCATCTGGTGAATTTTTTTGATAATACGTACAAAGTCTTGCACCCATTCCAACATTGCTCAAAAGTAAAGGTCTTTCCTCGCAATACCTACAAAGAGAACATATTCAATGAGCTTTCTAATGGAGTATCCACCATCCTCATTCATTTAGCAAAGCACACTAAGTACCAAGATAAAACAAAGCAACAAGAGTATCACCATTGTAGACTGAAGAAGTTTATTGAACCAAATATTAAATTAAGGCAGTACAGTGCCGAAATAACATTGCTCTTGGATATATCAGGTTTGGTGTCATAAGGATGTGCTCACTACAAATTCTAAGCAGAAAAAAGATACATTTGGGTGCTCGCAATAAATTATGTTTTAAGATGAGGATTAAATGTTACGTGGTACCATCTAAGAATCACTTCCAAATTTCAATCAAAGCAAGAAGAATATACACATAAATATTACTGCAGGTAGAATAACAAATCATAGGGAAGTTGTTTGGCAACAAAAGGTAATTCCAGAATTTAGACACACAAAGTAAGTCAAAAAGCCAAAACTTAAAAAAGAAATTCCATATTTCCATAAGTCATGAGGATGAGAGTAGGTGGCAAAAGAAATTCCATATTTCCATAAGTCATGAGGATGAGAGTAGGTGGCATCACTGCCATGCTTCAAGACAAGTATGGGGAACCCGACATGGCAACAGACAAATCAATAGACAAAGGATATGCTGTATGAGCATCAGGTATATATGCACAAAAACAGGCATACTGTGTAAGTTCAATTATCAGGAACAGAAAAGCTTTTCTGGCTAACTTCTTGTGGTAGTTTTATGGTGAGAAGGATGCTTATCAATCAGAAGAGAACAAACTGTAGCACTCTATCTCTAAAAATAGCAAGATAAACAGTCAGTTTCCATCTCCAAAATAAAACTTTTCCTGACGGCAGATAAATATGATTACATACCATCCTCCTCCTACCAACCTCCAAAACTACCCTCCCCTCTCCCCCCTCCCCCAAACAAAAAGAAAAGAGAGAATCCAAAGAATTTGGAATAACCCAACAAGTACCACAAATTGAGAGGAAAGGATACAGAAGACAGCTACTTGAAAATGAAAGTACGCAAAAGCAATAGCTTGACCACCCCTTTTGCACATGCTATAGCAGCCCATGAATATGTAGCTACTTCTAAAATTTTCAATCCATATATCATCTTTTGCCAAAGTCAACCCAAACAAAGCCAAGTTGAGCGAAGACATGAAAAAAATTCTTCTACAAGTCAAGTCTTTTGTTTGAACAACAGTATTTAATAGGATCAAAACAAATTACATGTTGCAGATACATAGGTCCCAATCCCCACCCAGCCCTTGCTCCTAATGTGTTATGCGCAAATCTAGTTCATAAACAGTAGCCCATTTAGTTTTACATTGTTGTGTGTTAGGAACCTGTTTCTGGTTTCTGAAACTGGAATTCTGCTCTAGACTTACAGAGTTTATGATCGAAAAAAAAAAACTGAAAAAACTGGAAAGGAAAATTATACAGAAGAACGAATGATAATCCCAAGCTTTTCGAGAGGCTTGGGTCTCTCCCTACTCCCAACTGATTCCCCCAAATAATTCCCCCCTCTCTCATCTTCGTCCCTTCCCATTTATCCCCCCTTCTCACTAAAACTGCTCTGTGGTCCCACTTGCCACAAGTGCAAGTTTGTTACAAGCCCATTTCCTCAAAATGACGTCACCCCCAAGCCCATATACGTGTTGTATGCCTTAGTGAAGGGAAGGGTGACTATCATTGTGCATCTACTTTCCTTTGGAATAATTTGTCTACAGTTCTCGGTGAACTTCAGGTTTGTACAAACACAATGGAGAACTCATGATTTGCTCTCAAAGGTTTTGGAAAGAATGGGAAAGCCAAATTTGTTGCAATGTGCCATTACACAGTTCTCAGGTAAATTTAATTGGAGCTGAAGCCCATGACTTCAAGGACATCTCTTTGCCCCTACATATGTTATGGGATGGACATGGTTGTTTTCAAGGAGTTTCCATTACGCAGAGAGATTGGATATCTTTGTTGCATTTTTTTAGACTTTATGGCTCTCTTTGTTCTTTGGTTTGTCTGATTTGGAGAATATCTTATCCTTCTATGCTTCTTTTTTCTCTAATAAAAATATATATCTAGAAAAAAAATTCTTATAAACCAAAAATCATATTAAAAGCTAAAAAAGAGAGCTTATTCCCTGTATACAAGATGGGGAACAAATTGGCGGATGAGACATTATACAACTTCATCACTTGAGAAGAAAATGAAGGGATAGACCCCTAAGAATAATTTGAAGAAAAACTCTCCTAATTTCCAAGATAGAGAACATGAAGAAAGAAATACCACATAGGAAAGCACAAACAAGAAACTACGTAGATGGAAAATGAAGTACATATGCTAGCAAATTAAGAAAAACAATTTAGCTCCAACGGAGAGCATACATACAAAGTAGCAGAATCAGAGTTTCAAGTCACTTACTCCATTAGAAAAACATGTCCATCTTTCACAGACAGATCAGACTTTTTCTTGAATGCCCCTGGAGGACGCAAGGACTTGTTCTCACCAGGAATCCTTTGTGCCCTTGGCCACAAATTTATCTTTGTACGAACGAGATGTAACAAGGAGTTTGGTTGAACATTTTGTGCAGCAAGTGATTTGTAATCTTCAAGCTCCCTCCCTAAATAAAATATTTTTACTGTTTCTGATGGCTTGAAATCTACCAAAGAAACAAAATCCCAGGTCAGCCAAATAAAGAGGCAAAAGCAAACTAAAGACTAGAATAAGACCCAAAGAAAAATAAAAGACTGGGGAAAAAAATGAAATTTGCGACCCAAATTACGATCTTAATAAAAAAAATTTATCATAGAAATAAGAAATTTTATTAGAGAGGAGAGGAAAAACAAAATTGACAACCTAGCTTTTTAGAAGCTTTTGCTTTAATAGAAGAGAGAGTTTCTTCAGCATCAACATGCAGTTTACTCCCCTTGCCACCCAAGCTCTTCATAATAATTTTCATGGGTCCTTGCGTTGGCAATTTCCTTTGTTCTTTGACAGCCACCTCATTGTCATGGGGATACCATAAAGCTTTTGGCCGGTGAAAATTTTGCAATATCTTTACTGCAAAAGAGCTAGTAAGACATCATAAAGACAGAAAAAATCTACATCGTACGTGAAGACAAAATAGATAATAAAGGACCAAATAAAAATAAAGAAATGGTATGCCACACTCATACACAAATCAAAAAAGGTTATGCAAGAACTTGATAAGTGGTATAAGTAATGCCAAAATTATAGGCTACAGACAGATCACAGAACGGGCTAGTCTAATGGTGACTAATTATGAGCACCATGGAATGTGTCAGAGATTACTTCCAATGAAGACCTTCATTACAGTCCAGACAAGTCAATATAAAACAGACATTAAAATGGAATCATGAAATAGAAATTGGCTGCAATTTTTTTTTCAACATGTGTACTGAAAAGGCATAGTAATACCTTTTCTTTTTAGCAAAACTGTGTTCAAGATGTTAGGTTCTATAACCATAAAAAGAAAGCATTATTCTTTTATAACAAAAAATTTATTAGAGAAAAGAGGAAAATTACAACTAGGGGGAGGCTAAGATATCCTCCAAAACAGAAAATTATAGATACAATAAGGAACACAAAAAAAAATTAAGAATGCAGCAAGGAACCCCAGTCAATCTGCATATCAAAAATGGCAACTCCCTTGACACAACCATGAGCAGAACACCAAAGAGAAGCCATAAACATAATCCTACCCCATAACAAGTTCGGGGGCAAAGAGACACCCTTAAAGTAATTCACTGGCAACATATCATTCCTAACCACACATTTACTTTTCTTTGTGAAAACCTCTTTCATCTTTCTGGAAGATTAAAAAAATAAAGAACCCAAATATCGATCTCAGAAGTTCTCTCAAACTCTTTCACTAGTTAACCACCCCAAGAACATTCAAGGACTGCTGGACAGAATGAGTCTGTCAAGAAATAATCTGGGACCATTCAGTTATGGGGAAGCTCACAGTCTGGGACTGTGAAGATCTTGGTCTGGGACCAAGGGTGTGACAGTGTGCTGAGCACACCTGTATGAGAAAAGAGAAATACACTTGAATGAGAGAAGAGAAAGAGTTTTTATTGATAAGAGATTTTGTATTAATAATGAACACAAAGTTTACTCAAAAATTTGTACCTAAGTTGATATGGTGTAGCACCCATTTAGGTCTAAGTTTACTACTTAGATGCATTCAACAGTTATCCACAAAGCACTCAGCCAAAAACAAAGATCAGTTCAAACCACCAAAAGTTCTTCATGTTATGCTCCTCTATCAGCCAAGAATCTTTATTTTTAGAAAGCATCGTGAAAATTGACTCATGCATAAAAAGAAAATGGGATTCAGATTTCCAAATGAATGTGAAAACCTTTGTTCTAACAAATGATTCAAAAAGTTGGCCATTTAACTTTCAGTTCAAAAGTAGATTCTAGACTAATTTTTTATGAAAAACACTGATCTATCAACACTCAATAGAAGTTCACCCACATGAAGACAGATGAATAAATTTAATTCATTCCATATCCACCAGGCCTATGAAAAACTGTAGATTCAAGTTGTGCTCTTCAAGAATAGAGCCTATAGGCCAAAAAAAATAGAAAGCCCAAAACATTTGGACAGGAGGTAAGGAGTTAATGTTTAGCAAAATTGGGTATCAAGCAGACACAAACATCAAACAAGCTTTCACCAGCTAGATACTCTGTAAGAAGATTTCACTGCGACTTCTTTTTCAATTTAGGAAACATCACATTCTATCTAAAGCAAGAATGCCTCAAATGCAGGTAAAACATGGAACAGAACCAAAAAAGATTCTACCAAGACCCCTCCAGAAAACAAATTCTTACTTGCTCAACTTCAATTTCATCGTCTGCAGTTTCAGTGCAGGTTGTGAGTGAAAAATTTTGACACCATGAGCTGAGCGTTTTTTAGAATTTGATTTCAGTTGCTGAGAAGTTTTCCTGTTTGAATAGTGTTTGTCATTAGCAACGTATCGCCATCCATATTGCCCTCCATGTCCTGGTAGCTCAGAAGAGTCCCCACTGCTCAATTTTAAGGAACGAGTTAAAATCATAGCCCCCGCATGTAGGCGAAGATGTCTACCATCCTTGCTATCTAAAACTTCAAAGTGCATTTGATCATCCTGAAGATCAAAGATTAGCTTTGGTTTCACAGTAGGTCTATCAAGCTCCTCCCATATTATCTTGTCTAACCAGGATCCTTCCATCATATCTCTGTTTTGTGACATAACCTTGGTAAAACGCTTATGCTCCTTAGATATATTGTCCCCTCTTTCATCTGCAAGACTAGAGCTATCCATTTCAGATCTGGATTCTAGCCTCAAAAGTTGGGGATGAAATAGACTCTTTGACAATAAATTGGTTTTAACTCCAGAAGAATCCCTTGAGCCAAAGGGCTCCAATGAGATAGGAGAGCTGCATATAAAAACACTATCATCTTTCTCCTCCAGTTCCTTCTGGGGCTCCAACTGAAGATTCTGTATCCCACTTTCAATTTCTATTTCACTGCTGCCAGAAGCTCCCAAGTCAGGTCCAGAAATTTCATAGCTCTCAACATTATTTTCAATTGCAGTAGGAGAATTGCCCCAAAGGATTTCATCTTCCCAGTCTTGCTGATCAAGAGGATAAAAGTTGGCACACATGAGAGAATGATCTTGCCAGGAAAGATCTTCTGTAAAATTCCCTTTCATCGGTTCACCACTAAGACAAGAGTCCTTTTGTTGTCGACCATCTTTCACAGCCACAGAGGCAGCCTCATGAAGAAATCCAAATTTTGGAAATTCCAAGTTGACATCATTACTTTCTGATACATCATTTTGGACTACACAAACCTGTTTAGTAAGTGAGAGACTCTGAGAGATGCCCTTGAGGAATGCCTCTTCATCCTCTTCTACATTATCATCAGATAAATTCAAAGATTTGTATCTATCTGGAAATATAAAAGGGCAAAGAACCAGCCAATTAGGACAGAAGTCATAATGCCAGATACTACAGAAAACTATCAACTCATTTTTCCATTCAAATCTAACCACCACCAGATCTAATTGCAATCACGTACATTAAAAGTTGTGCTATAACTATGTAAGTTTTCCAATCATAACTCTCCTAGAAGACCTCAGCAGATTCTGAGGCTTGCAAACAAAATCCAGAAAAACATTCCCTATCTACAGGTAAATACCTCTAGGAATAGAATGCCGATGCTCTCTCTTTTCTCCCTTTCTCAGAGGTCCGTGAATACCAAAGATTTCAGAGAAGCGTAAAATCACCATCCCATCTTCCACACACAGAACAGGCAATGGCGTAGACCTTTTCAGAACTTCATGCCCTTCCTGTTCGTTTCATCAATTAAGACATCAACATGTCAATAGAAAGTCAACAATGATAATTTTATAATCCTGTCAAAAACAATTATCATCAATGTTAGAGAATAATATTGTTAGTGTGTGTAATACTTATTGGGTTGGCTCATACTTGTGTACTACTTATACACCTGTACTAAACTTATAATTATTATTTATTAGTGTAAGTAAACACATGGAGCCTAACGAATCATTAAGTTCATGCACCCCATTATAAAGCAAGTCAGCAACCTTCTTTACCTTTCACTCTCTCTGTCGCTCTCGCTCTCTTGAAATTTTTGCATGTTTTGAAAGTGCAACAAGTAAATTTGCATGTAAAACCAATATTTGAAAACAGAGAAGGGGGAAGTTATGTGCAGATTGTCAAGGACCAACTCTTCAAAAAGCTTAAGCACATGTTTGGTTTTGCTTAATATTTACACAAAAACAGCTTTTCAGCCAAAAGTTCTCTCTGCAACATTATGATTATAAGCTTTACTAAACACAAAATAAGCTAATCCAAACACACACTAAGTTGTTCGACAGAGGCATACGAATGGTTTTATATCTCTAGCAAGCCCCCATGCACAAAAGCCCTTTGGGCTTAAATTTAAATTAATTATGAAGAATGGGGGAGGCATTGACAAGGATTGAACTCCTTACCACTTGGTCATAGAGGCTCAACTCTATAACAATATATTGGGTTACCCTTCATGCCACTACAGTGCAAGTAATATTCATGCTATTATACATACTCTGGCAGCTTTATTTTAGATATTACGCCTTTTGTTTTCTTTTTTCTTTTTGTACTCCTTTTCTCACCAATATAAATTATTCTTTTATCAAAAAATAAATAAATATATAAAAGACAATTGGACTTATCCTCCACCTCTGTACTTTCTCTTCTATCAATAGGATAATAAATACATAAAAGACAATTGGAATTCTTGTTAGCTTTTTAAAACAGAGAAGTACGATAATTTTTGTCCGAATGACAAGGTGGAGGTTGCTAACCTCCTTCAAAAGGGGAGGAGGTTGCTAACCCCCATCATTGAAGACAATAAACATCAAAAAGCTAGAAAAGGAAACAAAAACAAACATTCAGAAGGTACAAAGAAGCACAAATGAAACTGACCTCCTGAAGCTTTTGTACATCAGTGTCCAATTCTTCAGTCTGCAGTGAAACTACTTGTGAATCATGTTCCAGATCGCTCTCACCTTTAGATGCATCTACAAAACTCTCTCCCTGCTCCCCTGAAAGAGAACGGACAGCTAACATAAGTGAACTGCAAGACTCCAGAATATGGAATTTGCTTCACCTACCATTAGTTTGGGAAAAATCAAGCATTTTTAGTTTTCTTTCTTAAGATTCCAAGTATCAACCCTGCCAACAATTATGTGTTGAATTGAGCTGAGTTGAGCTGAACACTACAGTATTCGAGCACAGCTCAACCACAAAATTATCATATTCAAATTCATGCTGGGCCTTATTCAACGCTCAGGCTCAAGCTCGACTCTATAAATATTAAATTATATAATTAAATTAGGTTAAATAAAATTTAATTAAATTACAACTTGTAAAAATATAATCAATATTATAGTATGGCCAGCTCACAAGCCTATGAGCTGAATATAAGTCAATGGAGCTCCGATCAACTAATAATTGAGCCTCACATACAGATTTGACTTCAATATAATTGATCTTCAAATCAAGCTTTTAACAATTTAAGCCTACCAAGCCCTATCAAATAGCTGGATTCAAGGGTCACTACTAATAATTAGCATTCTTTTAATTTATTTATATGCACTTTATGCAGTGCAAATCAAATTCCCAAAGGACAGTGTTCTTTTCTTCAGCCAATTAAAATATATGAAAATATCTACAACAGAACCTGTCCCCACTGGCACTTTGCGTATTCAATTTCTACATGTTAAATGTCAAACAGAAACAGAATATAAATAAATCTTCCTACAGGTTCAGATGTGATTTTAAATCATAAAGGAGCTGGTAAAGCATGCTGAATGTGATTAAACTATCACACCACCACTGAACGCTAAGCCTAACAAATAATCTATCAAATAACATCTGCCTCCCAATCTATCCTTTTGAAAAGGAAAAAGAGAACTATCTTTAAGGTGCAAATAAGGAGATAATGCGAACTTAATAACATTATAATGCATTGACATTGAGAGATGTTTCCATCCTATATCTGAGCAAGGCTATGGCAAATATTGGAACTAGATTACTAGAACCAACTTTCTTGCCCTTATATAAGGACCTCAACCAACATCTAAAACATGTAAATGCACACATTAAGTTAAAGTACACACAACACAACAAGAATAACAAAGTGATACAAGTCAAGTAAAAAATAATTACCAGCTAAAGAGATGCTATCAACTTTAGAATCATTATCCACTAAGTCTTGTTCCTTTTCAGATTCCTCATCATAATTTTCGTCATCAAAGACAGAAGCTCTGGACTCCAAAGCTTCAAGAGAAGCTTCAGCAGAGAAAAATTCCTTTTTTGGCAATAAGTAGTCCTCTTCATTGGCAGCTTCAGTCTCTGGGCCATCATATTCTTCATCAATATCTTCATAATCAACTGCATCTTCAGCTTTTTCACCACAGTCTAAGATTAAAAGAATCCCAGTAAGTAAACAGAAGACTTCACAAGAGACCAGATACCAGACACAAAGCAAGATGTGCTACAATAGCATGAGTATATGTCAGCGGTTTCAACACAATTTTCATTGTTATATTTATTGAAGATTATTCATGGCAATTGTTAAGCTACTTAATTATAAGTTTCATACTGAGTTTCACTGTGACCTATTTAGAAAAGAAAACATATTGTCTAGCTGTCACACTGCAATTGACACATGAAGTACGTAAGATGCAACTCGCATATTCGCATATAATCTGGCTCATTAACACAAGAGAGGGGGAAAAGATATGGCTTATTTTGCTCTTTTAACCAAGCGTTACTTCTTCAGCAAGTTCAAACTATTTTAGAAAATCCAGAGGACAAATGCCTTTGATGTCCATTAGTTTTCTCAAATGAAATTTCCACAAGAAACAAGAAATGTGCAAAGCAGAAGAATCAGGAATCCTCTTAACAGAAAAAAATAATAATAAAATAAAAGAACAGCAGCTCAAAAAATCCCCCAAATCCCTCTGCAAACCTGTCAAAGAACCCCCATTGAACAAACCATGAAATCCAAATCCAAAACCCTAATGCGAAGCACTCACATGAGACATGAATAAGTCGTTTGATGAGAGAGAAAGGCATGATAGCATAATGCCCTGTGCAGGAATTTTAGGGATCCTGCGCAAGATGACCTAGTCATGTGAGGGCCTCACATGAAAGGATCCAAATCTAGACCCACATAAAAGCTAGAGAAACTATCCTATCGCAAAAAGAATTCCCCGGCAGAAGTGACCAACTGAAATTTTCATGCATTTTGCTCTAAGCAGGAACCAGCCAGTAAAAAGAGCACAACTGCACAACGCCTTATCCTTCTTCTATCAATTGAAATCCAGAAAGGGTCCAATAAAGTCCTTTTATAAGTCACTTCTTTTCAACTAAATGCACTCAACCATAGAAATAAAATTCATTTTGCACGCAAACAGGCACCAGAAGCATCTACCACACACCCAGATTTTTTAGGAGCCAACTGATAGCCATGTGACACTATATGGCCACTAATATATGGTTATTATCAGGGAATTTTTGTTTAATACCAGTTACAAGCCATACTATAGCATCATATTAGCCTGCCTTCTTAGTCTACTGTTGACTTGCACTTACTCCTAGCATTAGGCACAACTACCGAACTTTTTATTTTCCAATAATGGGATTTTTTTACTAGAACATTTTTGGAAACGAGAGTGCCACCAAGGATTGCCATCTCTCATCCCTCCAATACAAAGGTAGAAAATTTTAGTCATAAGAAATTTTCTTCTTTGACAAGAAAAGAAATATAGCATCTTCTTCATATGATATATTCCACCAAATATACTTCATATGGGAAAGAATTCAAGTAGAAATAAAACACAGACGAAGTGCTCTCAGTTGATGAGGGAAAAAAATGATACCAACAGAACATCAAAAACTGCATGATATAGTTTTTCCTGGCAGGCAACTTCACCTTGTTCAACAATGTCATGCGGTGTTTGTGGTAATTTTCCTGACAACTGCAGCAAAGACATCATTATTATCATCATCAAAATAGAGGAAGATGTGGAAGCAATGAAATATAGAAGGAATATTGGGCAATTAGATACTTGTTAACCACATCAACAGATAGCATTTTGAATTATAAAATCAAACAATACAGCCAGATAATGTAATTCAGATATGCTTACATCTATATCTGTCAGCGATGGACCCAGCTTGTCAGCCAATGCAGAAAGATGCTCCTTTGCATCCTAGAAAGCAAATACACTTATTTAGCACCGACTTTACAGTTTTTCATTAAAACACACTACCATAAATAAATCAAGAACCATGACAACAGTCTCGAACGAGTTCATTTCACAATCCAGAAGGAAAAAATCCCTTGCAACAAGGAAAATCTACACAAACAGCTCAAAGCTTTAAAAAACGCATACACTTTTTTACAAATGAAAAATTAGGTCACCATTCTGAAATTGCTGCATAAGGGACCCTTTCCTCACTTTTTTGTCTCACACACAGACACACACAAATACCATGACAGGGCACAATCCCTGTAGCCGCAAAATGTAAGGACAGAGAAAAGCATCAAGGGTTATGAGATCTAATCAGGCTATAATAATAGAGAGAACTAAAACATTCTAAAAACAATCCCTAGCTCCCTACACCATTCCCCCATTACAGCTTTTCTATCACACACAAGGTTTCAACATTTTCTAGGGACCTCAATGCCTCTCAAAACCTGAATAAAAGACAAGCAAGTAAGCAACTGAATTCAAATCCCTGTTATTGTGGCTAAACTCAGTTCATTTGTCTTCTGAAACGGAAAAGAGAATTAGGACTCTCGATTCTTATGGGCTGTTTTCATGTAAATCCTTTTTTCCAATTCTTAATTCAGTTCCCAAACAGTGAGGAATTCTCTTTAGAAAAGCCCCTTTGGACAGCCAAAGTTCCTCCAAAGGTTTAAGTTTTTCATCTGGACAGCAGTTCTCAATAGGATTAATACTAATGATATGTTGCAGCTGCGTAGACCAAACCAGGCTTTATCTCCAAATAGGTGTGATGTGTTACTCTACTTTAGAAACAGCAGCACACTTATTCCTACATTTTCCAGTTGGCACATACACTTGGAGTATTATGTTCAGTATGTTTGGTGAATCTTGGGTAGCCTTCAGAGCTTGAAGCCTTTTCTTTTAATTAAGTTCAGGGCTTTGGTATGAAAAATGAGGGTTAAGTGTTATGGCAGTGCACTGTATATTATGTTCATTGGTGCCTTTGGCTGGAGCAAAATCCACGGATCTTTAAGGGAAAAACTCAGTCCCTAACTTGCTTTGGAACAAAACTCTTTTCACAACATTTTTATGGAGTTCATCACATGGCTTCTTCCAAGGAATCCCTTCGGCAGATATAAGAGACTGAAGAGCTCTTTTGTTTTAATGTATTTCTCCTTGTTCTTGCCTTATTGAATTTTTCTTTCATAAAAAAAAATCTCACTTTAGAAAAGAAGCAACAGCCAATTAAACAGATCCAAATGAAAATTCATTTTCCTCAGAGAATGTCATTATCCCAAAAGACCTCAATCAATAAAATTCAATTTTCAAAATAGGAATGCATTTCTTAAAAGATATGGTTATCTTTGAAGAATGGCATCCATTTTAGATGCATGTGCTTCCTTGACATCACATAAAGTAGTAAAAGTATAAACACCCAATATTTATTACATATAAATTTCAGTTCAAGCTCACATCGCACTCTAAAAACAGCTATAAATTCTGATGCCCAAACCCATTTCATAAATGATCAAATTTATTTGTAAAGTAACAATTTGATCATAACCATTGTAGCAAATGATCGATGCATTTCTGCACACTAAACTAGATGCTCAGAAGTTGAAGTACAACTAATTTCTTTAGTATAGACATCCATAATGCACACGAGCTTCCAAACTGCCTCCTTTTCTTATTAAGAAGTTATCAGTGCAAATTGCCAATGAAGACACTTGTACCTTAACAGTTCCACTAGTATATTGACAAGACCATGTCTCCAAAAAAATTCTATCTCAAACACAATAAAAGTGGTTTTAAATCTTCTAATAGATAGCAACTTAAAAATCCACCTCTTACCAATAATAAAAACTGCAATAGCTTAGAAACTTCAGTGACTTTGAACTGTCTAACTACTTGGAATGTACATAGCAATCATGGAAAAAGCAACATAAATATACATCAGCTCAATGTTGATTCTCCATACATTTTGGCCACCAAGTTACATCTAACATAAAAGGCCGCATAAAATTACCTCGTCAAGGTAATCGACATCAAGATCACCAGAATTATCGACATTTCCAAACATGAACCCAAGAAAACGATTACCCTTGCCAGTCTCCTCATATTCTTCTTCATCATCTATCATTCGAATTATCAAACATTGAGTTAATAAACTATACCAAACAATAAATTAAACAACACACAAGAAGACCTCTTAAAACTCACACAAGAACTTGAGTTTACAGATTTCAGCACATAGCCATAAACTTAGATGCCATCTATTCAATCCTACTCTGAAAGTTTTCAGGATTATATCTAAAAAACAAAAGAAATTTATACCGTTAAAACTAAGTAGAAGCACTTGAACTGTGTTTGTTTAAAAAACCTAAATATAAATTAACGCTTAAAGACAAGAAAGCATGAATTTGATAAACAGTCAGTATTAGCAAGCGAAATATGTGCCCAGCCTACAACAACTAACAACTAGACTACATAGCCAAATATACAACTTGATGACCTGTTATAGCTTCTTCTTTTTTATTTCCCTTATTCCTGTCACTTATCCTGATGCTAAGGAGTTACTCACTCGTTGACATACACGATGCTCATCTTGCTATGCCATCAACAGAAAAAATAAACACACAGCAGCCACCAAAATTATTTATGCGCACCAGTAAGACGTTGTCTTTTTCACAATTTTCATTCAACAAACTTACCTTCATCCCTGCCATCTTGCGAGGGGCTATCCGAATCGTACCCCATGTTGCGTGGACAGACCTATATCACAATTCAACACAGGAATCAATAGCTCATCAAAGCACAGCTACACAGCACGATACCAGGAGACAAATTGAAAGAAAACCCCCCACCTAAGATGTTGTAAAACAACTCCGATTTATATGCTTCGGGCCACTGGTTCCCCCCGAGCCTTTTATATCTTCTTATGCCTTGTGTGCCGGTGGCTTTTCCACCCGATCAATGACGGACACCTTGAAACCCCCCCGTCCCCCAAAATCTTAGCTGAACTAAGGCCGTTTCACTCTCCAATTTTCATGTTTGTTTACGGGGAAAAGGAAAAACGAAGTTCCCAAATTAGGTTTCCTCCCCCTCACCGCCGACGAAGAACCCTTACAAATTTCCCTCCATATTTCCCAACTTGTTGCTCGACGAATTCGAGCTAGGAAAGTAAACCGTTCAACGCAATTCCACCTATTCTTCCAGAAAACAAAACCCTGTTTTCGCGCACTTTTGAGGCTATTGTCCCGAGGAGGGTTCAATTCGAGAAAAACCCGTGGAACGTAGCAGCTTGGGAACAGCACGGGGCTGCTGTGCTTCCTCTTCCCGAGCGATTCTTGATCGGAGGTGAGACGGAGGGTTTCCGGCGACGAGGATCGGAATCGGCGGTGCTATTGATCGGAGATTTGGGAATTGAGTTGCCGCTTGTTGGGGGTGCACCCTATTATTTAAAAGTGAGATCGTTCGCTCTAGAGGCTAATGCTATTGCTATGGGTGATTTTACCGTAGAGTGTTCTTGTGTGACCCAAACTGAATCGCGTGGGTGCTCTATTCATCCGTGTATTTGTAGTCGAAGGGAGGGGGAATAAATAACTACAATTTTTTCCAAAATAAAACTTATTTTAAGTGTCTTTTCTTTTCTGGATAAAAAAAATATTATTTGTCTCAAAAACTAAATTTTGATTGATAAATAATTAGTTATAAATTTTTATTTTATGTTTTTAAATTTAAATTTAAAAAATTTTAATTTTTCTAAAAATATTTTTTTTGTAACATAAAAAATATTATGAATAACAAGATAATTATTTTTTCAAAATAAACAATAATGTATTGTAAGAGTTGTGTTGAGTCAACATCAAAGCTTTTAAGAATTTAATTTAAATTTATTATAAGTGTAAAATTATCTATATTATTATTTATTATTTAATTTTGTATTATTATAATAATATTATTATTATTATCAAAATATTCTATATTATTATTTATTATTTAATTTTGTATTATTATAATAATATTATTATTATTATCAAAATATTATAATAATGTATGTAATATATTAAAAAAAATTACATTTAATTAAAACTAAATCCATTTTTTTATAACTACTTGATTTTGGGATGAATTCCTTGAAAAGTCATATTATTTGAGTATACTCTCTAATTCTTTACACTAATATTAAAACGACTACGTTACAAAAATTAAATTAAATTAAGCATCAATTTTTTTCTTAGGTGGGAATAATGACTTTTATTACGGAACACTATGTGTATCTGGTTTACATTTAAATGCCTGTTTCTTTCATTGGTTCCTATTCGATAGAATGAAGCTTTATTTTATTTTTAAGAATTTTCTTTTATTCCACCGAGTCTCGGCAGCCAAATGCTTTGGTCCTTGATCAATGTCGAGGCTCTAACCAGGGAGGTCATTAAGACGAGGGTTGATCATGTTTTGCTTCTATTAGCATGTTCTTTATCATTTTTTATCTAAAAATTTTTATTTGTAAAATAAAAATATAAGATTATTTTGCTTGTCATCCTACTTTTCTCAATTAAATTGCCAACAACACCCCCCGCCCAAAAAAATCTTAAGGCCAGTCGGAGATAAACATCAATCACAAAACATCATAAAAAAAATAAAGATTAAAATAAATAATTAGTTTTTATAATTTCATTTAATTTATATCTTATTTCTTATATTTTTTATATTAATTTCTATAATTTTACTTATTTAAATTTTGATTTATGAAAGATCAATATTGTAATAATTAAAACTTATAAGAATCAATTTTTTATAAAAATTAAGAACATACACCTTAATAAATAAAAAGTATAGGGATTAAAATTTAAATGAGTAAAAAATATAAGAACTAATATTTTAAAGGTAGAGACCAAAATCTAAATAAATAAAATTATAAGAACCGATATTTAAAAAATAAATTATAAAAATTAAAATTGAAAGAAAGTATAGAGATTAATTATTTATTTTAACTGAAATTAAAATAAATTACTTTTGTATTTTTTACTGCATTATTTTGATTAATTATTGAATATTTTTTATTTGATTAATTATTGAATATTATTTCAATGCAAAATTTTAAGCTATATTATAAATTTATTAACTGTAATAAATTTGTTTATTGTAAGTCAATACAAGTTTTAAAGATCTTATAACAGATTTTTTAATGTTAATTATCATATTACTCTTTCTAATTCATAAGATTTTATTTTTTATTAAATAAAATATTTATTTTTTTAATATTTCTTTTGGTGATTTAGTTCTTATAGGCAATTTCTGAAAGATGTTTATAATTTTAACTAAACATTTCAAAATGGTTTGTAGTATTGTGTCTCGTGGGTGAGTGATTTAACTCTATCAATAAGATGCGTGAAATTAGCAAATCAATATGTACCAAAAAAAAATTAGCAAATCAATAACTTATGTATCAAGTTTGTTTTTCCGGCTTGACCCATCATTGGCCATAGCCTAACTGGGTTTGAGTTGATATGAGTAAAAGCAATGAATATTTAATTATTATATTTTTTCAGCGAGCTTTTCGGTCTTTATAATTAAGACGTGATTATGTTAAAGGCTTAATTTCCCATAAAATCACCTCTGTTCTCTCACTCTAGGGCTTGTATATTGTATATTACAAAAAAAATATTTAATTATTTATACTGCTTAAATAATGAATTATTATGCTTTCATGAATTTCAAATGTTTTTAATTCTTTAATAAATTTAAATAATATATTGATTAATATTTTTATAGTAAGTTAGTAACATTAGTGGATAACTTTTTTTTTTAAAATAAATTTGCTGATAAAACTTATGTGCGGACACCAGCTACAATTTTTATTTTATAGTGTTTTTTTTTTTGACTTGATTTTTCTGGTATAGTGTTTGATATTATAAGAAAAAACAAAATTGAGCGGTGAAATCCATCAAAGTTCTTTGAAAAACTCTTTATATTTAATATTACAATTTATTTTTAATAAATAAGATATAATAAATTTAAAAAATTATAATTAAAATTTTAAAAATAATCCATACTTCAATCCTAATCAAGGGTACAGTGTGTGCCAAGTGAACTATGGCCTTAAGAGCTAAAGTTAATAAATTAAAAATAGAAATTATTTAATAAAAAGTAAAAATATTTAATGTCTTAAAATTTTAAAACACAATTAATATTTTTTTCTTTAAATAATTAAGATATTTTAATAAAAGATAATTTTATTTCTTAACATGTGGGTTAAAAGTATACGTTAAGAAAACCTTTATAAAATTTATCGTGGAAAATAGCATGTTTCTAGCTTTCTTTTAAACACATTGATGCAAGTGTGTATTGAATATGAGTTATCTTTTAAATGAAACCAAATACCAAATCAAATTAAGTTAATAACGTGAGTTTAAATTGATTTTGTAGGTTTATCAGATCAGATAAATAAATTATTCTAAACTTCGAACCCTTTTGTGCTCGTGAACCCTCACCAACCTGTGACTTTACCACTCAAGCTGCGTCTACCACGGTTGTGTTGCCAGTCTATATGTATCGACTCGTCAACTGTCTGCTCATCTTTCTCTTTTGCTTTTGGTTTCCATTGGAAATGAGCTGATCCTGACAAGTCCAATTCGTGATACACACAAAAGCCACTTCTGTAAGAGAAATTCATACATATAACCTGCGTGGAAGACAATGTTCTTATAATAATGTATTATGAACTGCGCGGAAAATAATGTTTTTATATTGAGTTGTATAAATTATCATTATTTTATTTTTATTTTTATTTTTTATTATATATAATTTTATTTAAAATCTTAAAATTATCTATTCTTATAAATTATTTTTTAAAAAAATTCAAACTTTTAATATTATAAATAAAATTCGTCCAATGACATTATTATCTGTTAACTCTGAGAATTAATTGCATAATGTACTTTATAAAGTAAAATATAATATTTATAGTTTTAGTTAAAAATCAATTATGAAAGACTTGATAAAATATAAATATATTAATAATAAATTATAAATTTATCAAAATTCTCTCTTTCATGTTCACGTGAGTTTTGTTTTGTTTTGTTTTTCAAAGTTTATTACTGGCAATCTTCATGCTTAGGTAATGTTTTATTTTACCAGTTCTGTGTGCAACCACATGTACATTAATGATTAATCCGTATGTTTAGCCTCTTTTTTTTTGTTAATATGTTTAGCTTATAACTGATAAATGTTTATTTAATTTGATAAAAAAATTAATAATTTAAAATGATGTTATACGTACTAATATTTTAAAATGGAAAAGAGCCTCACTCAGGTACATCTCTTAGAAAATGATGTAAAATCCGTTCTTATAACAATCTTAAATAAGGCCAGATTGTGTTTCTCATAAAATACCATTAGATAGTGGCTTTTCACAGTCCCTATTAGTCTTTGTGAGGAGACCATCCTTTAATCAATTAACCAATTATTCTTTTTATTCATTTTTATCTATTATTAAAAATAATTATATAAAGATTAAAAAGTTATTAAATAATTTTAATTATAGATAAATATTATCTCTTCTCTTATTTTATTAATATTTTATTTTTCTTTAATTTTATTTAATTCACTAATTTTTTTTCATTAAAAAAAGAATAAAATTAAAAAATTAATTAATATTTACTTAATATATCTTAAATAATAAATATTTTAAGATAAATTTTTTTATATAATAAATAAAAATAAATGAAATAAGTAAAAAAATTGGTGGGGGGGGGGGGGGAAGAACAGAGGAAGGACCTCACATTTTCCTTGGCCTACAACTATGGAAAGTATTTAGAAGTAGATGACTGTAAAGAGCAATTTTTACGTAAACATTGTCTTTATTTTTTTTTATATTAATATGTATAAAATTTAATATGAGTAATATTATATTATTTAAAAATATTCTTTTAATATTTGATAAATTATTATTTCTTACTATCACTTTTATTTGTTATTTAAAATTTTTATATAAGAATTAAAAAAAATTATTAAATAGTTTCAATTATAAGAGAAATTATCACATACTCTTAGAACACCAATAAATACATGCTTCAGAAAGTATATTCACAATTAATTTTAAAAAAATTTATATAAATTTTACGTCAACAACTTAAAATTATAAAAAAATACTTTCTGAAACATGTATTTATTGTGCTATAGGAACATATAATAATTTATCTAATTATAAAAAAATATAGTTAAAAATAATTAAATTATCTTTTATCTGACTTTAATAATTTTTTTTAATTTTTCTTACTCTACTAATTTTTTTCATTAAAAAATAATAATAAAATTATAAAAAATTACTCAATGCTTCTTTGATATTTTTAGATAATAAATATTGTTGGATAAATTTTTTTTATATGATAAATAAAAATAAATGATTAAAACTATAAAAAATATTCAATATTTATTTTATTTAATAATTAAAAAAATTATTAAAAAAATTAAAAAAAATATAAAATTATTAATTTAATATACCTAATAAAAATACATATTATTTTTTAAAAAATTAATAACATATGTGTTAAAAAAATGTATATATAATAATTTCTCAGAATGGACTGAATGGCAAGCAGCGCATTTACACCTCGTAAAGCGCAACGAATGTAATGTAATTACACTTTAAAGTAAGAGTGTCAGCATGTAAATGTACATCGTAACCAGAAAAATCAACAAAGATCAGGGTTGAGGTTGAGCGCCTCACTGCTTGGAGTTGGATCCCACTTCTGTAAATAAGCACCAAACCCGAGCCTATTCTGTGTCCGCTCCAGCCAACCACACACGAATGAAATGACAAAAAAGGCACTGTTCTGTTCAGTTCCCTTCTGTTTCTGTTCTCAAACTCAGAATCACAAGCAGCCCCTTTTCAGTTCCACTTCAATAAAAAGCACAGAAAGCTCCTCCTTTTCTGTCTCTCTTCTCTTTCGAGAGCATTGCAATTGCATTTTGCAATGGCGGACGAGGGACAAGAACCGTTGCCGCACCAAGGGGAGGACCTGAAGAAGCTCGCGTCTTCCTACATAGGCCTCGGCTTCTCTGTGTTCCTGGCATTGCTGCCCAAGAATTCGCTTCCTCTGCTTCAGAACCGGGAGTCTCAGCTCAGGGAGCTGAGGCTGAAGCTGTTCCACGCCGACGAGCAGCTGAGGCTGATGAAATCCAGGAGGCAGGAGGACTTCAAGGCCAATGCCAGGGTGGTCGAGATTTTCGCCTCCCACCGCAACGCCTGGCAGGCGGAGGAGAAGCGGTTGCTCCGCCAGATCGACGCCACCGACGAGGAGATCGCGCATTTGAGGGCGAGAGTGGCCGAATTGGACAAGCTCGGAGCTGAATCGAAGGCCCGGGTGGAGGAACTGGAGAGGGAGGTGGGGGAGAGGGGTGAGATGATTAGCTTCATGTCCAGGGGGAGGGGTGGAGGGGGACTTCAGGGGGAGGAGGAGGAGGAGGAGGAGGAGGAGGAGGAGGAGGAAGAGCCGGAATTGGGTGGGTGCCAGAGCAGGGACTACGGTGGGGGGAAGAGTCGAGAGTGGTTTCGAAAGGACTCGGAGGAGTGCGTGCTGGGAACGACGAGGAATGTGGAGGAGGTGGACGTTATCTTTGAACATGAACACAGTCAGCAGTATCAGCATCAGCAGCAGCAGCTTGGTAATGGCTTTGATTCGGAGTTCCTGGCCTCTGCTTCCAAGTTTTGGGCAGAAAAAGCCTCGCTTTTGCAGGTTTGCGCAATTTTCATAATTTTTCTTGAAACAAAGAAAATCGCTATTAGAGTGTTCTTAATATAGATAATTTGCAATTATTTGACAGTTAGTAGTTTATTAGAACAATACAAGAGAAACGGGGAACTGAAGAAAATAGTAATTAATTATGGTTTTTTTTTTCAATTAAAATGCTCGAGAATTTTATATAAATAATATATGATTTACGACGTAAAGTATGATCCCTTTAATTGATTCTTTTCAAACGATGGCCCTCTTTAGGATTCTTGTCATGAAAATATGCAATTTTCTTACCCTTGTATCCTGTTCCTTTGCCATCACTTACTCAAATTTCAAGCTTATAGACTTTATGGGGTTCCTCATGTACGTATTAGTACAGCAGGACTCTGCGTTAGACCTGACTTTCGATGAGGAAAATAAATGGCATTTATAATGGGCCCTTTTTTTATCCTTTGAAGTTCGAATGGAGTTAGTTAGGTTCATAATGGGTTGCTGAAGGGGTGATCATCATGGTGGAGTCATGCAACCATGTGTTATTTGTCTGTTTCTGCCTTTTTCTTATAAGAATCTGTCCTCTACGGGCCGTTACGTTGCTGTGCATGCCTGGTCCACTTTAATGCTAGTTTCTTTCTCCGCCCAACAGTCTTTACTGGGCCATTCTTATCCGGTGCTGAAATCTAGGGGCATGGCTCTCCAGGTTGTTTATCGTCTACGCGAGTGACATGATTGCTAATTGCCAAAGCCACTGATTAGTATGTGCATTGATTGAGACAGAAAAAATCTTGGCCTTTGGTAATGCCCGTCTCGTACAATCTTTTCTCTTAGCTACTGCAAACGGCACGCTGTTAGTAAGCATATATTTTTGTTCTTCAAGAGTAGTTGACTAAACCAAGAAAACATATAGTAAAGAATATTCTTAGAGCTCCCACCAGGGGGGAATTGAGTCTTCTTATAGCTCTGGTATAATCAGTACTCTAGTTGTTTACTCTAGTCAATTTGATTTATTCTTTAGGTTATGTTAAGCATAAAATAAGTATTTTTATGTCTATTTTTACTCTTTTTGTTCTCTTCGTTAAAGAGTCCCCTTTTGTTTGGTTCTGAAAGATGGCTTGGGTGAGAATCACCAAGCAATAGTCTGCTGCAATCACAATCCAATAAGCACCCATCAACTATTTGACATTGCAGATTAGTGATCGTCTTCAACCGAAACACTTGTGGAAGGTGTCAAAGGACCACTCCACCTAAAAATTTAAAGATACTAGGGAAGGACCAAATTGTGACTTTTATCTCTAGTCAAGAGTAACATTAAGACCTAAGGACATGTTTGGTTGGATCAAATTGTTTTTGATGGAATGAAAATGGGAATGGGAATGAAATGTTCATTTCTATGTTTTGTTTGGTATGGATAGGAATAGAATGATGACTCCATAATCCGTCAAAAAAAATTATTTTTTTTAGTGAAATTGAATGGGAAATTCCTTCATTTTTATGATGGAACACCTATTCCTACAATTGAAGAGGGAATAACTTATTCTCATTCCCATTCCCATTCCCTTTTCATCCCAGTCCATTCCCTCCAATCAAAAGGGTCTTAAGTTCATTTAACTCCATAGAACAGTATTTATTCCACCTGAAATAAAGACCCTAACGTTGTTGGGTTTTCTCTTAATGTAATTTACTCAGCACTTCGTGTAAACAACTACTTGTGGACAGGCATTTCCCCTATTTCTGAGCTAGAAATGTTTACACTTGCAGGATGTACAGTATGAATCCCTTGAGTCAATGTATAATGCGAAGCATTTTGTGGCAAGGTAAATAATTGATAATCAAAATGCTGATAACTTCTGCAGCATTTGGTATTAATCTGCACTAATTGAAGGGTAAATGTTCTTTAACCCAGAAGGGAGTCCCCCTGGAAGGTAGATGGTGATTCGGCTGGAGTTTCCTCTAAACTTAAATTACTTGAACAGGAACTATTAAATCTGGAGAAGATTGGTAAGAGTGATCTATCAAAGGTGTCATCCTCAATGAGGAAGCAGGCAAAGAGATATCAAGCAGTTTCAGGAAAGATTGACGATTTATGCAGAAGAATAGTAAGTAACTCCTGCTTTGTTGTTTCAATTCTTTTTTTTTTTTTTTTGGCTATCTTGTAAATTGTAATTAACCCATAAATTGAAATCCTTATCATTCATTTTCTTAAAATACGTCTCCAATTATTTTAAGACCACCACTTGTATATTTTGAAATTTGTGTCTTTGAGCTGATACGTAAAATGCATGATGTCTCATGTCCTATAAAACTCTGTAGAGAACAAGGAATCATGGTGATTCTCAATTAAGAAATTTTCTGTTACATATTTGGATAAATCAAAGGAAGTTGTTTGGGGGTGGAGGGGGGAAGCTAAGTGCCAACTGATCATCTATTTAAATTATTATTACTGCAAATTGTTTTTGTGTGACTATCAACAGTTTCATCTTGCATTATTATTTATAGTACGGTGCATGTAATTAAGACCAACAAGGGAATCACTAAGTTAAACTTGGCACATATTCAAGGCCATGGGAGAGCGTCGGCTCTTTTCGGGCCTGACATGACATCTTTCTTCTTTCAGCAGGCTAGTGATCCCTGTGAACCCACCCTCAGTTCAGAATTTCGAACCCAAACTCAAACAGAGTTTCTACTCGAAGCATTTCGGCTTCAACAGTGCGCATCCGAAACTGGACAGAAGCTGATGGCATTGCAAACTGAAATTGGGAAGAGCCATTACAGGGATGAATCAGGAAGCGAGGCCACAACAACCACACGACGGTCTCTGGACTCCATTAGGAACAACTTCAAAGAAATCCAGCGAAATTTGGAGATATGGTTGGCCAGAATCATTGGAGATCTTGAGGGGATTCTGGCAAGGGATGGTGCATCTAGTGTAAGAGAATTCTATATTTCTAGATATCCTTTTATTCAATAGAATCTCAAAGACTGGTAGCCCTCGCCTCTCAACCTAGCAAATTATCTCTCTTTGGTGTGTATATTGATCCAACCCATAAAAGTGGTAGTTGGATATCCCTGTGAAATGAAATCATACCACTTCTGATGGTGGTGGCATCTTAAATATGCTCTTTTTGGTTCCCCTTCCCCATGAGGACATCCATCATGAATGCATTTGTCAATTTACAGATGGAACCTCACATATCTAACAGCCACAAGACACAAAAACGACATTAGAGATTCATCATATCACAAATCACAAAAGAAACAACAAAAAAACACCCCCCACTTCCATATCTTTTGTTCTAATGTTGTTTGTTGTTTGTCTTTTCTTTCTATTTCTCTCCTTTGCGTCTCTATGAAGGAAGATTCTTATCCGCCTCTTCCGAAAGAACAGTATTTTTCTCGTTTTATGAGAATTTGTATGCAAATGATGATGTTAAAGGGGTTTTAATTTGTATCTTAACAAGTAATTTTCCTCTTTCATTATTTTCTTCATTCAATTACGTGAGAATCTTTTGAAATCTCCATTACACTAGGTGGTTGTTGTGGCTCAGCACACGTTGAGTGTTAATGCTTAACGCAGACCCCGGAGAATCTGACATCTACTCAGCTATCCCTGCCAAGGAATATTATTGCACTGTGCCACTGTCGCGTCATCCATAGAAGTACACGGATTTTATTTTGATTTTTGACTAAACCTACAAATTCAGATTTTTAGTGAGTTTTTAATTACATTCTCGTTTTTAACATGTCATTTCGAACTTTAAGTTAATTTCTAATATTATTGATTTTAAAATTTTTTTAAAATTAACTTAAATAATAAAATAATGAATGAATTAAAATTTCACAAAAATTAATATAAAATTAGTAAAATCTTTCAATATCAATTTATTTGTGCTACGGTGTATGCAGATTCTTTGATTTAAACTACACTTGTATGATTTTATTCATCTACACTTTAATGAGTTTGACCAGCATAAACTTGCAATTCTTATCAGTGAAGAGTGCGTTTGTTTTAGATTTTTTTCATTAAAAATGTGTAGTTGCACGATGTTCAAGGCTCTCAACGAACATTTTTTTTTTTTTTTGTAATAAAGTTTTGTCATTTTTTCTAAACGTCCATTGGCATTGGGGCTGTTAAGTAAAACAAACATACTAGAAGTTGACTCTTTTACCCGATTCATGTAGTATGCATTGAACATTTTAACTACTTTACTTATTTACATTATAGTTAAAATTATAATGAGAAAATTCACGTTTTAATCCACAATGTAATTTAGCTCTATTAACAATGTAAAGACTTGCACCATCACGTGTTTAGCGAAACTGAAATATTATAACTACTCGGATTATACGATACTTTCTTGTTTATTAATAAGATGAAATTTTATACTATCTAGGTCAAATTTAAAATTTTCTAGTTATAATCATAAAATTTATGATTGGTTTTTTTTTTTACTTTATACACCAAAAAAACTATTAAGTAAAACTTATAATCAATTTTAAATCAAAAAAAAAAAGGAGAAACTTGTTTTTTTTTGTGTAAACTAAAGATATCTTCATAAGATTCAATTCATTTAATCATCTCATAAGTCTAATTTTCTTGGATTAAGAATGATAAAGATATGGCTCTTCCTGTGACATGAGATTATCAAAAATCGAGTTACAATCTTTATACTTAAAGACGCAACTTATTTTTATTACACCAACACCTCTTAAATAAAAAATAAAAACTTTTATTACAAGTAATTTAACTTTGGTAAACTCATAATTATGGGGGAAAGACATATCTTAACTTTGGTAAGCTCATAACTCTGGTTTTTTTTTTTATCATTCATTAATCATTATCATAAATTTCCTTTCACTTTTAATTAATTATATTTTTATGAATTTAAATTTTTTTAGTATTTAGAATAAAAATAAAGAATTATAATTTTTAATAAAAATTAAAAAAATAAATTTTAATAACTTCATAATTTATTATATTTATATTTATATATTATCGTAATTTCAACCAATTCAATTTTTCTTCAATCCCGTCACTTCACGAGCAATATGATCTGTGCTGATCAAAGGTAAAACGTTAAACATTGAAAAAAAATCAAATAAACAACAATCCCATTCACCGTCCCCAGCAAAACTACATTCATTGACACAAGCCCACATCCTTGGCCGCCTTTGTCATTTTTTTTGGCTTCATTTCAAATCACTGCCATAATTTCTCTCTCTAACATCATCCATGGCGGACGAGGATCGCAATGCCCTCGCTGACAAGGTTGTTGTCCTGCTAATTGCCATGGGTTCAGCAGCTATCGTGGTCTCAGCGTACCATCTCATAGCCATATGCCTGTGCAACCAGCACATCACAGACCAAAACCCACCGGAGCAGGCACGGCGGCACCGGCAGCCGGTGGCCGGAGAAGAGGCGGCGCAGACGCCGTGCCCCGACGAGGGCGCTCGCCCAGCGGCACACGTGATTCCGGCACACAAGTATCGGAAAAAGATTGATGCGGCGGATGACGACGAAGACGGCACTTGCGTGGTGTGCTTGGGAGATTTTGAGGAGGGTGAGGAGCTGAGGACGTTGCCGGAGTGCATGCACTCTTTCCACGTACCGTGCATTGACACGTGGCTCTGTTCCCATTCGAGTTGCCCCATATGCCGGGCGACGCTGCCCCGTGACCCCGTGGCGGATTTTGGTTCCGGTGAGTCGGACGCGCATCACAGCATAGACATGATGCAAATTGCTCTCGTCCAAAATGGGTTGGTGCGAATGTGAAATGTTGCCTCTGTTATGTGCATATATCTTTGCTGGGAAATTCAGGGTTTGAGGAGGCACACCTGCAGCTGCAAGCGCAAACCCATATGGTTCTTTTCTGGGATTGACCCTGAGTAATGGTTTATGTATATGCGCAACGAGATTGAGCTATACCGAAGCATGCTACTATTATCACAGTTCACAAACCTTAATGCGGTTTTCCATGTTTTCTGACAATAGCACGTTTGGTTTAGTTTTTTAAACCCCCAATCATTATTTGAGCAAAAAGCTGCTTCTTCGAATTTTTTATTTTCGTTTTTTTTGGTCGGGGTGATTTTTGAGACAGAGGGGGAGGGGAGTTTCCAACGTTGGTATGCTGCCATCAAGGCTCTCAACTTAGCTGTTTAACTACTGGTGCTTCTTAAAATTTTTGTGCTAGCCATAATTTACGAGTTTACAAAGATTAAACCAAACATGTATGTGGCTGGGCCTTATCAGTGCCATTTTTATTCCTGATTACTTTGGTTACATGCTTTTTCATAATATTCGTTGCAAGTTGCTTAACTTACTCAAACGACTCATTTTGCGCAATTTCTTTATTTGAATGTGTAAAAATCGTTAAAAAAAAATTAAACTATTGCTATGGTATAATGATTTGCCTCATATACATTTCATATGATTTCTTTTGGGGAGCCACAGCTCAATGAAAGTTGGACTACTAAACATGTGGGATCATGAGGGAAATGAGGCTGCAACACTCAGAAGTCTCAACTTCAACTAGCATTGTGCATCATTTCATGTCATATAGTGTGTAATAAAAGCCTTGCCTAATCCGATTTGGTCTTGTATATCTCAAAATACAACATAACTTACCCTATCTATCTCATAAGTCTCGAGAATTAAAATTCAAACTCACTTTAGTGAAAATATTAAAAACTCACGCTTCACCGCACTTATTAATATTTTAAATAAATTTATATAATAATAATCAATCACAATATTAAAATCCAATCAAAATTTCATATAAATTAAAAGACATAATTTTTTTAGTACATTGACAGTACAGAGTTTGAATTTATGACCTCTTACATACTATTCAAACCTCTTTTCATTAAAAGACATAATTAAAAAAGCATACTTTCATCCATTTATAAGTTAAACAAATAAACTAATGCAACAATATATAAATTAAAACATATTTTAAATTATGTTTAATGTAAATAGGGGATGGAGAGCGGGATGAATTCTCCTAATCTCGTACTCATCTTATCCTGCCACACAAAAAGATACAATCCTAACTCGTACTTTCTTTTTTTTTTTGGGTCATCAATCCTAACTCGTTGTAACTCGTTCTACACCCTACCGGGTATATAAAATACCTGTCCTGCTTGGGTACATATTTTGCAATAGCAAAAGGTGGGGTAGGCATATATGAGATATTTGTAGCATGGAAGTTGACTGCACATGTTTACTTTATTATTAACCTTATCAAATTAGGGAGTGGCTGGTGAGGGAGGTTGTGGTTATGTAAGCCATGTACTCTTTCCCCTTCATTTGAAAGGACTAAAATAATTCTGCATCTGGCAGGATAAACTACCAAGCGATCTATCACAAAATATGTGAACAAACAAGCCCAATAAAGATACTTTGCAAGACTGCAAGTCACCAAACTTACCACTCCTGTCTTAGAAAAAAAAAGAAGATATTTATACTGCTACACACATTTAGTGATTTTATTTTTTTTGGTGCAAAGAATATGTGATTTTAAATATGTATAGGTAAAAGTTATAGTAATAAATAATTAAGTGATAGAGTAAAAAAATTTTATATTTATAATGAATAAAAATTAATTTTTTTTAAATAAAAGACAAATTCACTATTATTATTATTTTTTTCAATGGTTTCAAATTACTGGTGAAAGTTCAGTAAGCGGGGGACCACAGCGAGCAATAAATGGGTGTCGTGATGATGAGCAAGTATGAATTTTGGTTGCATTAGGACGATGGTCTCTAAATGTCTAAATTCCAAACAAAAGATAAGGATCTCTTTTCCTTCGTACTCGTTCAAAATTCAGCATTTTGACAAATTTGATGCAGAAACGAACACTCTTAGCACCATCAAACGGAAAGGGACTCTGTTGTTTCTGTGGTGCAAAATTGTTTCGCATCTCAACTTTTCGGGATGGATTTATAAACAAATGCAAATGCTGGAATCAGAATTAGAATCATCGCCTTTCATTGGAAAGCAGCATTATTTGTTTTCTTTATTCTTGAAAATACCAGCAATAGCTGCCAAGCTGGACAGACTCAGTAAAGGGCATTCTTTGATATGAGTTCCAAGCTGTTATTTCATTTGCAATATTAAACGTGGGTTCCCCGTGTTTGCTATTTCCAATTGGGAGACATCCATCTCTGATCTGTCATGATAGATGAACTAAACACCCAAATTTTTTAGAGTAAATTATTCGAACTTTTTATTCATTTATTTATTTTTTTATACGTTTCCTTTCTCAATAAATTTATACATAGCATTTTTTTTAAATATAAAAAAAATTATATAAATATTTAATAAATATGTTTAAGTTTTAAAAATAAAAAAATTATAAAAAAAACAGATAAATAGAGAAAAAATTGCCCCAATTTTCTATGCTTCAATGCAGGTTCCAATATTGTGACTGTCAATCTCTTTCTAGACAACCGCAAGTTTGTGTACTCTTAAAATTTCCACTTTTCTGAAGAAATTCTTGCATGTCCCACAGACAACAAGCATAGGCCACCGTCAATGCCGGTGGGTATACATGTGCACTATTTATGAGTTCAACAAAACAAGTGTATTATTTTTATTGCACCAACAAGAGCACGTTGTGTCTAGTACATGGTCAACGAAACTCAAGCATCTTATGAAATTCAGGTTCATGTCATTGAAAGCTTAAAGTGAAACGCCAAATCAAGCAACTAAAGTGGAAAGTTGAAAATTGTTGAGAGGATAAAGGATCATAGAAACTTTTAGTTTGTGAGAATAAATAAGTGAAATTATACTGTCATCTGTATCGAATTTTATAATACTTGTGTAATTAATATACAATAAAAAAGAAATAATGCAATGATCCTATTACATAATTTATATGATTATAACATGATCATAATATGGTCATAATTGATTCTTTACATATTCTAACACTCTCCTTTAAGCTGGAGCATATAAATCATATGTACCAAGTTTGTTACAAATATAATTAATTCAAAGACTTCTGAGAGATTTTGTGAATACATCTGCTAATTGATCATTTGAATTGATAAAGTTTGTGGTGATGCATCTAGATAAAATCTTTTCTCGGATAAAGTGACAGTTCACTTCTATTTGTTTAGTCATTTCATGAAACACTAGATTTGAGACAATGTGCAGAGCTGTTTGATTATCACAAATTAGTTGCATTTGCTTTAGCAATTGTTTCAGCCATATAAGTTCACATGTTGCCAATGTCATAGCTCGATATTCTGCTTCTGTACTTGACCTTGTAACAACATCTTGTTTCTCACCTTTTCAAGATACCAAGTTACCTCCAATCATCAAGCAAAAACTATGGTGGAACGCCTATATGAGGAAGAGTCAGCCCAGTCTGTATCTGTAAAACTAATGATCTAGGTATGTCCTTTGTTTTCATAGAAAAGGCCTTGACCTGGTGCTCCTTTGATACACCTTAGTATTCTGATTGTAGCATCTCAATGACTATCACAAGGAGCTTGTAGAAATTGACTAACTACACTTACAGTAAAAAAGATGTCTGGTCGAGTGATGATAAGGTAATTTAGTTTATCAATAAGTCTTCGATATATTCCAGAATCCAATAAGGGCTCCCCCTGTCCTAGTAAAAGCTTTATGTTTGGATATATAGGAGTATTTACAGGTCAACAATATGTCATGCCAATCTCCTCTAAAATATCAAAGGCATACTTTCTTTGAGAAATAGCGACACCAGTAGAGGATTAAGCGACCTCAAAACTAAGAAAATATTTAAGGAGACCTAAGTCCTTAGTTTGAAAATGATGAAAGAGGTGTTGTTTTTAATTGATTGATACCGTCTTCATCGTCACCTGTGATAACAATATCATCTACATATACAACTAGAAAGATACTCTGATGTTGAGAAGAATGGCTGTAGAAAACAGAATGATCAGTCTCACTGTGGATCAAGCCAAATTGCTGAATGATTGTATTAAACCGTCCAAACCATGCCCGCAGAGACTACTTAAGACTTTTAGCCATAGTTTTGGAACCATTGGCTAAGGTGACCATAGGGAGGGAAGTTGAATGACAAAGATGAGATAAAAGACTAATGTTTACCAAATATGTGATCAGAGGCACCAGAATCCAAAATCCATGGACCAAGGGAAGAATGGGTAAGGCAAGCAATAGAATTACCAGTCTAAGAAGCAAATGCAGAAGTTGATGACTGAGCAGTATGATACGCTAGATAACCCTCATAGGCAGCAGATGGGATAGTGATAGTGGACACATCGAAAGAGTCAGATACTGAAAGAGAAGAGTCTGACTAAGCAATATTAGCTATGCGAGGGGATTTTTCATGTAGTTTGAAGCAACGTTCACGAGTATAGCCAAACCTGTGGCAATAAGTGCACTGTGGACGTTGACCTTTGCCACGACCATAAGATCTAGAACTAGCAGCAGTAATTGTGGACGGAGAAGTTAGAACAGAGGAGTCACCAATAGATGCAGCTGGAGCAAGGATAGACTGAGTAACTCAAAGTAGCCGAGCAAAGACATCCTCCATAAAGAGAATAGAAGCACTAGCCAATAGTTGTTGACGGACAGAGTCGAGCTCAGGAAGCAAACCAATCAATGTGAGAAGCATAATCAACTTGTCATAGTTGGTTTCTTGCGTTGCAATATCAGCAATGATAGGGAGAAGTTTAGTGAACTTAGTACGAACACTCTGAATATGACTCGAATAGCTAGACATTGATTGATCTTGTTTGCAAATATTAAGCATATCAGAGATAACACCATAAAATCGTTGAATATCATTAGTGTACAACAATTTGACTTTGGTCCACACCTCATGACAAGTTTTATACGGTTGAAAAAGAGAAAGATTCTACGATCAATGTTATTCCAAAGGAGACTGCAAAGTTGAGCATCAATTGCCTTCCAATTGTCTCGATCAGTCGCAGGAATATTAGATGTTTTTTTTATCAGATGATTAGAAAATCTTTGACCTTTAAACCAAGTTCAATTGCCGAAGCCCAATGCAGATAGTTGAAACCATTAAGTGGTTTAGTAGTGATGATTGGATAAACTAGAATTATAGAACTGAAAATACTCAACTTTCCAGTGAAAGAAGGTATACCAAAGGTGGATATGATGGGCATAGAACTTCAAGAAGCCCAGAAAACAAGAACCTGAGTTGATAGCGAAAGACCCAAAAATGACGATAATAGACGCGGTTCGTGGAGGTGAGAAAGCCAAACACCTACTGGAAGATCACAAACCTCATGGATAGGGCTAGATCTGACCGGAAAACACACAGAGAAGTGATCGGGACAAGCAGTGACCGAAAGAGGGCAAAACGCACTCTCACGTGCACTAAAAACATATAATGGACAGATTCCGATGACCAGTACATGACAGCGCATTGGAGCTCCAATGACAGCGTGGCTCTGGGAATAAGATGGGTTAGGAAAGACGCACGTCATGGTTAGATCAGTTGCCGGAGAAACACACCTCAGATGCGTAGATCTGATATGAAAACCGCAGGAGGATAGAGAAAAATAGCACTGACGGCTAAAAAGCGAGAAAAAAATTTAGGTTTCTATCCCTAAACTTTAAATACCATGTTAAGAGGAGGAAGGATCACAGAAACCCTTAGTTTGTGAGAATTAATCAGTGAAATTACACTGTCCTCTATATCGAATTTTATAATACTTGTATAATTAATGTACAATAAAAAAGAAATAATGTAATGATCCTATTACATAATTTACATGATCCTAACATAATCCTAAAATGATCCTAATTGATTCTTTACATATTCTAACAAAAATTATATTAAGTGTGTGTTTCGATGAGCTTATTTTGTGCTCAAAATAAACTTATAATCGAAATCAGGAGAGTTTTTGAAAAAAAAAAAACCAATTTTTTCTTACAAATAATTACCAAACACTCACTAGATAGATAGTTCTTGAACATTGCATCTGTCTACAAGCATTTTTAACAGTAGTGATACAGTTAACTGAACTCAAAGTAACATATCTAATTCATCACGAATAAATTATATATGGGAATTCTAGATCAAAAACACTGCAATTGTTTATTTCCAAACAGTTCCGAACTTTTAGCACATAATCAGAAAGCAAGACATATGAAAATGTTGTCAAGCTGCTTCTTCCTGCAGTTGTTTCACCTTAGTGATGTAATCACTCATCGCTTCCTCCTTGGATTTCCCTGTCACAAAGAGATTTGATATCTCTGAGCAGACGTAAAAGTACCAAGAGACAACATAAATTGATCTAGCTAGCTTTCTAGGAAACTTGGAACTGAAGTGTTTTTTACCTTCAACAGCCTTCCATGCATCCCATTTAGCTCTGTCCCTCATGTTGAACACTCCAGGGCGGCCTGGAAATCATACACAAATACATGAACGAGATTCCTCGTGGATCCCCATCCCTTATTGGGGGAAAGTGATAGAGAGAATTCAAAAGTTGAAGATTTTGATTTGAATCTTATTTGTTGAAACAAGAGCACTCACTGGTGTTGACAGGTCCAACAGTGGCTTGCTTGTACAATCCATAAAGGATAAGCTTGTTTTCATTTGTTGTACTCTCAGGCAGGGACTTGGCTATCTCAGCATACTGATCAAAATCCTCCTGCATGACAATGTCCCCATGAGTGTGTGATGCTCAAAGTGATAAGTTGTTTGTGTAAGCAAAATATCAATCATAGATTCGTGTATGTTTGGCAACAGCTTATTTTTGGAAAAAAATCGCTTTTTTGTTCAAAAGCTCTCTCAATAAGCTTTTGATTATAAGTTGTTTTAAATACAAAATAAGCTAATCTAAACATACACGAAGTCTAAAACAAGTTCAAAATTCAGAACATAAGCACATATAAAAATATAAAATTCTGTCACGAACTAAATAGTTATTAAAACAATCCATGTTCGCTACAGATTGAGCATCCCTGCCTGAGAATTCAGCATGCAGTTGTGATGAATTTAATTTCACAGTGGCAAAAGAACGAACTAATTACGTTATTTGAACAGGAGGTTCTTTCCACAATTTCATCAAATAGTTGTTAAAAGCATTCTACAAAGCATTGTTCTTCGAATATAACCAGAATCGCTGAACCAAACAATTCCCCACAAAAAATCGTAATCAGCATTTTGAAGCCTACACTACAAATTCCAGATCACGGGATCCTGCTACAAAACAAAATCAGTAGTGCCAGAAGCTAAAAGTCGCATTTTTAGGTACCATGCTGAAACGATATTTGTCCACATGAATTACCAATAAAATCTAAACGAATGCACAGAGAAATTAAAATTGTCTACTACTGCTTTTCTTTATGCAAAAGAAAGACATATCTGACGAAGAAGCCAATGTGTAAAGGGTTGATTTTGAGATTCACAATTTCAATTTCCAACAAATCAAAGGATACTACTTCACTTGAGGGCACGAACCAGGCCCTTCAATTTCTTTTGCTGACTTCAGTAAAAAAATCTACAAAATACCCACCAAGCAAACAAAAACAAAGGTCCCTTTTTTCCCAGAAATTCATCACTCCAGAACTAATTAACAGGGACATGGATCTGAAAAAACCATACCGGAAGAAATAAATATGAGATATATTTGATAGTAGAGAGAAAACATACCAAATAAAGATTAAAATGAAATAAAAGGGCACAAGGCAAGGCAAGGATCTGAGCTAAATCGTTTGCCACAATATACAGAGAAAGGAAGTGCGAATTGATGCGAACTGGATAGGGGATTGATGAAAAACAAAGGTTGAAACATATGAAAACACAGAGTTTAAGGAGACAGACCTGCAAACCCATATCGATTTTGCTTCTGAGGTTGACTCTGTTCTGCTTGTTGGATCTCGGTTGCTTCTTGTCTCTAGATGATCGTAAACGTTACGTTCGAAGCCTCCTTATCGTGCGTTGCTGCGGAGGACGGGCCTGGGTAACAGGTTTCTCAATTCTCACCACTTGTACACACTCATGTGCTTCTCCGTAACGTCAGCATATTCCGTAGATAACTAGAAGTAAGGATGAAAATACGTGTTTGAATTAATTTTATTTTATATTTAAAATAATTTATAATTAAAATTTTATTAATTTTAATTTTTATATTATTATTTAAATCATAAATTATTAATTTATTAAAATATTTTAATTAAGATAATAAATATTTAAAAAATTAAATATTTAATAAAATATAATTAAAAATAATGTAAAATATTTTAAAATGATTTGAATCAAAATTAAATTTATTAAATTTTTTTCTTTTTACCATATTAAGTTTGTTTTCAATAACAACTCAAAATACATTTATGCTTTTTAATTTAATATATATTAATTTATTTTGTGTTTAAAAGGAATTATAGTTAAAATATTACCTAAGTAGGAAGAAATACTTCTCGCTGTGATAAGTCGATAACGATGAGGATACCCCAAAAAAAGAAAACAGAAAGTTAAAAAGGTTGAAAACGATGAAACATGGAACTCACTTGTCCTCGTGTACATACTGGACCTTGTTAGATGTGAAGCCCTTGCCGTTTTTGGACATATCCTTCTTTCATTATGGGCAGCAAAAGGTTTGCCCTTTCATTTTTAGACGACACGGTGGGTCCCAAGTAATAATTCTATGTCACAAACATTTATTTTTTGCATTGATGAATTGTGGATATAAAATATAATTTTATTAAAAAATTAAAAAAAAAAGAATTTATAAAATATTAATATATTAAAAATAAATTATATTTTTAAATATAAAAATTATAATTTAATTTTTAAAAATTATATTTTATAAAGAGAATCATGTTATTATTATTTTTAATTTAAAGATATTACATTTATAAAACAATTTAAATAAATCAAATCTTATAAAAGTATTCATAGTTTATAAAAAAAAATTATTAATTAATTTAACAATAAATTGTTATATGTACATTAATATTACAAATGTGACAAGTCAATGGCCCAAGTTTTTTTGGATTTTGGCCCAACTTTAAATTTGAAGGTGGTTCATTGTGATGTAAGTTGGACTAAAAGCCCATCTTTAGACTGACCAGACCTGGTATATGTAGCCCTGGGCTGCAGCGGATTGAAAACAAAGTTTGTTTGATGGATGGCTTTGCACGTAAACTAGATTCTTCACTCATGCATAAACAATTCAAGAAACAGAGTCAACGAAAGGCTGCTGCAGAAACTGCACCATACTTGTATGCATGGATATACCCCACAACGATAATGCAAAATATGTGTCCTCTAGTCACCACAACTCAACCAGATTGCAACTCTCAAATGCTACCTAGTGGCAACGTGCATTGTTCATTGCTCAATACATGGCACACGAATGAGAGTAGAATGGTCCCTCAGTTGCTGTCTTGATGATTCTATGAACAAGAACTGCATTTCAAATTTCTGTTCAAAAGAGTCCTTAACTAAGGGCCTTATCCTTTTACCAATGAAGGTATTGTTGCGCTATGAGGTTGGTAACAGGTTGAAGGAGATTAGAGAGAGATTGGACAAAATTGTTGAAGAAAAAGAAGCAGCTTCTTCCATGTGAGGGTGAGTAGGGAAAGGCCAATTGAAGATACTGAGTGGCGCCAAACCAGCTCAATTATTGCCCAAGATCAAGTCTGTGGAAGAGATGGAGATAAAGAGAAGATAGTTTAGTTTTTTATTAGGCAGGCCAGTGGCTGTGATTTCCTTTCCATCTATCCCATCGTAGGGTTACAGTTGCTCAATTGGTCTACCATGATAACGGGATAAGTAGTGAGTTGGCATTTTAACCAAAAATTTGGGTTTGTGTTTCTGAGGATTTCACTGTGAAATCAGCGTTGGCATGTGGATTCAAAGGTGCTTCAATGTTGGTATCTAGTGGCGATCTGGACGTTGCAGCCATCTTGGGAACATCATTTGTCTGGCTTATATCTGAAGATGACTGTTGGTTATGACTTATTGCTCAAAAGTTCATCTTGCTCAATCGTGGGGTAGGAGTGTATGATTCGGACTTCGGAGAATGCAAACATGACTAATTTGTCAACAAGCACGCACCTTTCTCTGGCTCTGGCGTATATCATTCAACAAGGGGGAGCCTTTGAGACAAGTGATTATTTAAGTAAAGACTTTGAATTCCTCAAATCAAAATGAGCTTTGGCTTTCTCCACAATAGAAACAACTAACCAGCAAGTAGACTTGAAAACTGCCATTCCTGGCCTTCCAGAGTCTCCAAAGAAATAAAACACACCATGCCGAATCAAATCAAAATGAAAGCCCACCATTCAGCTTTGCTAGTAGAAACAAAAATCAAACCATCAACTTCAAGAAACTCACAAAGGCAAGAGGCAGTTCAGTTTCAGGATACCGTATACAGTTGGGGCATGCTTCATCACCTGCATGATTGAAATCCTTTTATCAGCTCCTCACAGATAGGCAGTCATGCAGCAGCCTTCATGTATATACCCCACTTTTACTCCGGAGCTTTAATCTCCGAAGGAAGGGCCATACACCATTGCTATCCCTTGGCGGTCTTGATGAACACTCCCATATATCTTGTAATAAGATTTAATGCTTGTTCAATGAGTTTCTTAACCTTTAGATAAAAACGCCATAAACTAAAAGCAGTAGTCGCAACTATTAAAATGAACTCTAATCGCGTTCCAAGTTTAGACAAGATCAAGGTAATGGCCAGAACAACATATAGAAACTTCACCATCGCTTGGAAAATGACAATGGCTCAAGTTCAATCATAACCAGCTGCCTGCAAAGTAGGACTCAAAGCAAGCTTTAAAAACCCAACTTCAATTTCACCTTCGCTTATTCACGCCGTTGGCCATGGTCGGACATAATTCCCTACCCAGTTACAGTCCAGATATCGTCCATTGAAATCAACATTAAGTTAGTGGTCAACCGAATGCACAAGACTCCTCAGGGTCTATTGAAGAGCCTTATCCCATAAAAAACTACGCCAGAAACTTGAAAACAGCCAGAGCAAAACAAAGCTTGCCAAGAACAACGAAAATAATCCAGACAAACCAGAGCGCTAAAACAACCAGCAAACTTGAATAAAAGTTCACATAATAAAAATTGTAAGAGGATGCATGTTTTAAACTAAGCATATGCTCTTGATAAAGCTAAGGGTACTGAATCTCAAGCAAAATTGTCTTGCAACAACAATTATATGGTTTACGAACTCTGACTTCTTAAGGTCATCACTTCTTGTCTTCTTTTTCGGCTTCAGCAGCCTTCTTCAGTCTGGCACCAACATGGCGTTGGTTTGTGCGTTCAAGACGAAGCTTGTAATAAGCTTTAAATGCCTTCATGTCATCTGTAACCTTAACAAGCTCTACAGATGGCTTCTCCCTCACAATGGGTAAGTATGTACCCTGAACTTGTGTGGCATTTGCAAGTTCCTCAGGAGTAGAATCACCAGCCTGCAGAAAACAAAGGGTCAAGATGAATGTCAAACATGTTTTTTTTCACCTTTCACAGGAATGATAACACACTAAAATAAACAAAAAGCCCTCCCAATTAACAAAATTGATGATTGAACATTTGTTTTACCTTGATCTTGCGTGCACGTCTTGGGAACACAACCAACTTGGCCTTGTATGTTTTCAGCCTCTGCACATTAAGTTGCTGACTTTCCAAGGAATGGTTCCTGCGGCGATGATCAACAGCAATTCCTATAGTTGAAGCAAGCTTTTTGGGAATACCAGCAGCCTATGATGTAAAGTAGAAGAAATATAGTATTAGAAAGATAAAGTAAAAGCAGAATCTCTTATGTTTTACCTAGTTTTATTCTGTAATCAATGGCTAAAACAATAGTTAGAACATTCCCAGAAATAGAAATTTCATATGTACTAACTTATCATTAATGTAGGCATATTAACAAAGAAAGCATAGATGATGTGCTCTCCCACAGCAAGATACCCATTAGAAATGATGCAAGGGGCTACCTCTTCTTTACCTCAGATTCATGTAGGAACCTCAGTACAAGAACTAAACCAGTTATAACTCTCAAACCCATTGATATTTGATAACATAAATACAATCCCACCAATCTATCATAACATAGACAGGGGTTGTAATGCAGCTCCAATTGAACTAACAGGGATACAACAAGCCATTTTACCTTAAGTTCTTCAAGAGAAAATCCTCTGCCAGCTCTGACTTTCATGTTGTATTTCAAAGTTTGACCATGAACAATAGGTCTGAGTGGTCCAGCTGTAGGCCTAGGGAAAATCTTAACGGCTTTCTTCTGACGAGCTGAAGAATGCATCAGCCACATGTCAAAGAAATAAGGCAACCATCAATATTAATCCAAACTGGTTTTTTATTTAATAAAAAGGACTAACCCAAAATGATTATTACAAAAAAGTTGAAAAAGAGCAAGAAACTATATAAAATTACCTAATCGTCTTCTTGTCTTCCGTGCAGGTTGATTGAACCAAGTCTTCACATAGTTTTGCCAATGCTTGCGGAAGTGCCCATTAGGGATAACATTATTATGCTTAACCATGGCTTACCTACCAGAGACAACCAAGGCAATAAGCGAGAAAGGAAAAAAAAAATAAAGTAAAGGATCAGCTTAAGATAATATAAACATAATAGATCACCTACAAACCCCAAATACTACCCAGATCTAGCTAAACATATCTACATTTGATGCCCAACAACAAATACATAATCATGTTAGAATTTTCCCAAAAGAAAAGACCCAGTTGTTTGGCAGATGCAAAAACCAAGAGGAATCTATCTACAGTAGACCCCCATCCTTTTACAACATTTAGCAAATGAAGTATCAAACAAATAAGCGAGGTCATTATTCAATCAATCTAATGGACATACTAAATATTGTTCTCTGACAACATTTTCATCTTACTAATGAGGGGATAGTCTATGTTAAATCCCTCTGTGCGTATACAATGTATTGCAACTTAAAAATGTTCACAATGGACTGCAAACACCATTCTTCACTCAATCTTACAAGAATAATTGACCTAATATATTTGATACACAAAGCCAAAAGAAAAGGGGAGAACAAAGTCACATACGAAAAACCTCAGATTGAAGCCCAAATCAATGGGCACGGGGAGAAAAACTCCTTTTGAATCAGAAAACAAGGAACGTAAACCACGAAAAAAGATCCATTTTTGAACAGTAAAGAGAACGTAAAATGTAACGCAAGCATGAAAAACGAAAATCACAGAGAACAAATAGCAAAAAAAAAAAAAAACATTTGACAAACGAAGATAACGAAACAAAAGCACGCAGAGTTGCCGTGAATGATCTCATAATCGAAAGAAACATGGAACGTTGAATCGAAGTAGAGAAGGAAGAAGAGAAGCGAGTGCTACCTGAGGCTTGTTGGCACGCAGCTCGTAGCGCAGGAGGGGGGTTACAAGCAGCTGCTGCTGTTTAGGGTTAATGCTACCTTTTAAAGGAGGCTCAGAGACATGGAAATACTAAATCGGACGACTGAGATTGCATCGTCATCTCGGGCCTGTTTTTAGGTTCTTTTTAAAAGTAAAGGGGCCAACGGCCCAAAAAAAAAAAGCGGCGGACTACTACGAGGGGCAAAAGCCTCATTACGAGGGCCTGTTTTTAGGTTTTATTCTAACTAGTTTTTCATCCGAAAACATATTATCATAATAATTATTAAATATATATAAATAATAAACTAAAAACAATAAGGATATTATAGATTTATATATAATGTAAAAAAAAACCTACAGAAAAAAATATATGTAAATAAGTATATTTAAAATATTATTTTTAAAAAAATATATATGGAGTCTGAAATAATATTTATGAAAAAAAAAATATCTTACATAAAACTTGACAAATTTATTAATTAAATTTTTAATTTATTAATGATTTTGTAATCAAATATTATTTTTATTTTTATTTAATTTTTACATGTAAGAAAATAAAAAAATATATATTTATTTAATATAAATTGAATTAAATGTTCAAAATTTTGAATATTAAAATAAATTATTCATTTAACTTTATTAAATAAATGTGTTTTCTCATTTTTTTATATATAAATTTGAATAAGGATAAAATTACTATTTCATAATAAAATATTTATAAGTAATTACTCAATTAATAAATTAATTAAGTATTACAAAAATAAATTTATATTTTTTTTATAAATAGAATATATATTTATTATAAAAATCATATAAATTCAAATTCTATATAAAAAAACGTGCGAGAAAGTAAATAAATAACAAAATATAACTTGTTTTTTGCGTAATCAATGAATGTTATGTACATGAATGTTACGTAAATACAGAGATAAATCAAATAAATACCTTATAACTTTTATCTATTTTTAATATAACATAACTCATTAAATTCACATATATTATTAATAAAAAAATTGTACTAATTAAAATATAATCATGTACAATATAATTGATATAATATTAATCACCAAATTAAAAGTTTTTGTTCAATTTTAATAGTAGATCATAAAAAATAATAAAAGCAAATAATTAGTTACTATCATAATTTTTGTCTACATGTACTTAGATAATATGAATTACCAAAGCTTTTATAGTTATAAATAAAATCAAAAAAATTTCGTAACATTTTTTGTACTATATGCTTCATAAATTTTTTATAAAAAATGAAAATGATATAAAAGTGATATATTATAAATAAATTATTAATAAATTAATTGTTCACTAAAATATCATAATAATCACATTTAATCATTTTAAAGTTATTGTGTCCTATGACTATGACTTATTAAGTTTATAATCATGAAAAATAAAAAATACATTAAAGATGTATATATATAGAAGTGAAAAATTAAAAGCTCTTTAATTTTTTTTAAAATATTGATATTCTAGCACACATAAATATGTAATAATGTGTAATAAAATTATTTTTAAAAATATAAAGTGAAAATTGATTTAATTCTATAGATTTTTTCTTTAAAAAATGCATAATATGGGATAAACATTTACAATAAATTTAATTAATTCAAATAGAAATGACAATCATGGTTAATGTTAGTCATAACTTATATTATTTTTTAAGAATGATTTTTATTTATCTTCTATGAAAGATATTTTGAATAAGGAAACTTAAACAATTCTTATTAATAATAAATTTAAATTTTCAAAATGTCATTTCTATTTCATGCAAGATACCATATTAGTCTACTATAATATCATAATATATTGATATTATATATAATAATAATGTTATCAATATTTTCATGCTCGTGTCCTTTTAAAAAAAATTACAATAATTTTATTAATTTAGGATTACCAACACTAATACGGACCGAACCCTTAATGTTATGTCCTACATTTTATAAGATAAGAGGTTTAATGTGTTATTTAATCATGAGATACTTTTACCCATTAAGTTAGTCTTTTAAAATGTATCTCTTATAAGCTTAAGTCGTAACAATTAGTGAAAAGTGTTGTACCAAATACAAATAGATGACCAAACACGAGTAATCACAAATTGAAAATTTTTGATGACCAAATATGATAAGGTTAATGTGTTTCTTTTAGAAAAAGATAAAAAACCCTCATTCAAAATAAAAAAGATTCATCAATGTATCGTAACTTCTAAATAAATGTTGATTATAATTAATATGCTTGCATGATTATAATAGACAATTTTAATTAAATTATATTTTTAAATAAATATTAATTATAATTAATATTAAATGTATAATTTTAAATTATTATCAATATAAAAGACAATTGTATAAATTTTAAAATAATTATTTAAATTGTATAAATTAATTGTATTACTTTAAATTATTTCAACAATAATATTAACTTTTTTTTAAGTATTGAATATTTATCTGAGTAATTATATTTTATTAAAAATTTTGAGAAAATATTCATAATTAATTATAATTTTAAAAATTAAATTTTAATCAATTTATCAAGATTGTCATAATAAAAATATTTAATTAGTTACTTTAAATAGAATACATTAATTTGTAATTATTTCATAAAATGGGTTAGACAATCAAACATTTTAAATACTTATAATAATGGTATCAAATTGCATTAACAAATATTGATTGATTTTTTTAATACTAAAAATAATATTAAATACACTGATTTATTTTTATTTTAATTACTCTCTAAATTGATTATTTAAAATCTTCATAATGATATATATTCTCTTCAAATTGGAGTAAAATTTATGTTTTGATTTATGATATATATAATTAATTATTTTATTCAATCATATAACTATTATATAAAGGATATCATGAAACATATGAACTTATGATTCAAATTTTTTTGTTCATTATTAATTATCATGTTTTAAATAATAGTGGCTAATAGTAGTTAGGGTCTTAAATTAGTAACTATTGAATTATATTCATAAATATATTAATTTAAATATTATAATAATAATTAATTTAATAAAATATTAAATGTAAAATATTGAATGGAAGATTTGTAGAGAGTGTTATTTAATTAAATGTCATGTATTATGAAAATAAAGAAGAGATGTGTTTTATTATAAATATGTCACTTATGTCAATTCAAATGCCTGATTCCACGCGTCAAAATCGGATTACTATCTAAAAGAGTATAAAAACTCCTTTCTTGTACTATTTCGTCAACTCAATTCAATCCAAAACTTGATTGGTGACAAACGATTACTTTAAATATTATATTTAATGTGTTTAATATATATTGCATTGATTAAATATTGTCTACTATAAATAATTTATTTTATGTATTTAATGTACATAATACTTTATTGTATATATCAACTACTTAATATTTAAAAATACATTAAATATATTAAATCTTTCCTGTTACATTAAATGCATTGTCATCTCAGGCCTCGTTTTCAGGTGCTCAATGGTTATTAGGCTTCCAACTACTTATTGTATATTTCTTTTTATTTATTTATTTATTTTTTACCATGATCTCAAAAAGGTCCAATTAACATTTTTGAGCAAGCATCATTGTTTTCTCAAATGTGATGTAAATACTCATGTCAAGAGCAATTACACACAGCTGTTTGTTGTCTCTTTTTCTTGGTTTGTCGGTGGATCTAGTAAATTATTTCGGGTCGAATATCAATGATGTGGATAAAATGACCCATCCAAAAAGTGGCGAAGGTAATAACACAATTCAATGTACGATGTTGTTGTGATGGTGACCAAGAGTGAATGTTAACATATTTGGGTACTTACTTTATAAACATCCGAGGAGGAAAAAGAAAGTGTGACAGAGCGTAAAGGGAAGCCAAGGAAGCTACAAGATTGGATAAAAACCTTCAAATGAATTATAGACAACTCCCTCAAAATATAGGAGGTGCATCATGGTAGATGCTCCCAAACTCAGGATTCACATTAGAAGCTACCATCAGTGTGTACATAATTTGACGTTTAAATCAGCACAGACGCATTTTCAAACTTCCATTTTGTTATATAAAGAGCCCTTTTAAGATAGTGTGCGAGGCTGTTGGTGGCCCACTTTTTGAATCAACCAAGATTAAGTCTTTTAACAGGTGATCTTAAGGAGTATACTCTTAATAGGTTTTGAACAATTGAAAAAAATTAATTATCTTAAGTAATGACTCAAAGCTCGAATTCAAGAAGTTATGATTGAGAATATGTTTCATTTACCATTCGTCCAATTCTTGATTAGGTTCTTGACAATCAAATAATACTTTAACATACTAAGAAACCAATTAAATTGGGAACAAATGTTGCTATGTCGTAATTGTGTCATTGCCCGTAATTTTTAAAATTTTCATTATTTGCATGTCTATGTTGTATCTGTGTTTCTTATATGGTATTTTAGTTTTTTTTTTGTTTAAGTATTAGTATCATGGATAATTTGTTAAACATGAATTGATTGTTGTTTTTTTACAATATGCTTGGAGTCCAATAAATAAAATCTATAATTAATAAATATTTTATTATTAATTAAGATATTGGTATTTAGGGAAAAAAATTGATAACAGAATAATCCCTCAAACATATGAAAATATGACAAAACCATTGAAGAGTGTATTGTTTCACTCTGCAGGGGTGTTGATTCAGACTGGTTCAATATTATGTAAGAGAACTAGGAAACTTTTAAATGTTAAAAGTTAAAACTAAGTCATATCATTACGAACTTATTAACTTTTGGGCTGGTGTTTAGTAAATTTAAAATTTTATGACAAAGAGTTTAATTTTAATTTATTGTCAGTGTAAAAAAGTTTTATACTATCATTTCAATTATTGATTACTCAAATTATTAAAAAAAACTGACTAAGATAATAACTACTTAAAAAGTAATATTTGGTAACATGTAATTGGATGATAATATAAAAAAAAAATTTACTTGACAATGAATCAGAATTAAATCCTTTAATAAATCATTTAAGGTTAAACATGTGTCACAAAACTATATGAATTTTAATTGGTTCTAAAAACTTTACAATTTTCTAAAATTTAGATTTGAAGCAGTTTAATATCAAATATTTTTTTAAAAGAATTATGTTAACGTGTATTCTTAAAGAGTTTTGCTATATCATCTTAAAACTTTATCTTAATAATTTTTTTAATATTTAATAAAGTAAGTATTAAATAAAATAATAAAGTATTTAATATTTTAAAAACATTAAAAACATTAAAAACTTATTTAATTTAATAATTAAAAAGATGAGTTTAAAATATATAGAATTATTCATTCTGAAAGCACAAGTTAAAGAGTAAAAATGACATTTATTATAGCTTATTAAATTATTTTAATTATTTAGAGAATATAGTATTAAATGTGTTTAAAATGTTTAAAACATTAAATATTTTTATTTTGTATTTAATAGTTTTTATTTTTAATATTTTAACTTGTGCCATTAGGGCACTCGTTAACAAAACTATTTTAAAAAAAGAATTTTGTTACGTCACATGTTAGGAAATTAAAAGTAGCCTTTCTTACCTTATATTAAATAATTTTAATTATTTAAAAAAATATTAAATGTGTTTTAAATTTTTAATATATTAAATACTTGTATTTTTTATTTAATATTTTTTATTTTGATTTCATAACTAGTTTTTTTTATGATACACGTTAGCAAAACCTTTTAAAAAAATTAATTCATATGCTTTAAAATTTAAATAAAGCAAAAAAGAAAGAAAATGAAAATGAAAACAAAAAGAAATTACCTTTTGTTTAAAATCTGAAAAACACTGTCACGAAGTATGTGGGATCAGTTTAGTTCGACTCCATCAGTTAAAGTTCACAGCTGTAGTAATGGTCACGCCGAAGCTGAAGCTGAACTATTACACGCATTATGACCCATGCGTTAAAATGCACAATACATGCGCCAAAGAAAACTTTACTGCGTGGATTCAGAATCTTCGTCGCCTCTATCCAAAACAGAGGTTGACAAAATACAAATCTCTGCCTCTTGATTTCATTTAATGTAATGATCTAAAATTTATCTAATTTAATGTAATAAAGATAATAAGAAGAAACTAACTTAAATGAAAAGAAAAAACATATAAAATTTATATTCAATGAAAAACAGAGAATTTCCATTTACTTATTAAGCTTACTTTTAATAAAATCTTACAAATTATATATATAAAATAATTATAAAGGTATTGTATATAATAATAATCAAATGAAAATCTCCTACAATTATTTTTCCAGAGTTACGTGCAAATCTTTATTTTGACATGTTAATTGTGGTTGAGATGAAATAATTAACATTATGTTTGGATTTTTTTATCAATGAAATAGAATGGAACCAGTGGGATACACAAAAAAAAAAATGAATAGAATAAAGTTACTTTTCCTTTTATTTAGAAGATTAATAAAAGGAATAAAATAGAATTCCATTATCTATATTTGGAAGTTCAATTATAAAAGGATTTATTAAAAAATAAATAAAAATACTTAATATAAAAAGCAAAAATGTAAAATACTTACTTTTAACTTATAAAAATAAAAAAAATTAAGTATTTGGGGCCAAGAGAGAAGGAATAATTCTTATAAATTTCCTTTTCATTCCTATTATCATCCAAACATAATAGAGTGATTATTTGATTTATTGTAAAAATAAAAATAAATAATTCTAGAAATAATTATTTAGTCTTTCATCATAGTTATGCATTTCAAAAGTTTCCTATGTGTAAGTATTTTAATTTCTATACACCATACATATTTAATCTAATGCATATTTGTTTACATTATACTTGTAATCTGATAAAGTCTCCTAATCACTAAATTAAAATAAATTCAAGGACCAATGATTGGTATAAGAGTTTTTTTGTTTTTAAAAATATCGTTATAAGAGTTTTAGTATTAGAGTATTCTTGAAGCTATATAAAGTCCTCCTTCGCCCTTTCTCGTCTGTTTCATCCTGATATTTTCTGTTGCGTGCCTCGTGTTGGTTTGTGAGGAGTAAAGAGAGTCGACGGTGTTGCCGATGCGTGAATCAATACAAGTGAGGGATGACGCAGAATCAGCAGACCAAGCAGCCGGTGGCCCGGTAATTGCAGCGGCTCCGCCTCCCCCACGGGCTCAGTCGCCGCATGATTCTCAGAACCGAGAGGTCAGTCTCCTCCTATTCTTAATTTCTAGGTCACTTCTCAATGTTCACCTATGTTCTTTAAATTGAATAGGACAGTTATGATAAAATTAGATAATATTATAAAAATAATTTATATATAATAATATAAAATTTGTGAAAAAATTATAATCTGTAAAGAAATATTAAATTTTTTTAAATAAAAATTTAATAATTAATTAGTTTAAACAGTTTAATCAATAAATTAATTTTTTAATTCAAATTAATGTGACTATAAATTTAATTATAAAACTAAATTATAATTAGTTGCAAAGTTTTTATTTTTAATTTGAAAATTGCAAAGTTTTTGCTCTGCAGCAAGAGTTTTTTTTTTTATATTTTTTAGTGGTATTTGTTCTTCGATATGTAGTATGTTCTATTTCCTACGGCAATTAAACCACTTTACCAACTCATTAATTTTCTCCCTCGAATTAATGTAATTGTACAATGATACATGGTAGTATGGTTCTGGATGGGCCATATATTTTGAGAAACCAAGTATCTATGAAAAGGAAATAAATAAATGAGAAGAAAGCGAGAGAGAGAGACGTCAATGGTGTGTTATGGTGCCAGCTTCATGTGACACGGCGCGACATTCTCATTGCCACGAGTTTCTTTCACTTCGGGTAGATGGAATCTAGTTTCGTGCCGCAAGATGATAGCTTTTGCATTAATGACCAAAGCAGATTCCGATTAATTCTAAGTGGCTTGGGTTAAAAAAAATCTTAATTTTATGTGAGTTTAATTTTGATTTATTATTTTTATATTATTATTTAATCAATTATGTATTATTAAATTATTTAATAAATTTAACTATCATAATAATTATTTAATAATATAATAATAAGTAATTATATGATATTATAAAAAAATTATATACTGATAATAATAAATTAAAATTAAATCTATTTTATATTAAGAGTTATATTATACAGCACAAAAGAAATTTTATGATAATCTTTATAAATTATTTGTTATCACCTTTCTTAATTTTTAGTCAAAAAAAAATAACAAACAATTTTTTTTTGATTGGAACAAACTCAATTAAAAAAAAAGAAAGAAAGGATAACACAAAGAAAACACAAAGGAACCGGTCTTTTGTAACAAATTTCAGGAATTAGTTTTGTGAGGATCAGCATTTCCCTTATATTAAAGGTCAGCTAATTTAAGTGAGTCTCACTTTGATTACTCATATGCTCTTTTTTTATTAATTTTTTTTGGTAAGAATTAAATTTTTAATATTTATAAATTTTTACTCATTCTTTAATGATATTTATGATACTTAAAAATTAAATTTAATAATTAATAATTAAATAATATTTATTTATTTATTTTTATTTCTTAATTTTTGATGAATTAATTCATTTAATTCATTAATTGGGATAATTTAATATTTACTCAACTCGTATTAAAAGTGAATAAGATATAGTCAATTTTCTCTTCGAAATGAATGTTCCTGTCCACCTTCTTGTCTTCAATTGTATAATTTTTTCATAAAATTAATAATATGTATAATTATATTAAAAGTTAAAACACATTTTGAAAATCCAGTTTCTTTAATATTAACTATGTATGAATCACAGACTAATTACTTATTTTTACTTTGGTATCATTATTTTATAATTGAACGGAACCATCATTTATCTTATCATGCTATTGGTTAAATTTATTATCATATTAAATATGAATTTATTATCATATTAAATTTGAATATCAAGAAATTATATAATAAATACTTTTAATAATTTTGTTACATATTATAAAAAATATTTAAACCGATAAAAAAATTAAAATTTAATTTTAGCTTATTATTAATATAAAATTATTTTTATAATATGTTTATATATAATTAAATAATAGTATAAATAATTAAAATTTTTTTTTTATAAAACTTGTGAACAGTATTTCGTAATATTAAAGCAACGTGCATGTTGCGCGTGACCTCCGAAAGATGGATGTTGTTATTCATCTGTTTGATTGGAAAGAAAAAACAAGAAAAAGTAGCCCTCTTTTCCTTTCCTGTTAACTTCCCTTTATATTCCTCTTCGGTTCTGTGCTACGAGTGTACGCACATTGGAGCTTTCTCTCAACGTTGGATTCCACAATGGAGGATGTTGGCTACTCAACCCTAAAAGGGTTTGCAAATCTTTCATGGTCTGTTCATTCACCATTTCTGACTCTGCTTTCTCAATCCGATATCTCTGCTTCTTATCTTTCTCTCTCTGTCTTTCTTTCTTACGGGGTCTCAATGTTGATTTACTTCTAAGCTTTTCATTTCTGGGTTCATTGCTACATGGATAGGGTTTGTTGCGTTTCTCTTTGGTCAATCGAGATCTATTTCCAAGATCTGCTTGCTTGTTGTGTGTGTGTTTGTTTGAATGGTTGGAATTCATTTCCCTCTGCTAAGCGTAGAAAGACCCATTTCTGTAATCGATTGTTTTCCCTTTATTTTAATGTTTAGTGTAATCCGCTTGTTGGTTTTGTGAATGAATAAATGAATTTTGATGGTAAAATTGACAAAGCGAGTATCTTTTTTGACTTAATTGGTTGAAAGTATTAATTTTCGGTTTGGCACTCGGAAGTTGGAACTATGTTTGGTTATGAACTTCTGATTTTGTATTTTTTAAATTGGAAACTTTTTTTTTTTCCTGGCTGCAGAAATTAAGGATTGCAGCTAATATACAAGCTTCCACTGAAATGGGGGAGTTCAACGGTGATGAATATGTGGCCGTTGGTGAATTGCCTTCCCCCAGGGCAAATAGCATGAAGAAAGTTTCAGTTCTTCCTCTTGTGTTTCTCATCTTCTATGAGGTTTCCGGAGGGCCCTTTGGTGTCGAAGACACTGTGCAGGCAGCAGGTCCTCTGTTAGCACTGCTTGGGTTCTTGGTCTTCCCATTCATATGGAGTGTTCCTGAAGCTTTGATTACTGCAGAGATGGGTACCATGTTCCCTGAAAATAGTGGTTATGTGGTTTGGGTTTCCTCTGCTTTGGGTCCCTATTGGGGGTTTCAGCAAGGTTGGATGAAATGGCTAAGTGGGGTGATTGATAATGCTTTATACCCAGTTCTGTTTCTTGACTATCTTAAGTCAGGAATCCCTGCTTTAGGTGGTGGCTTACCAAGAGTTGTCGCAACCTTGGGATTGACAGTAGTTCTCACTTACTTGAACTATAGGGGTTTAACCATTGTGGGATGGGTTGCTGTCCTTTTAGGGATTTTCTCACTCCTCCCTTTTGTGGTTATGGGGTTGTTGGCAATTCCAGACTTGGAACCTTCAAGATGGTCTGTGACAAATCTAAATGATGTTGACTGGAATTTGTATCTGAATACTCTATTTTGGAATCTGAATTATTGGGACTCCATAAGTACTCTTTCTGGAGAAGTGGAAAATCCAAAGAAAACTCTTCCGAAGGCTCTGTTTTATGCTTTGATCCTTGTAGTTCTAGGCTATTTCTTTCCTCTTCTAATTGGTACTGGTGCTGTTCCCCTCCATCGTGAGTTGTGGACTGATGGGTACTTCTCAGATATTGCTAAGATTGTTGGAGGAGTGTGGTTGAGAGGGTGGCTTCAGGTCGCTGCTGCAATGTCAAACATGGGAATGTTTGTTGCTGAAATGAGCAGTGACTCTTTCCAGCTTCTAGGGATGGCTGAGAGGGGAATGCTGCCAGAGTTTTTTAGCAAGAGGTCTCGCCATGGAACCCCTCTCATAGGAATACTTTTTTCTGCCTCTGGTGTAATTTTACTATCATGGCTGAGCTTTCAAGAAATTGTAGCTGCAGAAAATTTCTTATACTGTTTTGGAATGATTTTGGAGTTTATTGCATTCATATTGTTAAGGATCAAACATCCCACTGCATCTCGGCCTTACAAGGTGCCAGGGGGAACAGCTGGAGCAATTCTTATGTGTATCCCTCCTACAATATTGATTTTTGTTGTATTGGCTTTCTCCTCCCTTAAAGTAATGGTTATAAGCCTCGTTGCTGTGGCGATTGGCCTTGTGATGCAGCCTTGTCTCAAATTTTTTGAGAAAAAGAGATGGATGAAGTTCTCCCATAGTCCTGAGCTCCCAAATCTCGACAATGAGGAGAGCAGCATTCACCATTTGGTGGATTAACTCATCCTGTTTTATTAGGGTTTTGAAAGTGAGGAGAGGATTCACTCTGAGGTCTTCATGCATAATAGTCAAGTTACAACATCTCTGAACACAACAACCTTGCAAGAGCAGCTTTTTATCCTATGCCTTTGGCACTGTAGCTGTCTGCAATATATTTCCTCCACTCAACTTTGGCTATCTTAGCTGTATATCTGTTTTTAGTTTGATTATGGATGGGATGGTAATTTGAAACCTCTAAGCTGGCATTTATAATGTTTGGTTTCCCTGTATCAAATCTCTTTTTGGAAAAAAAAAAAAGGACATTCATAATCCAATGATGCTCAGCAACTCAGTTGAGCTGCCAATGAAACTGTCTTAACTACAGTGGTGATCGTGCTAGAAGGGTGGATGAGTTTTGAGGGGAAATATTGTGTACTTTATCCCTAGTGAATAAATTCTACTATGATTTGGCAACAAGAAAGGAAGAGACTTCTATTTTTTTTTGGTTGGATTCATTAGTGGTTGGTTATCAAAGAGAAGCGAAATCAGTGGTGGTGGTGTCAAAATCTAAGTTGCTGATTCTGCATTAAAGGGTGCAATTGGTGTAGTATAGTAATTTTGGTTAGCACGCATAACAATGGAATGATTCTAGTTTCATCATCTGCAATATAGTTCCTTTGTTTGGCTTAAAGAACAAAAGTTGTTGTGGGTGATGAATAATTATACTTACACAAACTCCCATCTTTTTTTTTACCCTCTACGTTCAAAGTCTTACTGTAGCTCTTGTTTCCGCATAAATTCACATACTTATACTGAACCATTAATTTTCCAAGCAGATACAAGTTTAGAAATCCAACACGTGAGCGTTTTTCAGTAAGCAAACAATTATAAATTAGCATAATATTTTGTTTTAAAAAAAAACACCCGCCATTTTCAGTTAACCGCTTAAACTCATATTCATATCCAGTTAACGTTCTCTCCGTTCAGGAATTTGAAATTCGGGAAGAGAGAGATGAAGAAGAGAGGGAAAAGCAAGGTCACGGTGTCTGATCTTCTCAAAACACCGTCGCCGGTGGCTTCTCCGCCGGAGGATTCTCCCAAATCGGCGATTTTCACCAGAGCGGCTTCCACCTCTGCGGGCGTTAAGAGAGTAACTGCTCGTCTAGCCAGTTCGCCACCACACAGGGCTCTCACCAACATCTCCGACTTGAAGGACCTGGCTGCTTCACGTGTTGACGATCTCAAGCGCCAGATCGATCGCTCTCACTCTGAGATCCTCAAGGATCTCGAGGCTTCTCGGTCGCGTCTCCACAAGCGTTTCAAGGTATTTCTCACGCTTTCTCGCTCAGTTCCTTGCAAACTGTATTGATTGCATTGCTGTGATCGTGTATGTGTCTTTTCGTGGCTATCGGATGGAGTTTTACAGCATATACCGTGGATTTTCACGAGATTGTCAACTTTTCGTTTGGTTGCTCGGAAAACGGGAAAAAATGTATAAAACAACTGAAAATCGTTCGAGGACTAGAACATGTATGTCGAACATGAATTTGAATTCTATTGATTTTACTCACATTTTCTCGGGAGCCAAACAGATTGTTATGGAATATTCACATTATTGCCACGATCTTATTGATGGTTGGAGTCTTGCTTCGGATTTAGTTTAGGAGAAAATTCAGAAAATATCAGTAGGAAATCAAATCTATAGCTAGTCCCTCTGTTTGTGGCATATTTGATCAAAAAATCAACAGTGGCAAACCTGTAACATATCTTTTTGAATTCAGATCTTTAAAGTTTAGAGGAATCACTAGGCTGTTTATTTTTTGAAAATTTAGATGCAGACTCAAGCATGCCAACAAATAATGGATGAAGCAGAGAAGGAATACAAAAAGGTGTCTGAACGAATTACCGAAAGTCGAGAAGCAATGACGGTGTTGCCTCCTTCACTATCACCTTAAACTATCATTTGGAAACGTGATAAGAAATTAACGGTTCTTTTTCAGGCTTCTTATGAAGAGTACATGGCAGATGCACAGGCCAGCGCATCCCGTGGTACGCATAGTAGAATCAATTATAAGTGCTTTTACTCTTATTGGTGACCATAATTGTATGCGGGATTTATCTACTGCTTCATGTCCTTTCAATTCAAATTAAGGAAAATTGAAGTTAAATTGCAGATGCAGTTCATTACCTGATTATTGTTCATTGTTCAACATCTTTGTATTGAGATGTCCCTTAATACAGAATTTGGATCTATATAGTGTATAATCTGCATTCATTTGTCATTTGTCAGATTGTAATTAAATAAGCCAGTTTCTTTGCATGCTTATTAAACCGAGAAGTTTTGGTTTTGATTCAAAAATTGCAGCATGCAAAACGTCTATCACTGAGCTTTCGCAGTCGTTTGAGAAGGCTGTTGACTCTCTTAGAAACCGATATGGGATTTCTTCGAACTAGCCATCAGTAGATGCTTACTGAGTGCTTTAAAGTAAGTATCAATTCTTGATTTCTTTCAATTATGGGATTCTGCCCAGCCCAGTTGAGTTGAACCATTAAATTACAATTTGCATTGAATGATTGTTTGCATGTTCTGTTGAAATATTCATAGGGCTAGCATGCATCACAAATAGTTTTAACTTTTAAGACAATAATTTTACCGAGTGTAGATTAAGAATGATGAGTATTCAAAATTAGTCATTATTGCCTTTTTGCGTCCATAGGTTGTATTGGTCACATTCCATCAAGTGAAATTCTGTCACCAGTAAGACATAAAATTTGCAAGGGTAAACCATTCTGTAACATTTTTTCTTTGCTGTGCACTCCAACTATTTCTTAGTATTCTAGCACTAATGGGATAGTTTATTGAATGTGATGATTTTCTTTCAATTTAGGTTCTTGGTGATAGATTTATGCATAGATGTGTTCGGATTCAAGTCTTTTGTTTTTTAAGGAGCTAACTTTGATAGTTAGGGTATAGGGATTTGTCTTCTATTCAAATCCAACTTGATAAACACTGTCTAAAATTAGAAACTTTGATGCTCAGGAGGGCCAAAATAGCAGCCTCGGTTATGGAGGGCGATAATCAGCATGGGAGAGTTTGAAATAAAAAAAAAAAACAAAACTTGTTGATCACTCTGGATTTTCATTTTTTTAACATTTATATCTGATACACAAGAATGAGAAAATATTCAGTTGCCAAGCTTGGCTGTGACACTGATGCAGGTAAATCTGCCGTTGCAAGTCAGTTATATTTGTAGTGAATTTAGATGTAAACGTCATTACCATGTACTCTACGGAACATAAATTGCACTAAATGCTAATGGAAAAAAATGCTATGGGAAACTCTTTCAACTAAATAGTTACGGCCATCTTAGTTTTGACCTAGCTTCAGACGAGAAAAAGAGTAATTGACAGAGGGCAATGGGCCAAAGAAATTAAGCTGGCAGACAATCAACTGCATGACAGGCATTAATATTTGTATCCTCAAATTTCAGAAATATTTTAGGCCGTTAAACATAGCTGCAGAAGGAGATATACTTGCATAAGTACTGTGCATATGTGAGGATTTTTCCATGCAAGAAGAGGTATACATGCGTTCCACTGTTGATGCGCCATGGAATGTGCCTTCGCAGCCTTGTCATAATCCAAAGCTTTTTGGCAAATTGACGAAAGGAATCTTGTTCCAGGTACAGAAAGGATCCAGTAAACCAAAAACTTCAGATGGCGCGTTAAATGAAGACTCATAATGTTAATTATGTTGAAGCAACCACAAGATTAGCAGTCCATCTGCATATCTGCTAAGACATTAGTCCGAGTGAGATGTTGGATATTTCTGTAAGCTTGGAACTTTGAGCATTGAACTAACTTGATTAAGAGGACAGTTTTAACAAATATCTAATCAGAAAAATGCATTTATCGTTTGCTACAATGGAATGTAATGAAATGAAATAAAAATGAGAATAAGATATTTTCGTTCTCATAAGATATTCTTATTTCTTTATTTAGTAAAAAAATTAAATAGTGAATATTCAATTCCTAGAAATACTATTTCTATTATTTCTGAAATATTCATTTCATTTTTCATTCTCATTTTATTATCTTCTTTTTCATAATACAAACATGCACAAAAGTTAAAGTTACCGGAGCCTTTCTATGTTGTTTATAACTTTCTGAATTTTAATTTAATTGCCTTCACAATCGTAAGTGAAAAAGATGCGCACTCACTAAGCCATCTTGTGAGACGTTGATTGACACCAGCGTACATTTTGCATTATAATTGTAATATTATTATTCCAAATAATATTACTTTCGTGCACAAAATGCTTCAACTCAGTGAAGTAAGACTCGTAACGTGCTTGGTTTGGTTTATGGATATCCCAAAATCATTTTGTGGTTTTGTATATCTAAAAACTAAATCAGACGCATAATTTTTTGACCATCTCAAGGAAGTTAACAACAATTAAATACATCGTTTCTTTAAGAGTCTACTACCCTTATGAACAAATTTAATTTGTCACACTGTAATTTGTTTTATTATTATATGATAATCTCTTCAAAACCATAAAATAAAAATTATAATTACTGGTTTATAATTCTCAAATTTAATTTTAATATTTGATGCCTTTAGATAAGCATGCTTTATCTTGAAAAAAAAAGTATACTAACTAGTTGTTGTATATTTTTAAAAATGTTAATTAAAAGCAAAAATATAAATAGATTAATAAGTAAACAATTATGTAATTACTTAAAATGCATTTTTTATTGCTTAAGAATATTTCCACCATTCACCCAACCAGGAGGCCATACCCCTAGAAGAGATTCAAGAGAAGGAGAAAAGAGTTGAGCAGAAACAGTGTCTTGTGGTTTGCTATCAGACAGGAGTGTGAAGACCAAAGAGATAGGAGATGGGTAAACCTCAGAATTCGAGGACCGGCGACGACCTTCACGTGGCGGCAAGGTCCGGCGATCTCAACGCCGTTCAGTCAATTTTGAGTTCAAACCCTTTGGCTGTTAATTCCAGAGATAAGCATTCCAGAACACCGTATCCTCCTTTATTGTTTTCTGCAATAGGAACCCTAGTATTCTTTCAATCTATTGTTTGCTTCCCGGGAAAATGGGGCATTCAATTCGATTGCTTCGATGGAAAATAGTTTTTATGGATACACTTATTTGTTCTAATTTTCTCAACACAGTATCTTGCATTGACATTTAGCTGGTTCTTTTCATGATGATTATTGCATCTATTTTTTTTTTTTTAGTTTTGTTGCCTTTTAGTGTACATCATGCATTCTTCACCTTGCTATGGATTTGACATCCATCTCATCTCCAGTTTATGGGGATTTGGATGGTTGGTAATAAGGTTCTCGCTTTATGTGTGAATTCTGGGCCATGTTTGAGGCTGTTTACTGTGTACTAAACAAAGTGCTAGTAACCACTGAACACTGTGAGGTTGTACTGTTAGGCGCTGGGCAATGAATGTTATAAAACCATAAAGGGCCAATTATTTGCTTGTTGTGAAACACCTAAAACTTCTTGATTTTTTAAGCCATAATTTGTTTGCTAGTTTCATCAGAAAATTTGAAATTTTAAGAGGAGCAATCTTAAAAGAGAGATGAGAAGCACGCTTACAGTGTAGAAGGGCCGTCTTTGAAACACTCAAGTCCTGCATAAGTTCTCCAGTTGTTATTTGATCTTAATTTTATCTCTTTCCTTTTCTAAGCATTGCATATTTTACCTATCTTGCTTGAACCACGGATTTTATGACATCATTACTGGACCATCGCTGCTAATACCAGTCTATTAGAATGCCATACAGAAAAAAAAAAGAAGAAGAATAGGACTAATAGTTCACCATCTGTGGATTTGATTGTAGTGATTTCATTTTTTTCTCTATCGCTGTATCTTTATTTTAAAGACTAATTTGAGCTCATATCAGCATAACAGTTCTGCAAAATGTTTCTCTTTGGAAAATGCTATATATCTGCTTATTAGGAATAGGAAGGCTTACATGTTCCTGAGAATAGAAATTTTCTTTTATGAAAAGAATGATGCTGCATGTCTTATCTGAATGTATGCTGCGAGAATTTTTTTCTTCAGTGTCATATTATGTAATGTTAAAATCATATATCTATGCTATGAATATGGACTGTTGAATATTTCTTGAAATTACATGATTTTATTCTAGGCTGATTTGGAAATAGAAAGAAAATTTTATCTGGGTATGGTGACTAGTTTTTTTCTTGGGAACTCTAGCATTCCCACCTTGTTTCTTTGACAAGCAACTTTGGACCATAGACTACATTTAGCAGCATTTTCTGGGCAAGTAGAGGTAGTCAGTTATCTCTGCAAGCACAAGGCTGATGTTGGGGCTTCTGCCATGGATGACATGGGAGCGATACACTTTGCCGCTCAGAAGGGACATTTGGAAGTTGTTCGGGCTTTACTTTCAGCCGGGGCTGCTGTCAAAGCTTCCACCCGCAAAGGCATGACTTCATTGCACTATGCTGCTCAAGGTTCCCATCTGGAACTTGTCAAGTACTTGGTCAAGAAAGGGGTAAGTCTTAGTGCCAAGACAAGGGCAGGAAAGACCCCTTTGGATCTTGCTACCAATGAAGAAGTCCGCTCCTTTCTAGAGGAGTTTGAAAGATCAGCTAAGAATGGAGAATCAAGCAACAAGAAAAAAGCTGAAGAATCTGATCCAAAAACTTCCACATTGGAATTGGAAGATAATTTGGGTGCTGAACGTCCTGCAGCTGCTGTTGATGAAGAAAACAGTGACAGAGAGAAGAGGAAGGATAATGACGATGACGCAAGAGAAGCCTCGTCACAACCAAAAAAGGCGAGGGTTACGTTAAGCCATCTCCAAAGTTCAGACGATACCCTAGAAGAAGAAAATCTGTAGGTTTGCAGAGGCATAGTAGAGCGAAAATTTGTGTTGTAATAGTCTGTACTAGTATCTGATTTGAAATCCCTTTGTTGGATTCAGTAGACTTGGACCATCTATTGACAGTTTAATGACAATATCTTCAGGATAAATAGAATCTTATCATCTTGCCAATCTGATATGAAATTATTCATAAATTTCATGAAGTTGCTTCAAAGGTTAATAATGACCAGTTGTTCATGGAGTTTTTTGTTGGTTCTCCTTAAAAGTTACTTAGAATGGAAAAAATTAAATGTAAACACTAAATGTAATTTTTTATCATTTTTTTTCACTTGTACCATAAAAACAAAAATTCAATTTTACACCAGTAATTGGGCACATGCAGCAAAACACGATGTAATACAGGTCTTTACTGACACAGTTTTCATAACCTCAGTCATTCGCACACGCTGGTAGAGACTCACTCTTTTAATGTCCTACAATGGTCACATATTCTTAGAAGAAAGTTACTCAGAAATTTTCAGTATTTTGCAGAAGTAAACTGGTCAATAAAGAGTAAGATTTAACCTATTACAAAGCTTTAAGTTGATCAAGCATGAAGTCTTGCTTACTACCTAGGCAGCGGCGGTGCATCACAGGGAGGAGGCTAATAAACTGCGCCAAGTCTACAGGGTGCCCATCATAAAAATGGGTATAGACGCTCATATTAAGGTGGCAACATTTTTTTGGGCTTAGTGTTCACAACTACACGAGTAACAAAACATCCGAGTTTAACACAAATGCACATAACAGTACAAGTGGCTGTATTTGAATTGAAGTGGCTCCACACAGATTTTTCCTTAATGGGCCTTGTAGATTTAGCCAATAAACCAAACACATAAATAAAAAGAAGAAAACTGAATCTCTACTTTTTCTAAAATAATACAGCTCGATTAAGCAACATACGTTTAGAAGGCTGGGCAGCAACTGAACCACATTAAAATCTCCACCAGTCTAAGTTCTTTACAGTTCATCCATCCTACAACCAGATTAACACCAATCCCCTTTCTTATCTTCTTATTTCCTAAGTAAGGTTTAATTCAATTCCTTTTCTTTGAGCCTAATTTGTGATGACAAAAATTTAAAATTAAAAAAAATGTAGCAACCAGAATACATTTCCCAAAACTGTTTCTACTATGTGTCTCCAGTGAACCCAGAAGATGTACCAGCTGAAAACATAATGGTATGAATCTCACTGCAGAGTTAGTTATTTAGGAATGGAATCCAGTCAAAGTATAGTGCTGAAACTTTCAATAGGATCCGATTCTTCAAGCATGGAAGCTGCCTGGAAGCAGTCAGCAGCATCACCTAGTCGGTCATCATTCTTGTGAACCAATCCCAAGTAATACCAAGCCATGCGGTTAGTGGGTTCTATTCTAAGTGCATCAGAAAGTAAGCTTCTTGCGGCAGGCAAAGCCTTTGAAGCCATTTTCAGCATCAAAGCACCCATCAAGATCTTGCTTGGAACATAATTTTGTTCAAGTAGGACAGCATTAATAGTAGCACTAACAGCTTCTTGATTTTGCCCCAATCGGTCTAGCATAACACCTGGTAAAACCACACAGGAAAATATAAAATGTCTATCTGTGCTTCATTGCTGCGGAGTACTCTTTCAACTCCTTAGCCTTTTGCAAACAGATTTCAGCATCCTTCCAATGAGAAAGGCTTGCGTATAAATTTGCCAGACCGTGCCAAACATCAAATTCATTTACTCTATCATCCTCAACCTAGAAAAAATGAACATAAGATTGATTTTACAATTAGCAATTTATAAATGATGAGTCCCATGAAGCAATAAACATATCAGTCAGCGAGGGGGGGTAATGTTTCCTTTTTTCTTTGTCCCCATCAAACAAAAACTTTCTTTCAGCAAAATCAAAAGAGAGGTTACAGGATTATAGATAAAGCTTCCTAAATAACAGCCATCTCTATAAAACAAACTCAAATTTTCCACACAGGTTACCTTTAAGTAAAATAGAGAAATGCTTATGATAGTCACCCTTCACTAAGGCATACAGCACGTATATGGGCTTGTGGGTGAGGTCAATTTGGGAAAATGGGCTTGTAACAAACTTGCACTTGTGGCAAGTGGGACCACAGAGCAGTTTCAGTGGGAAGGAGGGGATAAATGGGAAGGGACGAAGAGGAGAGAGGGCAGACAATTATTCAGTGAGGAAATTGGGGCTTTTTGGCTGGGAAGTGCAGACCCTCGAAGTCTGTGGTTTTATCCTTATATTTTCTTCTTCCTTTTGAGTGTTTTTGTTAGTTTTCTGTAAGTGTGAGAGCCTGAACACTTGCTGTAACCGGGATTATTCCCAATTTTCAGTAATCAAGTATTTGGTTCCTATCACCTTATTTCAGTAGTTTTTGTTTGATAATAAACATCATGGTGGTTTTTGGTTTCTTCTAAAAGTCAGATCTATAACAGTATACAACTGTATGTTGGCATATCAGCTTCTTTTCCTTTAACATCGGGGAAACAACTTGGCAAAAAAGCTTGCATAATTGGAATCTCATTAAGAGCATTCGATTTACGGCAGATTTAGAGGAAATTCACTATTCATCCACTAGTACAATGTAAAGCAAAATTCATCACCGTTATAGGATGCAACTGAAAACTATTTTAATCTACCACTCTCACATCAAACTGACATGTCTAGCTAATATAGAATAAAAGAATTCCTAGAAGAAGATAAGTAGATGGCAGAATCTTACCTGTGAACTGATTCGGAGAGGCCCAAAGGATCTCCTCTGGGCTTGAATCAATGCAAGAAGATACCGATAAGTATCAATAGCATCCATGGGTCGTGATTGGGAGATCTTCAGCTTTGCTTTCAGCCTAAGCAGTGGGCCCTGGTCCCATTTTGTAGTCTGATCTAAGGCAGCATCTATCACCACCTCAGCTTCCAAAAATCTTTGTTGCGCAGACAAAACTAGAGCTAGCAATCTCCACCCTTTCAATATAGAGCCACCTGTTTCATCAAAGAACTGCTTCGCAAAGCGCAAAGCAGCAGTCAAATTTTGGTGCTCTGCATATTGAACAGCCAACTCAAAAATCAGATCAGAATTGTTTTGCTCCAATCTAATTGCCCCCTGCAATGATTCCAGAGCTTTGCACTGAAGATGAGACCTCTCAAAGTCAGAGGAAGCAATCTTAGCTTGCTTTCCCAGACAAAGACCCAACATCCGAACCTTTTAAATGCTCATCTAGGCCCTTAGCATTACTGATTGCCCTCTGTGCATAGCCCGCTCCCTCAGCAGCAAGATGAGGATCCTCACTGCAAATCCTGGCAGCTAATAATAATGATGTAAGGTCGTCTGGTCGTTCATGTGTGTGCAAAGACTTCCTTAGCAGATTCAAAGCATCTGTCGTTTTTTCCAGCTCCACTATGACCTAAAGCTAAAGAATTCCAACGATCAATACGATGATATACTCCAGGTATCAAGTCTTCAAGTTGCTTTGCTAAAATAGAAGTTTGGCCACATACAGAAAGTGCAACAGTAAGGTGTTCCATCACTGAAGGATCCCATTTTGTCTTACCAAGGCAAAACTTTCTTATAAGAATCATTAGCAGCAGTATTACTGCTAAACTAGGTGGACTAGCCTCCACCCCACTGTACAGCAAAAACACAACAAATGATTTCTGAATTCTTGCACAACAATCATTATCAAGGTTCCATTGACTAAGAAGGGCACGTCTATAAGCAGAGATTGCCCCATCATAGCAACCAGCCTGTTTCCAAAGCCCTGGAAGGAGCTCTACTGCATGGCTGACTATCTCTTGCAATTTATGGTCCACTTGAATATCAGGTATACCCTGATAAAATATCTTCTCAACAGCATCAAGAACGCGTTTGCATTCATTAGCAGCTTCTGCAGAATCCATTAAACAAGCATTTCAATGCATTCAATCTGATTCAGAAATAGAATATCAAAGGTGTAGGAGGATTCATTCCCATTCAGTATGAAAAGCAAGATTAAGAAAGTAAACAACAGGTGGAGAATAACTTTCAATAGTCAAGATTCAACACCAGTAAATTTCACGAGTTTTTGTAGAGACTTGGCTTTTAAGTAGATGGCTACAAGCACCAAACTAGCAGCATGCTGAGAGACTAAGGAAGGTGATTCAGTGAGAGTGCGACCTTTCTTGGTTGATGTTTTTTCATAAAAGGAAGGTTGCAATCGCTGTATGGCAGCTTGGAGATCAATCCCATCAAACACACGAAGAGCACCTTCTACATTACCTCTCTGATACTCCAACTTTCCAAGAAGAGCTCTTACTTCCTGTTAAAGTTTTAAAAGTAAGCACGAAGCAAAACTCAAACATATTAATAGTTTATCCCCAAAAATGCTGCTCCAGTTCAGTGCCAAGAAACAAGGCATGAAGATATTCATATTTCCTAGACATTTAACGTGTTGTTTGTGTCAAATTTACAGTTTGTACCTATTATTAAGGTCCATTTCTTGTCCTGGCATATTTATCTGGTTTCAAATCCAATTATATGTTATGCTCAAGTATAAAAATTATAATCCATATATGTAATGTTCATATAAGAGTAAAAATCTATTCTTCGTCCCTTACAGATACCTACTTTATCCATCTTGTCCCTTAGAGAATAATAATTTTATCGATTTAATCCCTCAAACTTCAAATTTACAATAATTTCATCCCTTTGATGAACTAAATTAATAAAATTAAAAAGAACAAAATGATGAAATTTGTGAGTGATTCGAAACTTGAGAGTTTGAATTGATAAAATTAATCTCTAATGGATGAAATTGATAAATCATATATCTTTCAGAAACTAAAAATAGGTTTTACTCTAAGTATAATCTGAATATTGATCATATGGAAGAAGAAAAATTTATGCTATCTCACAAATAAGAAAATTTTATTTTGTGGGGAGGAAATATTGTAAGGTTTGACTCATATCACAACAAATTTACTCCCCAGTTGTTGAAGGATTGTTAAACATGCAAAATAGCCTGTACCATCAAACAACAAATTCCTAGCAATTACCCAACAATTTTTGGTTGTAAAAAATGTAAACATGGATCTCTGAGTCCAAAACAGGGCCCAAGGCGGGGAAATTCAACAAGTACCCAAAACAAAAAAAAAAGGTTTCAGAAGTGAAGCAAGGATGGTTGCAAACATTTGGCAACAAAGGGGAGATGAACTCAGCTTCCTCCATTAAATCTAAATAGCAATTTGATCCTTGGTTTTCTCTTCTTACTATTTGCAAATATGAAATATACAATCCATAAACGGCTGCCTATTAATGTCAGCAAAGGGAAAGGAAAGAAAGAGGGGGAATGCTTGTAACATAATAATGGCAGGCACAAACGAGAAGGCTATCTGATGCCAGTGAAGAGGCATAGAGCATTACAAACTGACCTCAAAATTGAGCAACAACCCTTCTCGCAATGCAGATTCTGCCTCTTGAATATTTCCTTCATCAAGCTTAGCCTCAATTTCTGTTTTATTCATGCATTCCATTTGCATGAACCTCTCGAACTGACATGCTCGCATGCTCACTGGACTCCATGAATCATCTCCCCACCACCTGCCTACACCATACCCTTTCCTCTTAAGTTTCACTTTCTATATCCCTTCGACGCTTTAAATGGCACTGCGTATTCGTCACTTCACATTTCAAAAAGCTAAACAAAACCCAGACGCACACGGTTGAAAGCTTCAGAATAACAGGGGCAGCGGGTGGCCAAAAGCATGGAAACCCATCTGGAACGACGCCATTTCCCACGACATAGCTCGAAACGGATCCAAGCAATGCCGTACACGATTCAACTCCTCTGCAAATGCCGTTCGAGATAGGTATACGTCTTCTCAGGCAAATTCATTGTAATGAGGTTCGAGAATAATGCAAAAAGCATCAAACTTTCGGAGTAAAAATCAAAATTATAAACAAAAAAAATGACTGGGAGAAGTTGCAGATCCGTGGAACCAGCTGGCAAATGGAAAAAAGAAAAGAAACCAAAAAAAAAAAACACGATTTTACGACTCACCAAAGCAGCGTGGTCCCGGAGCAATGGTGAGTGATGCAACAGTGACCTCAAACACGATCTTGGGAACCCTTCATTTTTCTCGGCATTCGATCAAAGTTGCATTCGAGTTAACTTACCTCGGTTTGTTTTTTTTTTTTTTTTGTCTTGTTTGAGAAAAAAAAAAACAAATAGAAACAAAAGAGTAGTGGGTAGTGAGGTCAACCGCTACTACTGCAAATGCAAAATCTAGTGCGAATCCGCAAATGCAATGCCATTTGGGGAGGGAAAGAAAGTTACGAATTAAAGATTGACTTTTTTGGATTTTCTTTTTCATTTGTATGATTATTGAGCTTCACATTGATGAATAACGAGAATGGAGGTGGGGGATTCGGAGTAGAACTTGGAAATGTGATTTGGTGATGGAACTCGTACTCTAGCCGGTGAGTCTAATGTTAGAACTTAATTAAGTTAGTGATTAATTGTAATTTTGTTCCTAAAATAAATGGTTTAGTATCTTTATTTTAAAAATAAGTTATTTAGTCTTTATATTTTCATAAAATTAATAATTTTGATTTTTTTTATTTGTGTGCCTTTAAAATTTTGAAAACAAATAGTTGTGTAATATTAAAAAAAATTTGTTTAAATAAATTATTTTAAATGTATGTGACATGTATGTAATTTTATAAAAATTTAAATTAATTTTAATAAAAATAAGATTAAAAAACTAATTTTATTATTAAGATTAATTTAAATATTTAATAAGTCACATGCATGTTACATCAATTTAAATGATTTATTTGAAATAAAAAATAATTTAATTTTAATTTATTATTAATATAAAATTTTTTATATTATTATTTAATAAAAAATTATTAAATTATTAAAAAATTTGATTAATATAATAATATAAAAAATTTACAATAATAATAAATTAAAATTAAATCTAATAAAAATACATTTTTAATGTGATCTCAACATATTTTATTGTTGTCAAAATAAAAAATATAGTAATTTTTTAATGTCAATTTAAGAAAAGTAGAGATTGTTTGATTCTATAACAAAACATGTTATCAGTCTTAGTAAAAACTTATAATCAATTGTTTTTAGTTCGAGATCATTCATTGTTATCAATTGAATCAATTATTATAATATTATTTAATATGAAAAAACTATTATAATATTATTGACTGAAAATTATGATATTTGTTTGAAAGCAATTAAGTTAGATAACTTAAGAAAGAAAACAAGCCAAAAATAGGAGTGTTTAATCTTTTTTATATGATATCCATATAATATGCCTCAAGATTCATCCCCATATCTTCATTAGTTTTCTTTTAACTGTATCTGAAAAAAATAATAATAACTTTACGAAATTGTCATAATAGATGATGGTCTTCAAATACTAATAAATTTTATTATTATATTTTTAATGAAATAATTACAATTTACTATAAATTTAATTTTAATATATTATTAGTATAAATAATTTTATAATTAATATTACAATTTTAAAATTATAAATATATTTTTTGTTTATAAAATCAGATAAAAAACCTCTTAACTTATTTCTTTTAAATTTATTTTTAAATAATTTAACTGTGTTGACATTTAGATTAAATTAAAAATATTACTTTAATTGTTAATTCAACTAAAATGTATAATACATGATTTTATCTTTATAAAAAGTGATTTTTTTATCATATAATCTCTTAAAGTATAAATTTTTATCATATAATCTCCTTCACATGTATCTTTATTTGATTTAATTCATTTAACTGAAAAAAACGTTTTACTTCATCTTAAATATTATGAAATTAAGTAATAAATACAAAATTTAAGGGGATAAAGTTTAGCTACCCTAGGAAATTTCATATTATTTTTGTATTACCGAATTATCTTGTAATCAGCTGGGGCTGCGCGTTCCCAGAGTCTCTCTCACTCTTTCGGTTTCAGACACTTCGACCATGGATTTGCTCTCTATCTCTCCTTCTCACCCTTCAACTTCTCTTCCCTCTCGCTCTCGCATTCGCACCCTTTCTCATTTTCTTTCGAAGCCACCCATTTCCTCATTCAACCCCCAAATCTCTATCCCCTCACCACGTTCCCAATCTTCCAGAACCCCACTCAGGTGCTTTGTCACCACCTCACCGAAATCCTCCAAAAACCTCAACTTTGGGTCTGAACCTCAGAAACCCAGAGTCACTTTTCAACTGTCTGCGCCTCAGACGCCTGCCACGGCCATGAGAGGCGCCGAGACTGATGCCATGGGGCTGTTGCTGAGGGAGAGGATTGTGTTCTTGGGGAGCAGCATCGACGACTTTGTGGCTGATGCAATTATCAGCCAGTTGTTGCTCTTGGATGCCCAAGACTCCACTAAAGATATCAGGCTCTTCATTAATTCGCCTGGTGGCTCTCTAAGGTAAAATTTACTGCTCTGCTTGTGTATCGTTTGGTTGCCCACAAATTCCGGAGAATGGGACAAATTAGAGATGGAGGGTTTATGAAAATGGTGGAAGATGTATAAGATGACTTCTGATTAGGTGGATTAGGAAGAGCAGCTCAAAGGGTGAAAGAAAAAAAAAACTTTGTAGTTTTTTTACATTCTTCTTATTAAATTTTTCAAAAAAGATAGAGTTATAAGAAGGATATATGTGAAATCGTTTGGTTGTTTAGAAATTTCCTTGGTTTAATTTATATGGGTGCTTAATTTTAGTTTCTGGGGATTACATGTTGGTGACTCATTGACCACTGACCAAGATACTTGATTGGTGATACTACTTGGAACATTGAATAAAGTGATATAAAAAATAGAAAGGGCTCATTCAAGAAGTATTGTTTGAACTTTGAACAAGCAAGAGTTATTCTTCTCCCTTTACTATGTCTAATTTGGGATGGTCTTTATGTCTGTTTCTCATGGGTTCTGGTAGAATATTTTGGTACATGTCAACCCTTCACTGGAGTGTTAACGATGAAAATCCTTTTGTTTTCCTGTCATCATTTTATATTATTTAATATTTATAGAATTCAGTAATCTTGAACTCTTGATGATATTTCACATTTAGTTTAATCGGGGCAGTGCAAAGTCTTTTCTGCTAAAGAATTTCAGGTAGAAGAGAATGGGTCTATTTGCTCTTTATTTTTTGTCCTCTATACCGTAAACAACTGATGATTTCTGTTATATACTTCTAGGTGCTGATTGCTGAATGCATCAGTCTAGTATATTTTCCTTACCTCGTGGCTCTGTTACATCGGTATTTGTATACTAGGTCGAAAATATACCTAAATCATATGTTTGCTGCATTCGAGTTCATCTAAATTTTCCTGTAAAAGTAGAAACTGATGTAGGAAAGATCCAGTTAATACATTTCTTCTGGGTGAGACACCAAGTTTCCTCATTTGTCATTTCTCCAATCTCCACCACTTCTCTCTCATTGTTTTCTTATTAATTATTTCACTGAAACCCAATTCAATATAGTACAAATCCGTTTCTGTTCAATATATTACAAAACCTTAGGCAGCAGCAGACTCTTAGGAACAAAAAATGATATCTTTTAATATCTTACACACTTGTTAGATACCTCTAAACATGGTTTAAGACATACTAGGCTTATTTAAGGTATATTTTAATATGCTCCATGGTGTTTTTGTACTTGTTTATATGTGTGTATGTATAGGGAGTGGTTCTAGTGAGAAAGCCGATCTCATGTAAAAAATGAGAGGAATGAATCTTAACTATTAGATTTTACAAATGTTCAAGATTAAAACATCAAGTCCCATTTTAAAACGTCACTTGACTTGATGTGTTAATGATGTCTCTTCTTACAAATCTAAAAATAAAGATCCGCTCCTCTCATTTCTCACATAAGATTGGCTTTCTCACTGGAACCACCCCCTATGTGTGTGTCTGTTTCTATGTGTATATGTGCATGCTTGTGTGTGTGTCTACATATATGTCTATGGTATAATGTGTCCTTGTCATTTAGATTTTGTCATGTTGTTGTATGCCTGTCCAATGCCTATGTCTATGCTTCATAACTTCAACTTACCTAAACTATTTTGCAACCTTTTCACTGGTTGAAAATCAATAAATCGTTTGAAAATATCATAAATCACACTTTTATGATTCATGTTTGAACTTTGAACACTTGTAGATGAAAGTCAGGGGAGTATAGTGATCGAATTAAACTGTTGAGTCGATTATGTTTGGTTCCTGAAAACTATTTATGCTTGACACAGTTTCAAAATGTTCCCAAACTGTTGGAACTGAACCAAACTGAGTATGTGTTTGTGTCTGTGTATATATTCAGAAAGAGAGAGAGAGAGAGAGAGGACACCTAGTCACCATTATCTGGATTAATTGAGTTCTAACTTTGAGTGTTTGATGATTTTGAATTGAGATATATACTTCTGGAAAGTTAGGCTATTGCTTTTTGAAGTAACTTTATCTTCCTTTTGTAATGAATTATTAATTTCACTGAAGCTCAGAATCATTAGTTTCAACAATGTCAATTATGCTTATTGGGTTGTAACATGTAAAGTCATGTGATGGAAAAAATTATTAATGCTAGTAGTTGTTATTGTTAGATGATTTAAGCTAATTGACACACTACAAGTTATATAAGTGAATTAAAATTTGTATACATGCCATATTGATTATAGCTTTGTAATAAACTGAAAATATAACCAAATAAATATGAGTTGAACATTGGTTGGCAAACAGATATATACATGGTTTGCAAAATGTTTAAACTATTGAACATTGGTTTGGTTAAGGATGGATCTGAAATTAAATTAAACCAATCAACAAAAACCTGCAGAAAAAGTAAAACCACTTAATTTTATGGAGATGTGACATTGTGGGATTTGATTAAAAAATTTATCCATGGCTAAGGATCTTTTGAATCAAAGTTATACTACTTATGTATACATAACCAGAAATTTCAGTTGAGGTATACATGTCGCAAAGAATTCTCCTCCATTTGGAGAATGAGAGACAAAAGTTTGGGATGTGTAGAAAATTGACCAGGTTTCGACGATAAGTTAGGTCATCAATTGGCAAATTAAGGTTCTATGTTTATCTTCTGAAATATTCAATATTAAAGGGTATTTGTAGGCAATCCATGCACCAGACTGTTTGGCTAATGCTTCTTTCTTCCTTCATTTTTTTTTTCCATGTTTATTCTCTTTGCATTATATTCATTGAGCCAAATTTTCTAGTCTGAGATTTCTGGAACTTGGTGTGCTTAGGGGTTTCAAACTGCTAATAAGTCACTTTAATTTCAGGGAGAAAAATGTGATGCCCCTTGTATTATGACCCATTTTTACATTACCTCCCAGTGGTTTGAAAGAAAGGTGTCACTTTACCCTTCTGTGGTGGTATATTCCTTTAGCACCATACCACCATGCTTTATCCTGTCTATTTTGTAATGGAATTAGAACGTGAACAACAGGTAGCATGGGAACAACATGACCCCTGAAATCTCCCAATCATTTGTAAAACTACTCAAGTACTTAATTCCCCAAATCTTCTGAAATCCTGTCCCCTTCAAGAAATCTCTAATCTCACAAACATTAGTTCTTATTACAAATAATTTGGGCAAGGCCCTTTGGTGGTTTGCTATGTTTGCTGTTATTTGGTGCCTACGGTTGGAGAGGAATGCTAGAATTTTCAAGGGCAGCTACTTGCATTGGCATCTTTTATGGGATAATAAAGTGGTTTTCCCTGCTTGAGCTAATGATTACTTCAAAGGAGTGTTTTTGGTGTATATGCAAAGAGATTGGCAACCACTACTTAGATGGAATCCTTGACTGTTCTTTTTAGTTTATGGTTATTTTATGCTTTTGTACTCCTCTTTCTACTCTCTAATAATCTTTCTTTTTATCCCACAAAAAAGTTGGGGTTTTGACAGGGGAGGGTGTTCAAGTGCTAGCATGCATGATTTAGATGTTAATCTTTTTCTTTTTAAATAAATAGAATATTGTTTTTCTTTGTGATTTTTTTTTTGGGGTGGGGGGGGGGGTTGGGGATCAACCTTGGGGGTGAAGTGACACTTTTCAATCCACGTGTTTGCATTGTGAACTAAGGCCATATATCACAAATGAGGTATCTGATTTATTTCCTTAATTTTAGCAATAGCTCATGACTATTCTTGTTTCACCTACTCTTTTGGACTGGATTGTTGATGATGATTCATTTAACCAAGATATCTGTTCTCTTTGATGTTGCTTAACGTATATAGTCAACATATTGGTCCTTTATGCTGTTAGGCAGCCAGCCAAACTAAATGGAAGTCAGTTTAGATTTGCTTGACGTCATGTTGTCTCTGATGGCTTCCTTTTTGTTAATGTTGTTGTTGTTATTATTATTATTATTATTATTATTATTATTATTATTAATTAATTAATTAATGATCTTTTCTTTTCCGCATGATGTGTTTTTTATTGCACGTTTTTGTTCTCTCTGTTGCTTTACATCCTTTTTCACAGCTGATTTGCTTTTCATGTTTTTTATTTAGTGCTACAATGGCTATCTATGATGCTGTACAGCTTGTGAGGGCTGATGTTTCCACAGTGGCACTCGGCATTGCAGCATCAACAGCTTCCATTATCCTTGGTGGTGGCACCAAAGGCAAGCGTCTTGCTATGCCCAATACACGGATTATGATTCACCAACCTCTCGGAGGTGCTAGTGGACAAGCTATTGATGTAGAAATTCAGGCTAAGGAGGTTATGCACAACAAGAATAATGTCACAAGAATTATATCGGGTTTCACTGGTCGCTCGTTCGAACAAGTCCAGAAAGATATTGATAGGGATAGATATATGTCTCCGATTGAAGCAGTTGAATATGGAATTATTGATGGTGTAATCGATAGAGATAGCATTATTCCTCTGATGCCAGTACCAGAAAGGGTGAAATCAACACTGAATTATGAAGAAATAAGTAAAGACCCTAGGAAATTCCTAACTCCAGATGTCCCTGACGATGAGATATACTAGCTTTAAATTATTGATAGTGGTACATCCTTACATGTTTGTGTTTCCCTTACGGGGCAAAGCGGGAGGCTGCTGTAACAAACTCTGAAAGATTTGGGATTGTCATAGATTTGTCTTGCAATTTTGTTTTTGTTTTTGAAGAACTGTAATGCAGTTATGGGAAAATTTGTTGGTTATCTTGATTGTGTCTTGATTATGTTGTTCCATTATAAAGGGTAGAATTTCTTGGTTTTTATCTTGTTTATTAATGAAAAAAATTTGTTGTTAGAAAGTTTCAATGGCGAGCCAGTTCCTTTCGCCCCTTCCTCCTAAACTATGTTAGTGGAACCAGTAGCAGTACCGCCAGCTTTTGTGCTGTGCACTTGATGGCCACTCTCTGTGTGTATAATATAGAGACGAGCAAAAATTTCTCCACTGTTTTTTTCATGAACACCTCAAAGTGGCATACTTAAGAGAAATGCCAGGCCATTATTAGACCTTTCATTGTGTTAAATCAATGACTTGCGCACCCAGCCTTGCATGGCAGCATAGGATTGTTTCTTTTTTTTTCCGGTGTTTTTTTTTTTTTTTTTGAAAAATTTACGTAACTGGCTATATCGAAACCTCTACTCCATTTCTTAGGTGGTTTGTAGTAAGCAAAGATCTGAGATCAGCTAACTCCAACTATACTTTTGCCCCATTTGGTAGAGTCGTTACATAAATCCAAAAAAGGGCGTACATATTTGTCTTGGAGTAGATCATTCTCTCTCTCCCTCCATTATCAAATTAGAAGTTTGGATACAACCTGGAATTTGAACTCAGAAATGGGGAAAAAAAAAACATGATGGATAGAGTTCAGCTTCAGCCTATGAATAGGTGCTGTCATTTCCTTTGACTCCAATATTTGCTAAGAGCAAAATGCAAATTGGTTGTGGCTTGCTGACGCTTACTGAGAACTTGAGCAAAGATATGCCAATAATGGTAGACAACTAGACACTGTTCAGCATGTCAACCTTTGCACCAATCAAACATAAAATGCTGCTGCCGACTCAGCAACAACAGAGCCTGTGATTAGTGATTTCTTTAAATAATTAATCATATAGCTCTCATTGACTGTCCCACTTGGTACGCAAAAATTGAACAGAGTAACCTTGTCTTTTTTGCTGAAAAATTAGGGAATCAGCGCCGAATGAACCTCCAATTATGCCGTTTCATAGTTTGACTATGATATTCAAACCAATACATTGATAATCAAAGTCTACATATTCCTTTTCTCTAATTATGCCTGCATGAAAAGAACTATAATCCATATTTTATGTTTCCTTCTCTTCTCTTTTCTCTAATTATGCCTGCATGACAAGTACTATCATCCATATTTTATGTTTCTTTCTCTTCTCTTCTCTCCATGCTTCGATAAGCAGCAGTTGAACAGGCAAACTACCACAACGGTTGCGACATAAAAAGAGGTTGCTTTTAGCTGTGTTTAACAAGAAGCCAGAAGCCCAAATCTTGTCTCAATACATTCAAACCAGTGAAGACACATGAGATTGACTAATTTTCAAACATCAACTTGGGGTACTACAAAATGCATTTGTCATCAAGGATGCAAGTATGTCATATAATATTGATTAATTTGCCTGCAAGACTTGCATGATTAGGTGGCATGCTTAACCATGTCCTCTTCTTGTTGTTCCAACCAATTAAGTAACCAAAAATGGAGTTGCAAGTAACCAGGCTGCAGGTGATATAATTACTTGTCTTAATATTTTTTCCACAAGTGATGCAACACCCTATTATTATATAATAATCATTCAGCTATAAGTAGGTAATTAGGTATTTGAATGTATTTAACCACGTCAGTATGAGCTTCCATATTTTATTCTGTGGAAAATTTGGTGTGGAAATAATATTAATTGTCAAATTAAATTCAATGACTGGGAGGATCCTTTCACCTCTTTCCCTGTCCTAAAATTTCACTAGATGAGGGCATGCATGATGTTGGATGTTCATATTCTTATTTACTAGTCCAGAATCCATTCCTTTGTGCATCATTGTTCTGCAATGTTATACTTTATGTGTTTCTATTGCAAAATCAATACCATTGGAAACCTGGATTTACAGTAGATACCCCAACAGATCAGGCACATGTAGAGGGCTCTGCAATCTACTTTCCTCATTCAATTCACTAGTGCTTGTTTTCTTTCCTTCCTAATTAATTTCTTCCATTCTTGTGAGGAGTTGATTTGGAGGAATTGAAAGAGAAGAAGAATAAAAGAAAAAAAAGACTACATTTTATTTATTATGCAGATGGGTGAATGCAGTACATTTGAATTATTACTACTTTGACTACTTATGGTCAAGTTGTCAAATAACATGTGGACAATTACGTAACAAGAAAACAACATTTTTAACTTTCGTCTGTCGTGACCAAAGGGGAAGAGGTACAAATTCCAGAGTTGACCACTCACAAAAAATTGTAATGATATTTCTCAGCGATGTTCAATTTTTTTATATAATATTTGGTCCTTGTAATTGTAATTCAAGTGATAATCTTGATGAAAAAAAAGTGTAGTTAGTGTTTGGCGTACACCCAGTCTAAAATCATTAAATTGTATATGTACGTATAAAAAAAAAGTGTTATATAATTTTGTACAGATATAAATACAAATTCAATTATATCAAAAAGTGTATAATTTTTAACAAAAGAAAGTATATAAATTCAATGAGGGTTAACTCAAGGAAATTGAATTGCGCTGACCCAAAGATTTTGACTTTCATTTTTGCTGATAATTTCTCGATAATAGGCCATTAAGTACTATTATAAGTCTTTAATAAGACTTATGGCTTGTCTAGGTATTAAAATAGAACAGTTTCCTTTTTCCTTAACTTTTCAGTGAAAAATGAAAAAAAAAAAATCAATTCTCACACCTGCTGATGCCAAAGTTTGGGTGTGATTCTATTGCTTTGGGCTGATCGATGCAGCCCTGGCTCTGTGCATGCAAGCGTAGTTCTTCAGCATTTCTTTATTCTCTTAAGCACCAAAAAGGAAAAAAAGAAAATTGGATGAGCCAGTTCAATTGTGGATAATGATGATCATATGGTGTGAAGGGTGAGAGAGAGCCACTTTAAAAAAATTTTAAATGGGATCTATTTATCATCTAGTAATTAAAGAAACAAAGTATATATAAGAAAAAGTTATTTACTGATCAAAACATCATTCAAACCCCCAAAAAAAAAAAATTGGCCTGTTTTAAAAAGGTTGCATACAATGAGAAAAAACAAATGGAAATTCATATGGGTATAGAAAATGCTATTTACACAAGAATGCAGGCTACACAACCTCACTAACATATGGGGATAGAAAATGTTATTTATTTTGGTACATCGCTGTGAGTTACAGAAATCTCTTCATTGTTTAACTTCTCCCCTTCTTCTCTGATAAAATAAAAGCGATGCCAATTGCTAGGCACGAATAACTTCATTTAAGCTTTTTTTTTGGCACTCAAATGAAAAGACAAGAGTTGTGTGCAACTAAACCATAACTATAGTTTTTATGTAATCAGCATTACTCTAAAGCAACGTGAGCTGAACGAAAGTTGCTGCAGCTGGCCTCGGTGCTTTGCCAACAATGAAAGCGCCATCTCAATAGCTTCTTATTTTAAATCCAAAAACACCCAATGAATGCTCCCTCAACGTCCCTTTCACACTGCCATCATCCAATTGCTGCACCTGAAGCTCAGGCATTTGTTTAGTGCTTTGAGATGACCAAATTGTCATTAAATTAATTCAACCATTCCCTTTTACTTGATTCAAAAGCTAGAAACTTTTCTCTGTTTTAAACCTGCCCATTAAATTTCCACGCGATTTCCAACCGTTGAAGGCTACATTCACTGCCGCAAGATTTTCGCTTTCGTTGTGCAGAAGAGACAAGTGAATGGTACACAGAATCTTTAGAGTATTCATTCACTCTTAGATGCCACCGCTCTGTGTTTTTTTCTTTTTTTTTAATGACAAATTATTTACAAGTAAGTTTGTCATTAATCAAAGTAAATGCTGAGTTCTATACGAGAGACTTTATTATTCTATGCACAATTTTTGTGAAGTTTCACGTGTGAATTGTTGCAGAGAGGTATTGTTTTGTTGTGTCTTGGTTGCTATCCTATGCTTTAAGGATAAAATAGTTCATCTCAGTAGCTAGTTAAAGAGTGAAATGATAAAGAACGGGATTTTATTTTCTTCCTTTTTTTAAGGAATAATTGCTAGGTTGACAGAGTTAAAAGAATTGGGTTGTTGGGTTGAATTTCAGAGAGTGATATATGGCCATATAGGTTTGAAATTGTTGCTTAAATAGATTGTTCATTCCCTTGATTTTGTAGAAGGGTATTATGGTGGATGACACAGAATTCAGCTGAAAATTCTGTTCTGAAAGCCGAAAGTGCTCAGCCAAACTTGAGTTCAAAACAGTATCAAGCAGCTTCAAGTGGTTGACTTGAGAGGGGGTTGTGGGGGAAGCCACATGGAAATGGAAGGGAGGGGATTTTCTGGCTTATACAAGAACACAAGTGAGGAGTTGTTCCTGAAAACCATGATGGAGAGCCCTATCGGAATGCCAGTGCCAACCATGGAGATGTTGGGTTTCAAGGCTGTTACTCAAAGCTTTCGCACAGACAGTGAGGAGCTCTTCAAACGCTGGCTAACAAATGGAGAGGCAAGCCTCTGTAATACATTAGATTATGCTAGTTTGTTGTTTCTGGCTTGTGTCAAATATAAGATCAAAGCAGAAAATTTCCATGATAACAGTTTGCTTGACATACATCTTTTCCTTTGATGTTTCTGAAAGAATTCCTGACTTTTTATATCTCTGACTTGTGTACATTCGACCACATATGCTAGTTGACCATGCTCAGGAGGATAGAAAATGAAAAATCTAGTACCATCAGTCTTAAGATGATTTTTTTCCTGAGTAGCTCAGATTTCCCAGAAATTTCTACCTCCAATGAGTCCCTTTCCTCCCCTATCAAATCAATATGTGAATTTTGAAACACCTTCTAAAATTCAAATCATCCTCGTGACACTGATTTTTCAATTGAGGACATCACTGTCTAATCTGTACAAATTGACAGTGTTTGTATATGCTTTGCTCAAATTGTAGCCCCCAGAAAGAATTTTTTCTTTCATGAGCCTCATTGATATATTACTTGCTTAATGCTTATTGTTTTGATATGAGCTACACTACTATCCTAGGTGAGAGAACAAGTCATTTATTCGTTGCTGATTCTTTTATTCTACTCTTAATGTTTTATTTCATTCTGGTAAGAATTTTTGCAATGAAATGAAGGCTGTTCTCATCATAAAACGATGAAAGCACTTCTGATAAAAACCAGTTATTAGTTGGCCTTGTCTTCATGAATTATATACACAAGCTGTAGATATAGACTATTGCATGACATATGATCATGCAGAAGGTAGAGAAATGGTAGAATAGTCTTTGCTTTACATAATCAAGCATAAAAAAACTCTACTTCTTGCTTAGTAATATAGAAACACATTCAGGTACCACAATGGGGATTTATTTGCCAATCTTAACAGCTGGAAAATTCCTAATTGAAATTTGAAATATCAAGGTCCACTGATATTTTTTTTCTTTCCTTTGGGTAATTTAAAGGACAACTGGTTAAACATAAACCCAATAAAGCAAACAAAACGAGCTAAATTATGAACACATATTATTCTGTTATCATGTCAAACACTTTCAACCATAATAAAAGAAGGCCAATTTGGTGATACCTAAAAGACAATCCATGCTTATGTTATAGAAGGTTGGATTACCTGGCAGCAATAATTAGATAACAAAATTTTCTTCATCTTGAGAGTGGAATTATATTACTCTGATGCTTAATTGTTCTCAGTCCTACTTTAAGTATCATTGCAATAATGTCTACAAGTAGACAATAATATGTCATGTCTTTAGTTATCTTGATGATGTCATTAATGCTATATAGACATTCTTTTGGCTTTGGAACTTGTAATTGGATAGTGCTTACCTTATGTATTCCTTTGCTACATTTCTGATTACAGTTCCTTTCATCTGATGCATCTTTGTTTCCTAAATCAGGGATACAATTCATCAAGCATAGGACTTAATAGTCGATTATCAAAGAGGTGAGTATGTTAATGAAACATACACTTTTTCAAAAGTATTAATTGGGTGAATTTCAAAAATAATCTGGATATTTCCATCATCACAGTGTTAATCAAGATATTCAGTTGAAAATAAATGTGACTTTCCTGTTGATCCTTTACCATGTGAAAGTGCTTGGCGAATCATTGCTTCAATAATATAAGTGTAGAGTGGCTAGAATCTTGACTTGGAGAGTTTAGCACTGTCATTTATCTTTTCTTTATATTTTTGTGCGATGAATTATTAATTTTTCTTGGGAACACTTCACATATTTCTTGATGCATACTTCCTGATTCATGTCTCATTTTGATAGCGACTCTGTTGTAACTGCAGGATGTCCACTGAACTAGCCAATTTGTCTCATCAGCAACATGTTGGTGCAGTTTTAGAGGGAAGAAGCAACGACAAATTATATATACAAAATAACCCTTTGGCCAACGATGTTTCAGGTGATTTCAATCAACTTCCAATCAGGTAATTGGCTAATTGCCGTAATCTTCCTCTAACAGCTATATACATATGAAATATTTGCAAACATAATTTTATTTCTTGGGATTTGACATTCCCAGTATAGGGTTTGTTGCTCCTTCCTGATTACCGTTGTTGCAATTTTCCTTGTCGCCAACTCAACATTACAGTTATTTATTGGATTATGAAAGTAGTTCAATATTTGTAATTTAGTCTGCTGTCAATTTTTGTCAGAGATCCTGTTGATGGAGAACAGCAATCTGGCAACTTATTTCTGGCCAAGGTTTGTTTATATCAACTCTTTTCTGAAGTCTTAGTACAATAAAGCTTCATGGTCATTTGATGTCTCATTATTAATGCAGGCCTGGTTTCTTAGTGATCAACGAATGACAAGAAGCCGGTCCTCTGAATTGCGGTATTATTATCACACCTTGTAAATGCTCTTCAAAATCATCTTCACAGGAGCCACTTAAAATGATGCTTTACTTCATTCTATCCCAAAGTTTCATCACCTAGCACTTTATTAGTACATCTGTTGGTTTTTCCATTTTTACATTACATTCATACAAATAGTCACACATGAGATCCTGAAATTGAGATTTTTACTTCATCGGTATTGTGAGTTAGTTTTAACTGTTCAAAAGAAATTTCAAACCATTTATTTGTTAGGCTTTCTTTGCAGGCGGAGGTATGCTGAAATGCAAAATGCTGAAGCAACACAAGGTTTGGAATCCATGCGCATGGCCCCTCAACATGGTGCTGACACTATAAAACAAGAAGTTTCAAATTTAAATGGTTTTGATTACCTTCCTATGTGTGAGCTTCCAAGCCAGAAGGTTTCATTCATGTCTTCGTCCAACTCATCTTCATCTACCTTCAACACACGTCAATTGGGTGATGCAGATAAAGTTTCATCTTGTGTAAGTTTGCTAAAAGGTACATTAGAACGTAAGAGACTCAGCAGCCAGGTTGAGAAACAAGCTGCAGAAGATAGCTTAAATGGAATTTTCAGTCCTCAAGAACCTTTTTTCAAAAACTAGTTTTAGTGAAGGACAAGAAAACTGGAGTCATCATAAGACAAGTAATGTTCAGGGAGCCTCTACAGGTCAAGTTAAGGATCCTGGTGTCCTGCAAACACTTGAAGGATCCATAAACCTTGTCTTGGATGGTTTTGCAAATCAGACAAACCAAATATATTTGGGAACAGCTTCCCGAGAACCTTCTCAAAGTGAATCTTCTGCTGCTGCACCAGTAGTCTCCTCTGGTTTAGAAGCATGCGAAGGTCCCAGCAATTCAAATCAAACTCTTTGTGAAAGCTCGTGGAAACAAGCAGGAGTGAGTAGAAGTTCAGAAAATAGAGTCAAAGGTATAAATTTGATATGACAATGGAGTTGCATTAGTTGTCTTCCTCAGGTTGTATGACATCTATAAGAAATTACTCACACTGAATTTTGAAATAAGCATGCAAAGCCATTTTTGTGTCATTCTTTTAAACTTGTTTATTTCTCAACATTTGGAAAATGTAATATGGATGGCACATTAAACGCCTCAGAGAAATTGAAAAAGTTCAATGTGGTAGCATTTTATTGAAAACCAATCCACCAAAGCACTGACTACAAACTTGGAGTCCTCACCATAATCATGTCTGATTTCTTATATAATCATATTTGGCATTCAAGTATCATTTTGGGCCAGAACAGAAATGTTTCTTGATTATTTGACTTTCGACCAATGAATATTTTTATTAGACTATAATTGTGTTTTTGTGGAATTGTAGGTTTCAGAGAACAGATAATGGATAATCTGAAAGATGATCGGAAGGTATAACCTACTCAGACAGATAGTAACCTGGTTTCTCTAGAATTTCGGTTTGATCAAGAGATTTTGTCTATTTACAGTTTCTTCTTTTTGTTAATCTTGCTAAATTGTGCAGAGGAGAAGTCTAGACAGAAATGGATCTGTAACATCAACTGTTTCAGGTAGCCAACTATTTCTAGATTAGATGGTTATTGTGATCTAATGCATACATTAGAATTTTGATTCTCCTCATTGCTTGATCCATTCTAAAGCTTTTAATCTTAATAGAAATCTCAAGTTCTCGTCCTGGAGCTACTTTTGTGAACACAGATATAGAAAGAACATCAGAAGATTATTAGCCTGCATGAATCCACAAAAGAAAAAGACTTCCGTACTAAGATGCTTGTACTAAGATTCTGGTTTCTACCATATCATATAGATTTAGATGATTCTAATCCATCATCTTAGTAATAATGGAATTTTTCTGTTAGTTTTATCTGGTCAAGTTTTGCAGAATCGACATTTTTTTCTTATTAGGTCAAAGAACTTCTTAGATACTCTGGATTTAATATTCAATAATGAAGGAGCAGATGCAGATTAGTATTCATTGATATAATATGATTGCAAATTTCACCTTCTGTTCAAAGAGAGTTTTTCTGTTCAATATCACACATAGGATTTGATGAAATTATCTTGGCCACGACAGAACTGTAGATAAAATGTCTAACAAATGCTTGAGTCGAAGTTTTGGCTGTTCTTTTCACAATTTGATTATCTCTGTCCCTCTCTAACCAAATGATTGTGCAGAGGGCAAGGGGGACACCACAAAAAAGCGTAGAGTGGAGCGCTCACGGAAGTATGTAAAACTATCCCTAGAAACAGAAAAAGAGTATCTCTTCCTATCTAATACTGTATTGATACTTGTTTTTACAATAATTCTTGAGATCATCATTTTAATAATCTGATTAGTACATGTTAATAAGCAGACATTCTTTCTACTTATAGAATTTGGTATCCAAACATAAAGTTCTAAGACTATTTTCTGATTAGTCACATTTACAATCCATATCTTTTTTTTTTTTTGTTATAGGTCAGATTTTGTAGTTTAAAGTTATCAGTAAAGGCTCAACATGCACAAAACTTTAAACCCTTACTTTATAGCCTTCTTGCGATGCAGAATGGCTGAGGCAAAGGAAAGGAATTTGACGCCGTCAGTTCCCTCAGATATGCAAGCTGTCTTGAAGCGATGTGAAAACCTTGAGAAGGAAGTTCGATCACTAAAACTTAATTTGTCCTTCATGAATAGGTAATCAAAGCAAATCAAAACCGATTGCCTATTAGCTGTTGAACTTTGTAGTTAAAATATTCAAATTGATATATCAAAGCCATACACTATAAATTTTCAGGAAGGATTCTGAACAAACAAAGCAGATAGAGGACCTTCAGAAGCAAAATGAAGAATTGGCAGATGAAAAAGAGCGCCTTCTAGAAGAGATTGAAAGAATTCTATCAGAAGCTGGAAAGATCTAATGTTTGGTTTCCCTACTATTGATATTTTATCCTCCTCAGAAACAATGCTGTGTGCTCAGACAAGCTATGGCAAGAAAATCTCACCACAGTCCCTAATTAGTAGTGAACCACTGGAGTCTCCTTAGCAAAACATGCATGCATGGAATCTCCGAATCTTTAGTATGACCATGTATCTTGTAAAATCTAACTGTTATTTGTGATTTGAGAAGAACAGACTGGGGTGCCATACAAATGAATCTGGTAAATTGAAACATGGTTATCTCAGAATCTGCATGCACCCAAGTGATTCTAAAGTCACAGTGTATCTATCAACCTCAACATCATTAGGACTGTCAGAAATGTCTAAATGCTAATAGACTAACTCTGAAGCATATCATTATCGATAACAAGTATTTGGCCTTTAGATTCCATCTGGCATAGTTTTTTGCTTCTTGAGTATCTTTCTTGAATGAGAGTGTGACTCTTGGTATAACTTCTATAGCTCTCTACCTCTCTTCCCCTACTTGTGTAGATGTTTCATTATTGCATCAGCTAAATAAATTACTAGATGATGAATTCAATTCTAGACTAAACGGATGCAAAATTCACAAGTTGAATTAGGGTTTTACATTTTTCTATTCCACCCACTAATTCCTAATGGAATTTGAAATTGGGACCTCCGCAATAAAATAAACAGTGCTTAACTATTAAGGTGTCCTAGAACCAGACTCAAATTTTCTCCATTGTGTCTATTTGCAAGCTTATGTCAAAGTTATACGTCAAAATTTGAGATCTGAGTCAATGTTAAACATTAATTAGATTCAAGCCATTCATGCATAACGCGAGTGCTTTTCCTCCCTCTCCTTACTAGAGCACCAAAGACAGTTCCTGACATAACCACACAGACAAGAAAACAAAACACAAATCAACTAAACCCTAAACCCAAAGCATCATCATGATGCATGCAACCAGGCGCTTGACCCTGATCCAAGAAAGAGGATTTGCATCTTTTGACACGCACTGAACCTAAGCACCAACTTGAGTTTGCGCTTGCCATTTTCTTGTGCAAGTAGCATTCTCTTATGAGATCATGCATCACGGTAGTCGGTGCCTCGGTGGTGCTTATTTATTTCGATCTTCAAACTAGCGACACATACTTGGCTTTGGAGACCTTTCAGAATCTTCCTTGTCGGTTCCTTTTTCTTGTCTTCTTGTTCAAAAAGTTACTCTTATAGAGCAATAGCCGCGGTACAGTTATACAATTTTAAAATATATTTCGCAAAACTATCAAAAGTTATTACAATTATTCTACAATTATGTGATATTTAATTTGCTGGAAGGAGAGCAGGAAAAAATGAAAATGAGAATAAGTAAAAATATGTTTAGCCACAATTATGAAAAGAAAATGATATTTCCTTAAAATGAAAAAAATTCTTATCTATCAAAAAAAATAATCTTAAATACTCTGCAAATAATACTTTCAACAGCTTAGATTTTATTATAAAGTATTATAAAATTAATCTAACAGCACATATCCAATTTTTATGTCATGTTTTTTTTTATTAGTTTAGTATATAGCTTTAATTTTAATCTACTATTGATATAAAATTTTATTATATTATCATTTAATCATATATTAATATATCATTAAAAAAAATTTAACTATAATAATAACTAATTAAAAAATTCATTTTTTAATGATGTTTCAAAATATAATTAAATGATAGTAAAAAATTTTATACTAATAGCATATCATAATTAAACTATATTAATCTCAAAATATATAAGAATTTATCACCATTTCTTTCAAAATTTTGAAGGAATGCTCATTTCAATTGTAAAATTATAAGTTCAATCCCTATTACACCTTATGTATTTTAAAAACAAAAAACCAAAAAGAAAAACAAAATATACCTATATTACCACTACCGCTAACACTGCCCTCCCAACACACACATTAATGTCATCACAACTATCACCACTCTAACATTGTCACAATCATCACGGTCACTACAGTCATTGTAACCACCACCACTTTTGTTGCAATTGCTATCATCATTGCTACCATGTAAAGGTATTGTCCTCAAGTTATTTTTCCTCTTTCATATCTGACTATGAAAGTATCAAACTTAGGAATGGAATAGTCATTCCAATAGCATGTTAAGATAAATGATGATTCCGTTCAATTTTCATTCTTACTAAAACCATTCCAACCAAAATGATTCCAACAAACCAAACACCACCTTAATGGCTTTTACAACATTCTCAGACTATCTCTTCAAACAGATACTTAACTGGGTACATGTGACATAAGATCACTATGTAAACCACTATGACCAAAAGTAATATGTTAATCAAGAATTTTAGATTCAGTCATTTTCGTTGAGTAATAACAGGAACTGACTCAAACTTTAATTCAACACTATTGCCGTTTTAATTGCCACTTGAACTATGCCTGACTTCCTTATATGGAGCTGCTGCTCGTTTATCATGGGACAAGAATGTCACCAGCTGCAATAATAATAATACAAGGGGATTCAACAATAGGACATAGCACTTCACAAAAACAAGTGCCATGATTTAGGGAATCTGAAAATATCCATGACACCGAGCCTCTTCCCATATTCAATAACCAACCAAACCACAAAAGAGACGTATGCCAACAGAAAACAAGCACGCTTGATAAGAACAGCATTGACAGGCCGAGGACACGTCCATGTTGCAAAAAATCGATATAATGAAGATAGCAGCTGTTGTAGGAACCCAATAAAGGTTATGGAGATCAAAGAAGTTGAGAACCCAGTTACAACTCCAGCTATAGTTTCCCACTTCCAATACTTCGTCCTTACCCTACCGGAAAACCAGGAATATACCATCTCCATGGCCCTGAGGTGATCCATACATAAAATAAATAATAGAGAAATAATCACTGAAACATATATTTTATATGACATGCTACTAAAACATAGTCAATATAGTTGTTAGTGACATGACGATTATGTTGATACGGAAAATCATGTTATGAACAGTTTATAATTCAGAGGACCATATAATTTGTCAATAACTCAACTGGCATGAAAGCAACTTATAATTGTAAGACAGTGCCAGCTTCTTTCGGAGGAGAGGGTGGGGGGCTGACCCTTTAACATGTTGATACACCTAGGATTATCTCCGATCAAATTCTCAAGTCAATCAAATCGTGTTTCCAACAAAAAATTTTAATTTGTTAAAGAATGGGATATAGCCCAAAATTTATACATTTTATACATGACTTGGAAAAAGAATAGCATAGTATCAAGTTTTATACAGTGTGTAATATTGACAAAGAAATAAAAAGACGGGAGTCCAATTCAGCCCCACTTCAAGCAACTCACCCTTCATTGGGAATACACATTACTGACTTTTAAGGATCAGTAGGGCTTACCATGAGAACTGATTCTATATCTTGCCACTTAATCCTATCTAGAAGCAATCTAATTCCTATTTCTTTTTTCATAGAACTTTTTGAACAAATATGTCAATTATCACTCTGGTATAGTTGTTAACAAAGTTCAAGAAAGAATTTTGTCCTACCACAAGCACCACAAACCATTGGTAGGGAGATTTAGTGCAATTATGAATAAATACATAGATTAAAACAATCTTAACTTACTAATTTTTTTAAATGGTAATAGAATTTATTTAGAATTAGACCTACCAAATCATCAATCTAAGCACCAATAAATTATCCATCGAAATAAATAAAAAATATAAAGCAACATACGCCAAACATAAGTCTTCATAAAGTCAACCCCTTCTACCAAATCATCAATCTAAGGGAGAATATAAACTTACTTACAAGGCCTATATATAGGCCATGGGATGTAGCATTTAGGATGTGTCCATGAGGTATGTTTGAGTGACGATAAGGGTAGAAACAAAGAGTATTTGGTGGAGACTGGAAAGTTCTGTGTGAAGTATTTGTATCATGTTGTATTTTCCCAGAATGGAATTATAATACAAAGTCACTTCAGTGTTTCCAGCCTACATGTTTCATATATCGACCCTCACCCTCCTTTGTCTTGCCAAAATAATAACTCACATACTCACATGGATACAACTTACACACTTGCCATAATGTCACACAAATTCCAACAATGGTTTAATGAAGATTAGGAGATCATTGAGTGCCAACAAAAGGGTCAAGAAGATTACTGGCTCTAGTTTGATAATTTGATCAGATTGAATGGCATGACTAACATACCATTCTTAAACTGATAAGAAAACCCATCAATGGCCACCACCACCACCACTAGATTTACCTGAACAACGACACCGAACTATTTGTCTCAAAGACTCTTCCGGTATGATTGAGATTACACACTTAGAGTTGCCATAAAGATCCGCACAGGGGAAGTGGGTCTCAGTATTTTAAAAACCTATCAAATGAGGCACTATGGGCATTGAGAGGTCCATACTTCTTCAAGTTTGATCTAGCTTCTAGTTTAAGACTTGAAGAATTTAAATTGAAAACAAACCAAAAGTTAAACACAAAGTTATAGAATGTTAAGTCTTGAGAATGTTTAACCCACAAACCTTAGATTATGAGTTCTCACTCAACAATCTCATTTTAAGTAAGTAACTAACCTATGATATCATAGCAAAAAGCAATCAAATATTTGTTAGGTTGGGAAAGTAATGTAAAGTACTCACAGGGTAGAATATTGTCCTATCATCTCAACAGTAGATTGCTCATCTGCATGGCAACTGAAAAGATTATCTTGATACAAACGCACTTTGGAAATGCCAGATGTGTACCAACAATCATAAGTCTTGTTGACCTAATGAAGGAAGAAGAGAAAATAAAGATTATATAACAATACCAAAAACCTAAACTGAACCTGAAATAATTGTTAGCTTGTATTATATATGACATCATTGAGCAATATAAGCACAATCAATGAAATTAAACTTGATAACATAATATTAGAGACCAAAAGTTGAGACCCCTACCCTAAATTTGTATTGTGTCAACCATGCAGCAGCAAAATTAGGCCTGCAATAAAGAGGAAGGGCCTCATTTGGAGCCTCTGCAAATGCAACCTGTGTCTGACCTGAAAAGTGATCTTTATATTCCACCTGAAATGGTGTTAAGATAAACTGTTATAACCACCCAAAAAAATTTAATGCTTGCTCATTAGTTATCGTAACCATTAATGGATATGACATAAATAGGTTATGTGCGTGTACACGCGCGCGCACACACACACGCACAATTAATTGGTTGTCATATATGGTATCATGTTCTACACAGATGCATGTCACTTGGACAACAAGAGAAAACTGTGTATGATTCTGCACCAAAAGAGGCAAGCAAGCAATGCAAAAAAAGATCAGAGAGAATATTATTTAGTAACAATAAATAACACCTAATGGTCAAGTCTTTGGTTTGGGCAGAGGTACTTAACAGGATTAATACTAATGATATACAACAGGTTCATAGACCACATAAAGCTCTTTCCACTGATTAATAATAATGTTTTATGAGGTTCTAGCTAAGAAACAGCTGTCCCTTCTCTTTACGTCGTTCTGCAGCCACTTTTGTTTGGAATAAGCTATTTGAAATTATTGGTGAATGTTGGATGTGTCTTTTGATTTTGGAGCAGTTCTTATTTAATTTTAGAGAGGCTGAAAGGAGCAATAGGGAAAAACTTTAAGGTGGAGTGAAACTTTGGTAGTTCTTTGGTGTATTCAGTTGGAGAAGAAAACTTGTATTTCCAGAGTGTTTTTCTATCCTTACCACTTTTTATGGTATAGAATAGTATTTGGTGCTCTGATTATGGCTTTTTAAGGCAATCTGCCCTGCAGATATGTAGGGATTAGAGAGCTTTATTGCATTAATGAGCTTCTTTGTTTTTTTTTCCTCACTGTAATTGTTAGGGAGAAAATCTTATCCTCCTTCTTACCTGTGCCTTGTCTTTCTTCTCTCAAATAAAATTTCTTCTTTTATTAAAAATAATAATAAACAACACCTAAATTGGCAACAAGTTATAATAACCTTGAATACTGAAGCCCAATAGTAATCATAACGGCAGCGAAATTTGCTCCTTTCAAAAGGATGGAATACATGCTTTGCTTTATAATGTAATAATCCAAGTTCACAAATCTTAGATGACCTAATATCAACACCTGTAAGAAAAATCATAACATACAATTTAGTGAGAGCAAAAGTAAAATGTACAATAACAACTCAAATTCTGCTCAAAACTTCAAAGTAAATGACTGTTATCAATCAAACAAAGATCAGAATGGACAAATCTAAATCAAACCAATCATTAGCTCACAAAAGATATAAAGTGTAACTTCAAATCATCATAGAGATTTATTGCCTTTGTCACATATCAAATAATTAAAAAAATAGTACATATTTTTTGCTATGAAGAAAAATAAAGATTGCTCTTTTCTAGCCAAGCTGATAAGTGTTATGCACAGATTACCGGAATTGAGAGATTTTGAAGCGGCCAAAAATATCAAATTCTGCTGTTTGGAGCCCTCAAAACTCAAAAGTTTGAATATGTAACCAGTATAAAACACCTGACACTTTTTTTAAAAGATGTTTCTTCCTAAATACACAGCTATTTTGAGAAAAATTCTACAGTACTAATTACATATTTTGTGCAAAGCGCCATTTCCCACTACATCTATGGAATTTATTATAACCCTTTCGAACTGAAAATAAGTAATCAAGCAATGTGAGCAGGTAAAGTTCTTAGCATAGTAATGAAGTCAAATTTGTTAAATCAAGCATTTACTTGACTCCCTAGACTTGGGCTTAATCAAAATACGTTAGGTTGACTTTCTTTCCCTATCTAGCCCTATCTTAAGTTATATCTGCCACTTCATTCTTTCCTCCTCTCTTCCTTTTCCGTTTACAATACGCCATTAACACACATTCTTAGTGAAATTTTAACCAACATATCATCCTCCACTTGAACTTCACACTTGGATGGAAGGAGTGAGATTGAAAATGGGAGTATCACTCCAAAGAAAAGATTCCAAGTAATCATAATACTAGGTTTAAAATTTCAGATGTTCATGTCTCTGCTGGCATTATCTGGATGACAACAATGTAAAGTTGAAATTAACTACCATAATCTTTTCCAATCTTTATTGGTTCAAATCTTAACTAAGACTTGGTTAAAGAAAGTTTCAACTTTCACTCTAGTGGTAATGTAAAACCTCATGGCATAAGATTTCAAACCCCAGTAATAATCCAAACATATTGATAAGAGTCATTTCCCACGCAAGATTCCTGCATTTCAAACAGAGCCTATTTCCCAAAGAAAAATGAGTTAACTAGAAGACCAAATATCATCAGCATATTATTTCCTACGCCACCTGCGATAATATTGTCCCAGTTGCATACACATTTCTGGTATTTTCCCAACCAAGTACAATAAAGATAAAGTTCAAAATTATATAAAATACACATGCACTGGCAGTCCAACAATATATAAACGAAAACACTTTTTAACTGGGTAAGGGGAGAAAGAAACAAACTACCGAAGAAGCACGTTAGTGGTTTTCAGCTTTCAAAAACTTCCTAGACTACTTCCTGAGCTGGGTTCTGAAAACCCAACACAAAATTAAAAAAAAAAAAAATTCCAACTCCCAAGTCATGTGCAGTTCACACTCAACAGCTGAAGAAAAAAACCCAATACACTTTCAGGGTCACACGAAGCTCACACAGAAAATGTTGAGCAGCCTATTGAATTAGAGGCAGAAGATTAACTTACTGCTGGATACAATCTTGCACTGGGAGGGTAGAGAAATGGGGTTCGGGATTGAGAAATTCGCGACCATAACAAACACCAAACCAACCAGAAAAGGAATCGAAAAGAAGAAGACGAAGGCCAATAGAATTGCGAGAACCCATCGTAGTATGACAAAAGGGAAGCCCTTCTTCTTGGACCCTTCCGAGACCTCCTGGGAGTGAGAAGGATCCATGAATCTGAGAAGGGTTAGGCCTTATCGTAATCGAACTGATATAGAAAGATGTTTCGTGTTCACTTGCCGGCCACCGGAGACCCGAACCATTTATCCGGTGATCGGAGCTTGGAAACAGAGCAAAGGAGTTGGATGCAGGGTGGGCACAGGTACTACGGGTACGGATACGGGTAGGGGAGGTAAAGAAGAAGAAGATATTCTGACAGGAGAAGGTATTCGTTTCGTCATGGTCAAAGAAAGCCCACTTCTGGGCATAAATTCAAGTTACTGTGCTTCCCGGATACCCAAAAAAAAAAGTTACTGTGCTTCCCTCATATAATTTACCCCCAAAAAAAAATCATTTAACCATCCCTCAACTTTATAAAATGAGCAAATTATTACAACTTTATCTTTATTTATTTAACTTTTTTTATAAATTATTTTTATTTTTAAAATTTACACAAATCTCTTACTTAATAAATTTATATGTAATATATTTTTAAAATATAAAAAAAATTATATAAATACTTAGATGGTTTTATAATTTTTTTTAAAATATTTAAAAAAATATGTATAAATTTTAAAAATAAAAAATAAATAAAAAAATTGAAATAATTTACTCTAATAAACTTCTACAAGTTTTATTTTTTTATAAATATTTTAAGCCATTACAATTTAGAAAACATATTCTACTGTGAAATTCTTATCACATCAAATTCAATTATCGACAATCTTTAAACTATATCTTTGTTTTAGATTGTGTCAAATGCAAACAGGTGTTGACAAATATTTCCAAACACTTTTATCTGAATTTTTTGTTTCAGCTGAACGTTCATTTACAGTCTTTTTAACAGTAAAATAAACATAGCAAAAATAAATAAAAAAGAGTTGTAATTCAAGAAAAAACCGTACCATAAATTTCAAAGACCGGATACACGACAAAATCAGTCTATTCAGAATGTAGGAAAGTTCATTTGTGAATTAGCTTGGAAGAATATGAAACAAGCTATCAATAACAGAACAAAACTATCAAAATGAATAGTATATATATGAGTGTTGCAAATGAATAAAGATGTGAAAAGAGTTTTGTGACAGGGGCTTATTTAGTATATCTGTTATTTATAGTATTTAATGTGTAAAGTTATTATATTTATGTGTTATGTATATATTCTACCATTTGAGTCAATTCTCTATACATATTTTATAACTAGTTATTAATAAAAGATTAAATGCGTTTTATCTTCAAAGAAACATACAAAATGGTTGAATATTTAATAAGATCCAAAATTTCAATGTTAATAAAATAGAGTGAAGTGAATTTATGAGAGGAAGGTACGTTACTTCATGATGAATAGTTTTCAGTTGAAAAAAAATTTGAAACAGGTATCAAGTGAATAATTTTGAAAACAAAATTAATAACTAGCATACAGACTCATTAATTTTTATGAATATTTATGCAAAAAAATAAGTGCTAACTTGTGTTGACAAAAAAAATTATAATTAATTAAATTTAATAATACAAAAAAAAAACTTTTTGTGTGCTACATATTTAACATTACTCATCAAAGCTCAAACAATACAAAAAAAAAATGATAAAAAGGGCAAAACATTTTAATTTTAATTAAAGTAATGACAGGGTACACGTGCTGACGCGTCCAACTAGACAACACGCGGGGGCTAAACTCGTGTGGCTTCCCGGGGAAGTCTCACTCCAAGGCAGAGAGAAACAGAAACTCATAGAAAAGTGTTTTGAAAACGGGGACACCTTCGGCATTTGTAGAAATCCCAATGCCCTTGTCGGCCATTATAAATAAATTCATCGTAGCCTTTCGCAATTCGCGGTTCCTTCTCCAATCAAAACAAACTTTGGCGCTTTATTGTTCCAAGACGCTAGGGCTTCAATTTAAACACACACTCTCTCTCTCTCGACTCTCACTCTTCCACTCTCATACTCGATCGGTTTGATCAAATTTCTCGCCGTTCAATCCCTCGAATTCGCACCCTCCACCAATTGGATTCGCTACGGTTCCTTGAGATTCAAAAATTCGAAAAAAATAAAACAAAAAATGGGTGTAAATCTCACGGAAGGGGCAATAACGACCATGTGCAGGGACGATTTCTCTTCGGAGGAATTGAAGCCGGTGCTGCAAGTAATCGACTTGAAGCTTGTGCAGTCGCAGCAGAATAGCACCAGCGAGAGGTACAGGCTCGTGCTCTCGGACGGCTCGCATTACCAGCAAGGGATGCTCGCCACTCAGAAGAACGAGTTGGTCAATTCTGGCAGGTTGCAGAAAGGCTCTGTTGTTATGTTGACTCAGTTTATCTGCAACGTTGTCCAGAACCGCAAGTAAGTTGAAGTTCGCGTTTTCCCTTTGGGGGGGGGGGGGGGAGTATTCTTTGTTTCATCTCTGTGCTCATTGGGGTGAACTGGATTTTATGCTTTTAATCAATGAACCATTGACGCTACTTGGGTTAAAGTTTCGATTAGGGTGAAGTTACTCAAGAGGGGTGGGAGAAAGAATGAAGAGATAAGTCTCTGAAATGGGATATTTTCAACGATGTGGAAAAGGAGATGAATGTTTGTTAAATATTGTTCCTTTACTGCGTTGTGGCCTAGATATTTGATTTTTTCTGTCGAATGGAACAGTTTTTTTTAATTCATGTATTCTACATGCTATGTTGGCTTTTAACTGATTAAAGCATGTTCATTACAATGTAATTTTTATTCTATTATTTTGTGGTTATTATTAATATGTGCTTCAGGTGATGCAATTTGACATCCATTTGTTATAGTGTTTGCCAGAATCGGCTAGGTTTTTGTAAGCAAACCATTCATGTATCAGGTAGATTTTAGGCCAAAAACTGTGGACTGCTGCACCCTCCTTGTAGAGATTGGTAGTTGCTTTATTAATGCGAAGGTGTTATCATTATGACTTATGTTTAATAAATTTAGAGGTGAAGTAGTATGAGAAGTTTTTGGGGGATCTATCAACTAATCTTCATGTTTTTACAAAGTTCATGTAGACAGATTGTAGGAATTTGTTTGTCATTAGTTTCTATTTATGGTTGTGATTGTGAATTCTCGGTTTCTCACATTCACAACTATGTACCGTTTGCTGTGATTTAGCGGAACAGTTTTTTTTTTTAATAAGAGTTTGGTGATGAAGATCAATCGCTTTAAGTTCTCTATGGCACTTATGTTTTTCTTTTGAAGTCTTATGAATTTGAAAACTTCACGAGTGATATTTTTAAACATGGGTGGGTGGGGTGGTTATGTGATGGTAGTAGAAGAACTTCATAAAAGGAAATTGTTATTGTTGTGCCCCTAGTGCCTTTTTTTTATTTATTTTTCTACTACAAACTAATTGAATACTTTATTGCCCATCGTTGGAAGTTTTGCTCATGATTATACTTCTGCACTTTTAGTCTCAAAGTCAGGGACTGGCTGATAATGTGGTTGTTTAATTCATTGTAAACAGGATTATTATCATCATCGAGCTAGACGTGGTACTTGAAAAATGTGATCTGATTGGAGAACCTGTCCCGGCACCAAGAAGTGTACCTGCACAGTCTTCTACTGGTCAATCAGGAATCACCTCTGGGAATCCCCAGTCTTCGAGTAGTAGTTCACCTGCAGGCGGCATGATTGCTAGACCAAATGTGGCTGGGCCATCTCTGGATCATCCTGCTAGTAGTGTTTATTCTAGTGGTTCTGACTCTGTAAGCTATGCTGCATCAAATGCCCCTCCTACTTATCCTAAAGCAGAGCCTGGAGTCCCTTTACCTAGATCGGCACCGTACGGTGGATCTTATGGTGATCAGAACATGGGTTCCCGCAACCACCAATCAGAGGCTTCAAGGCCCTTGCAAAATTCTTATTCTCGTCCACCTCAGCCTATGTATCGACAGCCATCTCCAATGTACACTAATAGAGGGCCCATAGCAAGAAATGAAGCTGCCCCTCGGGTAATTCCAATAGCTGCATTGAATCCGTACCAGAATATGTGGACAATTAAAGCTAGAGTAACAGCTAAGGGAGAACTCAGACACTATAATAATGCCCGAGGTGATGGCAAAGTATTTTCTTTTGATCTTCTTGATTCTGATGGTGGAGAAATTCGGGCAACTTGCTTTAATGCTGTGGCTGATCAGTTCTATAATATAGTTGAAGCTGGGAAAGTCTATCTGATTTCCAGGGGAAGTATAAAGCCAGCTCAAAAGAATTTTAATCACCTTCGTAATGATCAAGAGCTGACCCTTGATATTACATCAATTATACAGCCATGCCTTGACGATGACAGCTCAATTCCAAAGCAGATGTTTCATTTTCGTCCCATTAGTGAAGTTGAAAGTATGGAAAACAACAGTGTTGTGGATGTGATTGGTGTGGTGACTTCTATTAGTCCTACAACTTCAATCATGAGAAAAAATGGCACTGAAACTCAGAAGAGATCTCTCCAGTTGAAAGACCTGTCTGGCCGAAGTGTTGAATTAACTCTATGGGGAAATTTTTGCAATGCAGAAGGACAAAGGCTGCAAAGTATTTGTGATTCTGGCGCATTTCCGGTTTTGGCTACGAAAGCTGCCAGAGTAAATGATTTCAATGGGAAGGCTGTTGGGACCATAGTCACTAGCCAGCTATTTGTAGAGCCTGATTTTCCAGAGGCTTATAGGCTGAAAGAATGGTTTAACAAGGAAGGGAGGAATGCTCCAACTATTTCTATTTCCAGGGAAACGTATAATATTGGTAAGACTGATGTGCGGAAGACTATATCTCAGATTAAAGATGAGAAGTTAGGGACATCAGAGAAGCCTGATTGGATATCTGTCTGTGCAAGTGTTTCATTCGTCAAGGTCGATAATTTCTGCTATGCAGCTTGTCCTATCATGATAGGGGATAGGCAATGTAACAAGAAAGTGACGAATAATGGAGATGGGAAATGGCGCTGTGACAGGTGTGATCAGTCTATTGATGCTTGTGATTATAGGTACATACTGCAATTCCAGATACAGGATCACACTGGCTTAACATGGGTTACTGCCTTCCAGGAGTGCGGTGAGGAGATCATGGGTCTACCTGCTAAAGATCTGTATTATTTGAAATTTGAAGAACAAGATGATGAAAGATTTGCAGAAATCATCCGTAAGGTTCTCTTCACTAAATATATATTCAAGTTAAAAATAAAGGAGGAGACATTCAGTGATGAACAGCGTGTTAAGTCAACGGTAGTAAAAGCAGAAAAGGTAAACTTTGCATCTGAATCTAGATTTCTTTTGGATTTGATTGATAAGCTGAAGGCCGAGAAAGTAGAAGGTTCCAATCCTAACTCTGTAATTAATAATGCTGGACTGGGGAGTGTTCTAACTGGACAACCTACACCACCAGTTTATAATCCTATAAAGAGCAACAACAATGCTAGTAGAGATTATGGGATGCCAGCAAATCAAGTGGGTCAGTATGGAAACCAATATGGCAGCGGTTCTTTTGCTTCAGCTGGAGCTGGTTCATACATGTCATGTAACAACTGTAGAGGCTCTGGTCATAGCACTGCACATTGCCCAAATATTATGAATGGACCAGGACAGTCTGCGGGAGGGGGATTTGCAAACAGGGTATCTCCTGGGTCAGGTATGGCCTCTGGTGAATGCTTTAAATGCCATCAAACTGGCCATTGGGCAAGGGACTGTCCCGGATTCAGTGCAGCCCCTCCAACTTATGGAAGCAGTGGTTTAATGCAAGGTAGATATCAGAAGCAGCAGTTTGGCGGATTTTGAAATTTGGCAAGACCCACACTTCTTAGTCCTGTTTATATAGAGTTTCATTTCATCCCATGACTCTAATTTTGTTTCAAGTAAGTCGTATGCCTTAAAATATGAGCAATTTCGTCCTAATCGTTGACTCTGTAAATACGGATGACAGAATTTCCTGTGTGGTTTTGTTGGTGACTGTTGCATAATATATCTTTTAATTTTAACCATTTTTTCCTTTTCACTTATTTTTATATTGATGCATATTAACAAATTTTATTTTTTTATTTAAATAATAATATTTTATTTTTTTAAAATAAAAAAATTAATAATATTTAAAATATTTTATTAATCTCTCTTATTTTCTTTTTTGTTAAACATTATCTCTTTTCTTTTTTTAACTTATTAATGAAAATAGAGAGTGAGTTAAAAAATAATAAATTAAGAAAAAAGAAAAAAAGAAATAATTATTAAAAAAAAGAACAAAGAGAATAATAAAATATTGTGAATATTTTTAGATTTTTTGTTTTTAAAAATTAAAAAATAAGACAATATTAGCCTTTAATTTTCTTAATTTAATTTTAAAAAATTGATATAGTTAGATAATTGGAAGAGAGAAATTTAATTAATAATTTTGTATCTCAAAAAAGAGAGAAAAATAAATTTTATATAAAAATTTATATTAATTTTATTAAATAAGTTAAATGGGCATTCACCTTGCAACAGTGTCTGAGGGTTTGACTCACAATAATACACCTGATTAAAGATAAAATAAAAAAATAAGACAGATTGATATTTGCATAAATAAATACGAGTACAAAAATTGGACAGCGATGAAAAATTTATGCAACAACTATACTCGTGTTAAACAAACAAACAAGATATACAATTGGTGCCGCTTGCTTGGGAGGTAGCTTTGGCTACTGTCTACCGGTTATAACAAGTAAACGCAAGTGCCATTTACCTGCTCAACGGGTAAAGATTGCCGCAGCCTCAAAACTGGTGCCGTACGAGCTCACGTGCCTGTGGCAGCCACACGTCTTTCCAGTTCTCCGGTAACTTCTTCTTCTCTCTCAAGTCTCACCAAACGCCTTCGATTTTCGATTTTCGATTTTCGGTATCGTAGGTTCCATTTCTGAATTCATTCGTTTTGCTTTTCGATTCGCTGAGGTAAATCGATGGATTGTTCTTTTTAGGGTTCATATCGATCCATCTTTCATGCCTCACAAGCTCCAAAATTTCTGGATTTTTCTATGGTTTTATTTCCATTTTATTTTTCATGTTTTGCAAGTGCTTGATTTTTTCTTCTCCGTGTACAACAATTGATTGGTAAACACTGACCTGAAAATTTTTTAATTTATTGATTTGAATTATAGAAGCATCCAATTGCTTCCCGATGTTACAGTCGTGGCTTCTGGAAGATGATAGATGGATCTCATTCTAGCACGATTCAATGTTTTGCTCTTACCCATTATTATTTTATGAGACGATTTCTGTATTTTAGTTCATTCTTGTGCTAATTCTGTGACTTGTCTTACTAGGCCATTTCTGTTCTGATGTGACAATGTAATTTGACATACATCACAGCTTTGAAGTGATATCTTATTGTTTCTAACAACCTCTGATATGCCTCGATTGCTCGTTCTTTTTAGCTTTTTTTTTTCTGAACAAAAATGTGCTTCATTTTGATGTACAAGGCAGGTGATTGACAATTATAAATTATTGTTTAATTTAGAAGACAATGACTGAGAGATAGATACTTGGAAAATCACTGTCTTTTCCTTTAAGTTTTTACTACCTTTGTAATAGTTGTGAGGTTTGTAAACTTTTAAGTGCTATAAAATGATAAATTTATTGGTTACATATTAACGTAGCCCCAGAAAGAGGATTATAGGAATAGATTGATGCTAACTGTATGACTATATTGTTTTCCAAGTTGTTTCCGTTTTAGTTGCTTAATTTCTTTTGGTCATATATTTCATGGCATCTTAATTTATTTAAAGTATGTTCTTGGTAAAAGAATGTACTTGTTATCTAAGATGATTGTTTTCTCCTGATTTGTAATTTTTTCCTTTTTGCTAGAGGAAATTGCTTCAACAAAAGGAGGATATGGACTTCTTTTTGAAGGGACTGAATGAGAATGAATCTGAGTGCCCCTTTGATGTAAAAGACATGCAAAGGTGCCCGTTTTTGAGAAACATCAACAAACCTACAAACCTCTCCTTCTCTTCAGCAAATATCTCCATTCCTGTAAGTTATTCATCTTTGTGCCCTTTTCACCAATCTTCTATCTGAATAGTGAAATTTTCAATACGGCTCAAAATTTTAGCCAAGTGTCTTCATTCTCAATATTCAGGTGCATGGAGCCAAGGGTCCTATATTTGAAGATGGTCCTAGTTTTGACATGGCATTTAAGCTCTTTCATGGAAAAGATGGAGTTATTCCCCTCTTTGAGAGATCTGATTTTCACAATGACAGTACAGAAGCTGATCCTCTGCCTGTTTTCAACCCTTTAGCAGCAAAAGCTGCCACCATAAGTCTGTCAGCCTTTGGACCTGGTGGTCCATTTAATTTTGGTAATTTTTCTGAGATGTGGAAGAAGCAGAAGAAGACCGAATCATCAAATAAAAGGGAACACTCATCTCAGGTAAACATTTGTTTCCTTATTTGTTCCTTATTTTCTTTTATATATATATACTAAGAAGTATGTTTAGCTAATAGGAAGTCCATTGTGACATTTGGCACTTCAATATGAAATTTGTTCCTGTTAGGAAACATGTACCGGGCATGAGAGTATATTTACACTCATGTGATTAGCAATAGCTTTTCTTTCATCATTGTTTCTCACAGGGCAAGATTTCAATATGCTTCATGATTTTCTTTTTCTTTTGCTCACTAGTTTAAGTGACTTCAGAGACGTGACTTACACTGCTTTTTCTTTCTCCTGCTGAGCTTCATTCCAGAAAGGAGATGCATCAAAGCACGAGGCACTTGGGAATGAATGGTTGGCAAAGGGAAATTGCCCAATTGCCAAATCTTATAGAGCTGTTAGCCATGTCCTCCCCCTTGTGGCATCAGCTTTTCAGCCACCACCTGGAATGAACCTTAGATGCCCACCTGCAGTTGTTGCTGCAAGGGCAGCCCTTGCTCGTACAGCCTTCGTAAAAAACTTGCGCCCTCAACCACTTCCTGCAAAAATGCTTGCTATTGCAGCGTTGGGAATGGCAGTTAATGTGCCCTTGGGCATTTGGAAGGAGCATACCAAGAAGTTCTCTTTGTCATGGTTTGCAGCAGTGCATGCTGCTGTTCCCTTTATAGCCATGCTTCGGAAGTCAGTAATGATGCCTAAATCAGCAATGGCATTGACCATTGCAGCTTCTATACTCGGGCAGGTCATTGGCTCAAGAGCTGAGCGTGTCCGGCTGAAAGCATCAGCTGAGACAGGAAAAGTGACAACAGAGACACCAAGGAGCACGGCAGGCTATAATTCCAGCCAGCGTGGTGGTATCGGGGGTGGTCGCTGCAGTGCAGAAGGGATGGTGCTCAATTCACTTCCTGTGAAGGATGGTGGTCCGACTTCAGCTGCAAATGTGTGTTACTGACCACCGACGATGGGAGAGAAATCTATTCAAGTTTGAATTTGAATAATATTGATGAACTGGGATGGTAATAAAATAAAAGCTTTATTAACTGTCTATGTATAATAATATGAACAGAATACAGCCATACAGCTACTTTTCATGCAGAAGAGTATCTGGACTCCAGAAATTGAACACTGAATTCTGATAAAGTTTTCCGTTTGTCATTATCTTGACGTGAAATTATCCATGTTTTCGGAGTTCGCATTAATGTACCTTGCTTTTGATTGTCGTTGCATTGAATTATTGAATAGATTCAAGTTCTGGTTGTCATGATAAAAGAATATTGGAAGTAAAAATATTTCATAGCTTGGAAAACTGGAAAAGAAGATAAATAATGTTCCTAAAAAAGAAGCTGCAACTTGAGGATATTTATCACCTTCAACTCCTGACAATTCAGCAGAACCAAGGAAAATACCACTTTCCCCAACTTTTTGTACAGTGTATATGATATATTTTTTACCTCCATCATCGTTATAATAGTCAGACAGCAAGACAATGATCTTCATGCTTTTAGCTTCTTTCTAATTCTATGGATACCCTACATATTTTATTCCTGTAAAAATTCATTAAAAAAAAATGCCATATTGCAGCTTCAACTTTGAAGCAACGGCTTGGACTTTGTTTCTGCCTTTGAAAGTAAACAGAAATAAATGACGACATGGGTATCCATCATATTCTTGTTGGGCCTGATTTGTGTTCGGTGCTGAGGCATACTCTTCATTGGAAGCAATTGTTGGTTGATGGGTTTCCAAAGCCCAAAGTCTAAATCTGTTTGTCTTCCCACTTCACGCTTCGCATCGTTTTCAACTTGTCAGCGATCCAATCCAATTATCCAATCCCAACATGGAACCGCAAATTTCGTCGCCGATTGGGTGGCTACGCAGCCCAAAGCGGAGAATGTGCCCCCCTTTTCTTCAGTCTTCACCATCGCTTCTATCCTTGTCGCTTTCAAATACGCCCACCCAGAGACTAATAAAAGTTCTTATTTTGAACTTATTTTTATAAAAAAAAAGTTTTTAAAATTAAATTCTTCATTTTTATAAACTTATCCAAACCCATAAAAAAAAATTATAATAGAAGCAAAAAATAAACTCAGAGAACCTTAAAGTTATTAAAAAAAAAAGAGTAAAGAATAATGATTTTGAGGGAATTAAATAAATTAATACAAATATATAATGTAAATATATAATACCAACTCGCCAAACCTCAAAAAGAAAGTAAAAAGAAAAAAAAAAAGCTTCCTTGTTTTTTGCTTTATTTTTTTTTCCCCAAGCCCCCAAAATTATATCCTTGGATGGGAGTGAGTACGTAGACCTGCAATAAATTGTAAGTGCACAAACGTAGGTAGCTGTAGCTTTCAGATTCAAGTACATTTATAATTATATTCATCACCACCATGCCCCTATTCAATATCCCACTCTCTTTATTCTTTACGACAAATATATACGAACAGAAAATATAAATGATTAATAATACATTGAGACAACAGTTGAAAAAGTGCTTCTTGTATAGTCTGGTGGTGGTCCAACCAAACGTGTCCTTCACATGCGGCTGCCGTCATGCCAGCATCTTGACTTAAAGAAACGCTATTTATACATCTCAACATTTTTTTTTATGTAGATCTTAAGGTTAAGACTTGGTGAAATGATGAAAAAATATATTTTAACGTGAGCATTAAAATTTACTCAAAATTAAATTCGATATCACATATTTCCTGTTCTCTCATTATCACATGGCTGTATAATATATTCATGTTAATCCATATGGTGTTGATTGTTGAACTTGAAGAATGCTGAGATATAAATATTTTTGAAAAAAAAAATAAAGCATCAAAACAAAAGAAAAAGGCAAGTTTGGAGTTTGGAATTAATCAAATGAAGCGAACCAAGTAACGTCCATGTCTAACAAAAAGTGGTAGCAATACACGTTCATGGTATTCCATCATGTTGCTTCATTCACAATCTCTCTCTCTCTCTCTCTCTCTCTCTTGCTTTAGACAATTAGATCAAGCTGAGTCGTTTTGGGGTTTTCAGCAATCAGCTCCGTCTTTACATTGTGATCTTTGTCTAAGCATTGATTCCAAATTGGGTTCACAGCCTCACACCCATGTGAAACCATTTATTAGCGTTCCTTTAAATTTTCTCTCTCTATATTTTCTTTTTGGTTTGAATTTAAAAAATGGAACCAATGCCAAAAAAAACAACTCACAACAGCTAGTGTATTTCGTGTTTGCATCAGCCACCTACAAACAAACCAAAGTCTCTGCCGAATTTCATATTTTCTGTTCATATTTTTCTATGTGTTCTGGCCAACTGAAATTGACCCATATAAATGCCTATGTTTTTTTCTTTTTTATATGCTCTAAAGTCTTATTCGTTCAAATGTACTCTTTCGGACAATTTCCTACCTTTCTTTCCATATTTATTAATTGATTACTGAAATAATGAATAAAAGTATTCTCTTACAAACAGTTTTAACTATTAAAATTTAATTTGTGGAGAAACATTAACATATACCATAGTATCAATGGGTGATTAGTTCAAATAGTAAGGAGTTTAAATTAAATTAGTCAAAATTCAGTAGATTTTCGCATACTGATTATTAAATCAAAAAGACATATACCAAAAGAATTTGCTTTTGAAGATGTGTCTCAAGTTCAATTTTAGTTAAACATATTCTGTATCTTTAATTAAATTAATAGCATAGTATTAAGCATACTCTATATATTCCTTATATATTGTGTTGGACTCCACCCTAGTAGATCAACATTATTTTCAATTATCCTAACTGAAGTAGTATGTTGAAGAAAACAATTTTTTTTAAAAAAAAATATTGTAATTTTAAAAATGTTAGTAAATTAATTAAGTACAACTTTTTAACCCCATTATTTTGTTGTGGTGGACTGCATATAGATCGGCAAGTCACTGTCTAATAAGAAGATCGATTGGCCCATTTCATAACTATGGGTATAATCATGTCGAGCTGATATTAAATAATTAGTACTTAATGTTTTAATTACCAAAAAAAGAAAGAAGTACTTAATATTATTCATAATTGTTTTGTTTAACTTTATTAATCGAATTTAAATATTTTCGGTTGTACCAAACAAAAATAAGTATCAAGTTCAATCCTAAAATCAACTGACATGTCTAGTTTGTTTAACTTGTCTTAGTTTTAACTTGTATTTGTTTGTTTATATAAAATTATTAGTTATTCTTTTTCCTTTCATTTAATTAATACTCACAAAATAGCCAAAGCCTTTGAATAAATTTGATAATTACGGATCATTCCCATATTTCATGAGTATTTAAGCATTTTGGCGAAGTAACATATAGTTTACTAAAGCACCTCATACGTAGGTCAACCTCTAGCTAGTAAGTTTTAAAACCCTACTTTGCCCGTTTTCATCATTCTCCGCAAGGTCATAGGATGGGTCTTCCATTGTAATCAATTTTTGAGGAATGAGTTTGAACATTTTTTTTTTTTGGGTACATGTTTGAACAAGTTCTGAACGAGTAATAAGCATTCTCATATATATACAATGAATAAAAATAAAGTTGTTTGAAAATATAAGTTAACAGGTATATGTTGTACAAACTTATTTGTTTATTAATCTAATCGAGTTTTTAAAATTTTGTTTAAATTTGTTTATGTGAGTATTGTTGATTATTGAATATTAATTTTATTCAAGAGCTGGTAAAAAAATATACTAATTTTATTACACCCCAATCATCATCATGGCTTCCAGCATGTTAACAGCGACTTAAATGTCACAGTGAAAGTTACTAAGTTAGGCACTTAAAAACTTGGGATATTATCTTGATTGAAAGGTTTTGGATTTGGTGAAGTGTCATAATCAAATTTAAACGTGGATAGGGACTTAATGGGGTCAATTTTCATAGCAGGTGCATTCGTATTGCGCATGTGTAGTATTTCCCATTATGATCTTGCAGACGATCTAATTAACACATTGAAATCTCAAAACTATATGCCATATATATAGAGCTGGTGGGTAATGGTATATTAACTAAGGTACCCCACCCACCTCATATTCTTTTTTTCAGCACAAAGTCCCAGCACATTTCCACTCCCACCTTCTTCTAACTATCAATGCTTCTGTCAAATTTGTGATATTCCCAACATGCGTAGTTCTTTGCTTTTGTGACTATTCTTTTCCAAAGTAAAAAATCAAAGTATATGAGAAATTAACATAACATTAGGCAATGATCCAGTAGGGTGATTGGGGTGGTTCAACTTCCAAGTTAGGAGCAACGATTGTGGCAAATTAGGTGTAATAGTCAAAATAAGGGAGAAAAAAATTAAAAAAAAAAAATCTTCGTTGCATATATTTGAGTAGAAAGTTTTTTTTTTCTTTGTCATTTGCAGAAAGCTATATAATAATACATAAAATACTGCTACTTTACGTCCCAATCCCATGGACAAAAGCTTGACCCACCCTAAATTGACCAATATTGGAAAAAGTAACAGACAAAAGACAAAAGTGAAAAAGAAAATGATGGCTGCAATATCATAATTAATGTGACACTTTAAAATTCAATAATCGCGTTCTTTGATTGATTGAATGTGTATATATATATGAATTAAAAAATATTACACAGTTAAAAAATTATTTTAAAATTTTCAATAAAATAATTTAATATATTTTTTATTTTAAATTAGTGAACACTTTTTATTATTTAATTTTATTATTTAATTTTTTTTATCTTACTTAAATTTTATTAAAAAATTTAATTATTTTTTTAATTATGTGACATTAATCGTATGAATTATAATAATTTTTTAAATGTCAAAACAACCCAGAATTTGTTGGCCCAAGATTTAGAATCTGGCATTCACATTTCCCTCTGCTTTTTCACCCGATTCTTCAAAGGCAGCATAACAAGGAAAGTACATCCCGTCAAAAAAAAAAAAAGGAAAGTACATGTATGCACAGTAACTGAAGCAGGGAATAAAGTCACCAGGAACAGAGAGATGTCGGTGGTGGATTCTTTTGCAAGCCCTTGACGTTTTATGGCCTTATTATGTTTATCATTTTTTTAAAAAAATTAATATGAATTTAAATTAATTTATTTTATATTTAAAATAATTTATAATTAAATTTTATTAAAATAATTTAAAATAATTTTTTTAAATAATTAATTACTAAATATGCACATACTCTTTATTAGTTGCAGTAGTAAATTAATTACTTAAGCTAACTATGCACAAAGATAGATACATTTTATATGCTTATAGCCTTATATACTAAGAGGATTAAAAAAATGCTTAGCAAGGAACATGGAAGTTTCTTTGTATGGACAATTTTGAATAGGCCAAAAACTTAAATATTTTTATTTTATTGAAATTAGTAGGACTCGGGACTTTTGCTCAAGAGTATCCAAGTAGTGATTCTCAAGTAGGTCTCTCTCCAATTGGCACACCATGCACGACCTGGCCACTGTATGCATAGCTGTATGCATCTTTTATTCTTTTTCACGCTATTGGCCTTTTTTGAAAGACAGAGAGATGATTGAAGCTCTAATTAAAGCACTGTGTGATGATTTTTGTGGTAATAAGTTATGACCCTCATGCATGACATATAAAGAAATATTTATTGCTAGAAGAAATATGATAAAGTCCACTAGAAGAAAACTAGTTGTATTTTCCCAGAAGATTAATTTTTAATTGACCCTGATTAACTTGGTTCAATAATCGGTTTCAATTTTTAATATATATATATATATATATATATTATTTTGTGGTCCCTCCAAAAGGCATCTTGTCTAACATTGTTAAATTTTTCCAACACCCTCTTAAATTCTGTCAGTTTTTTATATTTGTTCACTGAAGATTAGACGTGCATTTATGTGGATAGGCGGTTTGGCATTAAGTCAAAGATCATCATTTGGGATTCGTTCAGGTGATCAAGTCAATGAAAATTTAAGTGGAATAAGTCATATATTTAATGTTTACTGTATTAAAAAAATAATTTATTTGAATCCTATTAATGTTCAGCCACAAATTAAAACCCAACTTTAATTATTATGAAATATTGAGTACTATAAATTTAGTACATGTTTAGGTGCTATTTTTAAATAATGAATTTTGAAGAATTAAATTTAAATTTATAATTTATTTTTTTTAAAAACCAGTTTTATATCTAAAAATGCCCATCTAAAAAATAATTTTAAATAATTGACATAAAATACTAAAAATTATTTGTGTCCCATGTTAATTCTGTTAGAATTAATTTTGAAAATCAAAACATATTTTGGGTTAAGCACTAACATAATATTTAGTACACAAAATGATGATTTTATAAAATTAAAATATAATAGGCATAGAATAAAATGGAATGATCATTCATACTCACAATTTGTTAGTTTTTTGAATATAATATTTTTATAAGTTATTTTACTATTTGATACATAAAATTACTATAAAATAAAATCAAAGTTTATATAAATGATATAAATATCCTTTATAAGAAAAAATCTTTTAAATATTAACAATAATATTTAATTTTAATTTTTCAATAATTTGATTAGAATAAATATTGTCATCTTTTAAAAAATAATATTATCACATCAAGTAAATACTTCATATTTATTTTTATATATAAATAATTTTTTAAATCAAATATAAAAAATTTATGTCAAGACTTAAAATTATAATGATAAGCCAGAATATCATCAAGGTTAATAAATAATCAAATACATAAAATTTGACTATAAAAAATTATACCATAAATTGAAAAACATAAAAAAGGACAATATATTATTACAAAAAAAATGAGAAGGACAATAGGTGTAATTATATAAAATTTTTAAAGTTATATTAAGAATAAATAATTTTAATCTCATTTCATAGAGTATAAAATCTCAATCTCACTTTTTTAGGAAGGAATAAATTATATGTTTCAGTCCTAATTTCATTAAATGAAATGTGAAATGAATTTACTATTTTTTAATTTTTTTATAAATAAATATAAAAATATCTTATTTTATAAAATAAACACGAAATATAATCATTATTTTTATATATCAAACTTAAGTTGATATCGTAATTTGGCCTGTAAAAATATTCGGAGGTCCAAAGTTACTTTTTCACTGGTGTTCAAAACAAAACATCAGTCAAATTTACTTGCATGCCACTTTTACATATGCTTTTTTAGGTATAGTGATATAGGACGTTTGAATTCAAAATATTTTGTAAATTACTAAATACTCTTAACAATGACCAAGAACTCAGTAGCACGGTGGTTAGATCTGCTCCCTTAAGAGTTTAACCCATTTCAAGCTCACTGTTTCTTCCTCATATATTGGAGTGTGCCACTTGTTGATCTCTGTCGGTGATTCACATTCACCTTATTCACATTCACCTTATTCACATTCACCTTACTATATCTGCATGCATCGCAACATCAAGAAATAGATTAAGTGGTAAGGGAGCAGATTCATAATTTGATTTTTGTCTTAATTACTTATTAATTTTTTTATAAATGCTTGTTAAACTTAAGAATTTACTTTGACTCTAGACTAAAACTTTTTTTTTCAACTTAAATTTTATATGTAACAAAAAAAAATAAAAATAAAAATAAAAATCCGCATGCATCACTCAAATGGGGATCGTAATTCACAAAAAATCATATCCTAGGGAAGAAAAGGTGAATTTGAAGAGGGTCGGTGTTAACTGTTGACAAAACGAGAAGGGCCATGACAAGAACAAGCATGGCAATAATGATTCAACAAAGTCAATGACCATCCCCTTTTCTCTTTCCTATTTTTTATGCTTTATTATTTCTCTCTTTTCTCCCAATTTGTTAATACTTAATACAAAAATAGAATGGAAAGAGCTTGTTTTGAGTAACGCGAAGTACAAAAGAGAAAAAGAGTAAGATACAAGAAACCCGCGTCTGTTTCACAAACCTCAAGAAGAAAAAAAAAATGTCAAAATTAATGAAGAGGTTGTTCATCGTTGTTTGTGAAATAATCCAAATAATTAAGAAACGAGACATGGGCATCGTAGCAGCACGCGGCACCGACAGGGATTCACAAATGTGGGAACGTGTGTACGGACACTCACCCTGCTTCTTTCTCCATAAATTTTTATATAAACTTGAATAATTGAGACATTATTATTTTTATTTAATTAAATATAATAATACAGATAACTAATATTATAAATAGGTGTAAAAGAATAATCTTAAATCAATATAATCTAAAAATGTATTTAATTAAGTAATAAGCACTAACCAGCTTCCATTCAACTTTCAATTCCCAAGTTTGATGTCGGCAGTGGACTCGATTTGAGGCTTAAGTTGTGTCAACATTTTGCGGGCACGCCACCATGCCTTAGATCCAATCTAATTTTGGCTTCTAATGAATGTTTACTTTTATTTATTTAATTATTTCTTCATTTATATACTTTATTATTTCCAATCCCAAATTTAAAGTTGTTTGTCATTTTTATGCTTCTTTTCACATCCTTTCCTTTCACCAATCATTTTCATTTAACTTATTATATTAACAAAATATACAATTTAAGAAAGTGAATTAATGTGAGTGAAAAAGTGTACACCCATTAGAACATCACACACATAAATAATGAAGGTAAACATTTTAAGAATTATAAGTAAACTTAAGCTTAGTTCAGTGAGAATGAGTAATAGAAATTTCAGAAAATAAAAAATTACCTTTTCCTCTTTCGTTTATTTATTTTCGTTATAACTAAGCATGGTACTCATCCAAATTATGAACATTTAGTATTTTGTACTGAAAATATTATGCATTACATTATAAAATTGCATTGATGATAATTAGTAACAATTTCATGTGTCATATTACACAATATAAGATTATAAAACAAAATTTTAAAAAAGATAAAATACAATTTAGCCAAGTTTTAATTATGCTATAGGACCGAATGTGCCAGTTAATGAAATATACTACAATGGTTGTTATCATGACAAGCATGAAGCATGGCTTAGGTTTCCTGATGTTTAATAATTACATTATAGGAAAAGTGTAAAATAAATGTTTCTTGTGCTCTCCATTACTTCTTATTATTCATATATTAATGATGACTTAGATCCAATAGGAAATCCACCTTTGCCATTAACCTATTGATTCAATAAGTGGTCATATATATTTTGATTTATAAAATGAGTAAGCAAGAGTAATACTTAACACAAATCCAACAAAAAATATTAGACTTTATTGGTGAAACTTTTTTAATGTTAAATTTATTTAAAAATACTTTATCAATTCAAAAAAAAAAGAGAATAAGACTTATTTTAAATTTTTAAAAAATATATTATTTATCAATTTCATCTCTTAGAGATTAGTTTTATCGATTTAATCTTTTAAATTTTAAATTCATAACAATTTTATCATTTTGAGAGACTAAATTGATAAAATTAATATAAATAAAAGGATAAAATTTGTGAATGACTTAAAACTTATGGAATTGAATCGACAAAATTAATCTTTAATAAATAAAATTAATAAATGATGTATTTTTTTATGAAATAAAAAATATATTTTACTCAAAAAAATTATTAAACTCATTCATACATTTCCTTAAGTTTGATAACAAAGTAAGCAATTAATATTCATCAAACCATAACAATTGACATACATTTGATTGATTTCAAGCATTTAATAACACAAATCTTCAATTTTCTTGAACTAAAAGAAAAGTGATATTGTGAAAAATTTACCGAAGCTTTTTGTATCCATCCAATCCAAGTGCTGATATGGAGTGATAATATTCACTGCCCTTTCACTTACATATTCTCAAAGAAGATAAAAGAAATTGTGGAAACAGCTAGCACTGTTATTTTAGCAAGTGAGAAATATCATTGAAATGTCGATGTAATTAGCCATCAAAATCATCACCTTTGACAATCCAAGTTTTCCATCAATCATACCACTCTTGGTTGCATGTCTTCAACTGAGATATTATTCAACGTTCACACAAAATCAGCTTCATTTTTTTTTCTAATAAAAATATTAATTATTGTATAAATCCGTACAACGCAACCTCAAGATTTTTTATTTAGAATCAATAAATTTTAATGGTGCCCCAAAGAAAGAAATTGAGGGATTGTGTATATAAACTTTTAGAAAAAATACTTTTTTTTATATATATCTATTTTAGTAAATATTTTTTAAAAAATAATTTTGTATTTATATATAATATTTAAAAAATATTTTTAAATAATAGACGGACTTTTAAGTTTATTTAGATAAAAAAGAATAAAAATATTTTATTTATATTAAAATTACTAAAAAAAATATTTAAATTCAAGATATAATGAATTATGATATATAAGATATAATTAAATTGATTAGCATAATAGTAACATTGTGGTTTTTAAATATGTTATGGTAACAGTATCATGAAAAATAAGACGTGAGATAATAAAAATATGTCTAATTATGTATCGAAAGGTTTAATCACATGTTAATAATGTTATTTTATTTTACTTTTTTTAAGTGGCATGGTCGTTAAGGTTAGAATTCAGTTTAAGATATTAAGGCATAATAGTTGAAAGTTACGTTGTTTAAAATGTAATTCACAGAACTACCTAAAGAGGATGTGAAATGTAATTTTTTTAAAAGTAAATAATATTTTTGTCATAAAATTATATTAAAAATCACTTTTTCTTCTTTTTTTTTTAGAAGTTAGAGATCACTAACTTATAAAAAAAAAGTAGTAAATGAGCTTTTTTTAATTTTTTTTAAAATGTTAGATCTAAATATACTTAAAAATGTATAGAATTATTTTTTAAAAATAAAAATATTTTTTTTTTAAAATAAGTGTATCCCAATGTATTCTAAGAATATTTTGTTATGATCTCTTATTGAGCATGAATGTGGGATTAATAAGTCATAAGAACATGAATAGATGAAGTAGAAAAAAGAAATAATCATAACAATGACAATAATAATTTAATATATTACCACATATAATTTGTTTTTATAGGGACGACCCTTAAAGAAAATTGACATTTGCATTTCAAAAATCAGTGAAGGGAGAATGATCTTTTAATTTCACACACACACACACACACACACACACACACACACACACACACACACACATATATATATATAACCTAATATTAAAAATTAGTTGTGAACCGTATGCTTTTTATTGGGCTTAAGTTAAGAGACTTGTATCTAATTCATCTTTATAAATCTTAAGAACCTCACCCCTTTATATATACTTATTATGGAATTTATTTCTATGCATGTTTATTTTCTTTGTTTAAAATTTTTGGCTATAATTTTGCTCTTATAATAAATTGAACGTCGAATTATGTACTCTACTACCATGCCAAATCAAGATAAAACTTATATCGGCATATTAAGGATTAAGACGAAACACCAAATAGGCATGAACAAGTTGTAAACAATTAAAAATGATTATTTCTTAATAAATAATTTTTTTCAAACATACTTTAATTAGATAATTAGACCGTTCACTTATATATCAATATTTATCATCCTTCAAAAAATTCTCACATAAAAAAAGTGAGATAAGAATTCCTTTCTGTATGAAACTTAAGCGATGAGGTGGTGCGTGTTCTAATCTATAATTTATCCTTCAAATTGCAGCAGTTTCTGTTTCTTTACCTTGAAAATCTAATATACATTTGCTAATTTTGTTGTATTTCTGTTTGAGTCATTACCTTTATTTATTATATTTATATATATAAAAAGAAAAACACTATTTTTAACGAAACCAAATTCGTGAACGAATTAACAAAAAGATGTTATTCTAAAACTAAAACAACTAAAATAAAACAAATTAACGAATTAACAAAACCTTTATCCGATGCTTTAGTTTTTTTTTTTTTAAATTTTCTGTGTAAACAACTAAAACAGAGATTTAAGTCAGTAAGCGTTGGTGAATAATTTTATGAAAACTATTTGTATCAAATAGCACTCCTCATTAAAAAAAAAAATCAGGTAAATGAAAATCAATGAAATAGATTTGGAATAAGCTTATGCTAAAATTTTCCACATGGTAAAATTGTGCGTAGCTGATTAAACTAATTTGCTGGAAGTGGCATTAAATTTCTTTAAAAATGATTTGATTTTAAGTTCAAATCTTAAGCAGGTCATTTTATTATATTTTTTAAACTTATTTTATTTATTTATTTATTATTATTATTATATATATATATAAATAAAATATTAAAGTACATTTTAAGTCATTTTGGGCCTCGTCTTTTAAGTTATATGATTGAAAGGCAAGAAAATGCCGAACATTCAAATAAGGAAAAAAAAAAAACAGCACATAGAGAAAAAGGGCCATTATGTAAATCCAATATTGATGAGTGATGAAAGAAGAAAGAAGAAGAAGCGGCATGGAAGGAAGTTGAACAAAAACAGGGGACGGTGAGCGAGGCACATGGCGAGCGAATGGCTATATAATGGTTCCGCCTCACAAATCTGAGAGCACATGGCTCATTGCATGGTTCCTTCGACCTAGGCTTTCGCTTCTTCTTCCTCTTCTTCTCTCATTCACACTGACAACAGTGTTTTAGCTGCATTCTCTCAACCACACCAAGAGCCAGCCAGCCGCGGAGAATCACAGAGACACGGGTACGTACCCTCTCATTCCTTCTTTGCTTCCCTCTCCTCTTTCTCTTTCTTTCATTATCTTATTTATTATCTTTTGTATTTGCTCTTCCTTCTTCTTCTTCATCTTCCGCTGGATCTCTTGCAATCATAAATTCGATTATAACGTCCTTCATTGTCTCCGTTTTCTTTCCCCGCATCGTGGGTGCTTCCATTTTCTTTCTTTTGCTTCACAGATCTGATTTCTGCTTCTGGGTTCTCTGTTTTTTGTTTCAATTTACAATTTTTGGATGTCCTCAACGCCTTTTCTGGTGAGTGTGGTCGTGTGGAGTGCTTGTTTGGTGTGTTATCTCCCAAGCTTTCTGCTTTTTCCCATTTTACAATCACAATTCGAGATGGGGTTCGAGATTATTAGAAAAAAGCCTTCCATTTTCTCGGGAAAAATGCGTTCCTCTATTCCTTCATGCCCTGAATCAGCTGCACTTCGATGAGAATTGGGATAGCTGTGTTTCTGCGTTTTTTGTGTCTTGTTTTTGCTCTTTTTGAATGTCACACACAGCCATTGGTGATTACTCAGAGCAAAAACAGTTGATCGGCACTCACTGACAAACAAATGATGGAAGCTTTTCGTATGTGTCAAGAAATGATTGTATTACGTGATGCCCTTTTCTCCTTGCATATTTCTTTTTTCTTCCATGGCAATAGGGCATGGTGTAAGATCCAGCGCGTCCTTTTGGCTTTTTGAGTCGGTAGGAGGGTTGGAAGGGTCCTCATCAGGACGGTTGGGATCGATTATTGTTGGGCCCAATGTCATGTGAAAATCATAAAGGCAAAGTGACATGGAATCATGGAAAGTAGCAAGTGTCGGTAGTGTCAGATTTTATATTTGCAGCTTACCCATGTCGTTTTAATGGTCGGCGTTGAGTGTTGACCAGCTAGTATTTATCATCATCTCCTATTCTCTTTGCCATTTTTGATTTCACGAAATTGGATCTGTCATGGGAATTTGTGTCATGTCAGATTAATCTGGTTGGTGTCCTAGTTTTCAGTCTTGTTGTGTGTTCTCATTGAAATCAACATTCTTTGTTGTTTTTTCTGGATTATTGGTTCCTTGGTTCTCGTTGCTTTTGTCAGTGATGTGATCTAAAATTGTTGAGGCCTTGTCCTTCTTTGGCCTCTCTAGTTAGATGGTGGAACTAGGATGGTGTGGCAATTCAGATCCAAGAGGTTTTCTGATGTTGAATGAGCTCTTAATTCACGACTAATAATGCTTGTTTGATTCCTGGAATAAATAAGAAACGAATGCTGTTTCCGCTTCTTTCCAATATTCAGGCATTTTCTACACGATGGTTACTTGTTTGATATCTGGGGTGAAACAGAGACCAACAGAAACTTGAATTCTTATTATAGTGGTAGTTAGAGTGGCAAGTGGCCTTTTTCGTGAGTGATTGATTACCTATGATTGATAAATGATGACAACTGACAATTTTGAACGAGATATGAGGCTGATTTTTTTTTTTTTAATTACTGGGTTTATCTTTTTTTTAAAAGAAAAAATTATATGAGTTGGGGGAGGAGGTGGCATAGTTGCATTGCACTGAAGCATATTGCATTTCTGCAGATAGTTGATTATTTCTTGGACCATGAAGCATAAAGATGGAAAACCGATCGCCCAGCCTGATAAAAACAGGGTTGTCACTACGGCAATCATGTTTTTTGTTCTATGTGGATTTTCTTTCTATCTGGGTGGAATCTTTTGTTCTAAGAAGGGCGGGTTTTCCACCAATAACATTCATAAGGCCCTTGAATCTCCTAAGCAAACATCAGGAGGTTCTCTGCAAATTAAATCCATCAGTTTTCCTGAATGCAGCATTGACTATCAAGACTACACTCCATGCACAGATCCAAGGGTATTAATAGTAGTCCATTTTCTGATGCTGTAGGATTTTAGAAGAAAGTTTCCATATTGATTAAGCATGCTTAATTTTACAGAGATGGAGTAAGTATGGATCCTATCGGCTTACTTTGTTGGAACGCCATTGCCCTCCAATTTTTGAGAGGAAAGAATGCTTAGTTCCTCCCCCAGATGGATATAAGCCTCCAATCAGATGGCCAAAGAGCAGAGATGAATGTTGGTACAGGTATAATATATGCTTTATGAGTTAACAATAAAAGGTTGGATTAATTTAAGTAGCCTGCAATTGATATGTATGTTGGCCACTTTTTCAACTTTTCTGTTACATATAATGTCAGGAATGTGCCATATGACTGGATTAACAAGCAGAAGTCTAATCAGCATTGGTTGAGAAAGGAAGGGGAAAAATTCCTCTTTCCCGGTGGGGGTACTATGTTCCCCAATGGTGTTGGTGAATATGTTGATTTAATGCAAGGTCTGATCCCCGAAATGAAAGATGGGACTGTTCGAACTGCCATTGATACTGGTTGTGGGGTGAGTTTTACTTATATCTTCGTTTGTTCTCTTTGGGTATTTATCTAGCGAATAGCAATGCAAATTGCAATTCTCAACATTCCTTCTTAAACATCAATTACTAGTTTACTTGCTGTTTTCTGACTGCAACGTGAATATACTTTAATACCCATTAATTTTAGTTTCAAATTTCAATCATGTAATAGACAAAAGAGTTGCATCAATTAATCCACTTAACTCTGATTCATTTCAGGTTGCTAGCTGGGGTGGTGACTTGTTGGATCGTGGGATTCTAACGGTTTCTCTTGCCCCAAGAGATAACCATGAAGCTCAGGTTCAATTTGCTCTGGAGCGTGGTATCCCAGCAATTCTTGGCGTTATTTCTACACAGAGACTTCCATTCCCATCAAACTCCTTTGACATGGCTCATTGCTCCAGATGCCTTATCCCATGGACAGAATTTGGTAATTCTTCCATGGACTTTTAATTTTAGCAATTAAACAGAATTTATTCTTGTTTATGCAACATTGTGGTTTCCCAGAGATCATGAATTTTACCAGTTTGAAGCTGCTTAAACTTTATGTTTCACACATCTGTTGTAAATGACATGGGGTTAATGCCAACACTGTTGATGAGTTTTTTTTCCCTGGCCTGATAAGTGTACAGTATACCCTTGATCCTTTAACTAAGGTTCCACATTTATTTCAGGCTGTCAATTTCACTCTTCTTTCGCTGCTTAGATGATGTGTTAACTGTTTTCTGATAATCTCTTTCTGCTCAGAGCTTAAAAGTTTGATCTAAATTTTCATTCATTAACGGATGGGGTATCTGCTTTTAGGTGGAATTTATCTACTTGAAATACACCGTATTCTTCGTCCTGGAGGATTTTGGGTTTTGTCTGGTCCACCAGTCAACTATGAGCGTAGGTGGCGAGGATGGAACACAACCGTGGAAGAGCAAAGATCAGATTATAATAAGTTGCAGGACTTGCTGACTTCATTGTGCTTTAAATTGTACAATAAAAAGGATGACATTGCTGTATGGCAGAAGTCTCCAGATAATAGTTGCTATGATAAGTTGGCTAGAGATACCTATCCGCCAAAATGTGATGACAGCCTTGAACCAGATTCAGCATGGTACACTCCACTTCGTGCTTGTGTTGTGGTTCCAGATCCAAAGTTTAAGAAATCAGGTCTGACATACATTAAAAAGTGGCCTGAGCGGTTGCATGTTGCCCCTGAACGGATAACAACTGTTCATGGTGCGAGTTCTAGTACTTTTAATCATGATGACAGGAAATGGAAAAAGCGTGCTGAGCACTACAAGAAGTTGCTGCCTGATCTTGGGACTGACAAAATAAGAAATGTGATGGACATGAATACATTATATGGAGGTTTTGCCGCATCCTTGATTAATGATCCCTTGTGGGTCATGAATGTGGTTTTCATCTTATTCTCGCAATACACTCCCCGTGGTTTATGATCGAGGCCTTATTGGAACCTTCCATGACTGGTAATTTTGAAATGTTTGGATACGAACCATAAGATTCTGTATTTAGTGAATGCATTCTGTCTTATTATCATAGTCTGGTGTTGATTTGAATTTGGTATTTGGTAGGTGTGAAGCTTTTTCAACATATCCTCGAACATATGATCTCCTTCATCTTGATGGACTCTTCACTGCAGAAAGCCACAGGTGACTTTTGTCAACTCATTTACTCTCATGAATATGCTGTCAGTTTGGTATTTTCTATTTAGTCACATAAATATGTTATCAAGAATACTCTGGGGAATGAAATGGATGTTGTGAGTCTTGACCTGATGTGTGACTTGCTGGAGAAAATATGAAAATGCAATTCAATTATCTTCAGGTTTGGCAAATTTTGGGCCTTTTTTTTTTTCTGAAATCATTTAGATCAAGACGGATCAAACTGAAAGTATTTCTATTCCCATTCCCAAATTTATTGTTGGATTTAATTTCTTATAATTGGTAGTGACATATTCTAATTACTACAATAGCAATCTGGGTTAATCCAACGGTTATGTCAAGGAATAGCTTTCTGGTTTAATTCAATAGTAATCACACTAACTGATTTAAATATATAGCAGTAGATAGGAGAAAAATGTACATTGGTTTACATAAAAGCCATACAATATCTCAGTAGATGATTTAATTAATTTTTCTTGGTACTTATAGTTTACCAGTGGAAACTCATTTGTGTATAGGAGTTTAAACTTAAAGTGATGTTACTTATTTTAATTGCACTGGATATGAATGTATCGGCATGTGACTCACTCTAAACTCTGATTTTTAAATATTTCGGGATTGCTCTGACAATGGTTGTTACATGGCAGATGTGAAATGAAGCATGTGTTGCTGGAAATGGACCGAATTTTAAGACCTGGTGGGCATGCAATCATTCGAGAGTCCAGTTATTTTGTGGATGCTATTGCAACCATGGCCAAGGGTATGCGATGGGGGTGTCATAAAGAAGACACTGAATATGGTGTTGAGAAAGAGAAGATATTGATATGCCATAAAAAGCTATGGTACTCATCCAACAGGGGTTCAAGATGACAACCCTGGAACCTAAGCAGTGTTAAGAGGGGGTGGCTAGAATCGTAATTCCAAGTGTAGAAGCAAAGGGAAGCGAATTCAAAGCTGCTCTCAACAAAGATTGATTCATTCTATAATATAGACGTCAAGAATCAGTCAAGTTCAAATTTATCAAAAGAAGAATTGGCAACCCAATAATCTGATTTTGTTAATTTATACAGAAAATTTTCATATAGATATATTCTTTATATGGCATCAAATGTATCGGGTATCGCTCTTGTTTATCTATTTTTGGTTGTTGTGTAATATCCAAGTGAATTCTAGTGAAAGAAATGAAAGTTTTTAAGCCCATCGGAAGCATATGATCTCCCATGATGCTGCCATTTCATGAACAGTGCTATTTACATAGGAATTGGAATTCTTTACAAGAGAATACTGCATCGTTTTGCATTAATATTGGGCACCTTGATACAGTAATACTCTGATCATTTTGGTAATTCAAATGTCTTATTATACAGATTGTGTTTATCGTTAGTTGGTGATTGAAGTTAGTGTTATTGAATGGAATGAATGATAGAATGTGCAACAGTTACTTTGACTTACAAGAGTTGTTTTTTGGTTTTCTGGGGTCATCGCCTACAAGTATTGTTTGTGTTGTTGGAATTGCAACAGGCCATTTAACTTGACAGGTTGATACATGGCATGAAAGGTAATGCACTTGGGTACCTTCTTTCTAGGCTAAGTGGTCGTTTTTAGTTTCAGCCTCGAGCCAAAACTATTGTTGCGCACGACAGCAATACTATTTAGATGCATAGTATCAGAGCACTGGTTATCAGCACCTCTTTTGGTCCATCAAAATTTGAGCTGCACAAGGGTTTGCACTATCTTTTCTCATAAACCTTTTCTCTCCTCTGCTTCCGTTTCCTTTTCATGGTGTCGCCTTAAGATTAGTCAATAGTGTACTCAATAGAGTGCACACTTCAAATCAATCATCATTGAACCAGAGTTCTCCGCAGTTGGAGGAACTGGATTTTCAAAATGTATGAATGTTTTTCCAAATGTTAGCCTCCAAATTTTAATCTAGTTCTGCTCCACAGTTTAATGTAGCTATTCTCTTGTGCAATTTACATTTTCACCTTGGTGCATTACAAAATGTTTTATGATATAAAACTCTATATTTTTATGAAATTTACATTTTTGTAAAAAACATTTTGATATAAAAGTTTTGTTAAAAAAATTAATCAATGTAAAACTTTGTAATCACAAACTTTCCTTTTTTGTATATTTTCTTGGTAATCATTGTAAAACTTTTTAAGAAAATTATTTGCTTTTCTTAAGCTTCAAACTTCTATTTTGAGCATAAGCGAATTAAGGGGAGAGAAACTAGCCTTGCCGCTGGTTTGATGAAATTTAAAATCGAATACAAGATATAACAATATAATCAAAAGTATCTTTTAACATATAAAGTAAAAAAGCTTCATTCACATTTGAAAAATCTTAGAATATAAGCACGAATATAATAGATATGTTCTTTGATATCTTGATTTAAAGACATTAAGCTTAAGGGACATGTATATAATCTTAATGATGCATATAAAAATAAATTTTTTACACACTTCCTATCATCTTCTTTATGAACCATTGAATAATAGTTAAATCTTACTCAATTTTATATGATTATTTTTTTCATACTTGACGCCATTTAATTTTGGATTTAATTTGTGTCAATATCAATTTCAAATCATTCAAAAACTCTTTATAATGTTTTATCATATAAATTAAAATTTAAGGCATATGTGACAAAAATACTGAAAATTTAATTTAATTTAATTTAATACTAAAATAAATCATCCGCTATCGTCTTCTTCCTCAATTTATCGTGTTAGGTTTTCAGAATTCCAAATAATTCGTAATAGTATCCAATGGTGCAACAGAAATCCGGAATACCATTCCCTCCTTAGCCTCATTCCCGTAACTCGCAAAATCGGAATTTTAATGGCGGCTTCTTAGCGAAATCGTGACAGGCTGCGCTTGATTTCTTGTAACGCTTGTTATTCAAACCGCGCTGGTAATTTTGATGATTCCATTATGCATTATGTTTACTGCGGGTTGTTTATAGTAATATCTTTATTGAAGGTTGTTTATAACAATATCTTGTTGCTCTTCATGTCAAACAGCGTAAGATTTTACCAAAACCTTTGTTGCAGTGGTTTTCCCTTTCTTCCTCTGGCAGTGAACTGGAGCAGGGCAAAGGTTTCAACTTTCAAGGCATTTTCCCAATTCCCTTTTAAAAATAGGGATATTTGTTGTTACGAAACCCCATTATTGCTAGATCACGATGGATCATCAGAAGTCAATATTTAGTTACTAATACGCAAATATTTATAGTTTGAAGTTTGAACTGAATATGCCCCTCTCCAGCCCACTTATGATCCCTTGTGTATTTTTCTCTTTTAGTTTTGGTTCTTGAATTGTTTCATTTTTTCCTTTTTGACACCCAACACAACTTGTAGAGGATGTGAACATTTATATAGTTCTTGGTTAAAGGTGGCGAGTCAACTGACATATCTTTTGTTTTACTGATTTTGTGATTACTTCTCTTTCTAAGAAGATTTGCTCATAGGCATTGCTTGTCTAGATCGATGACATGGCTTTTTGAAGAATGATGAGATCAAAGGTCCACAGAGCCGTCATGTCCAGACTGTTGGACGGAAAGATCAGTAACCACTTCCACTAGTTTTGGTATTTTCCACTCGGTTCATGTAGAGCGTGCTGTGGCTCTTGATTCTGCCATGTGCTATTGCTGGTGGGGTGGAAAACTTTGTACTTCATTTTGAAGATTCTTACAAGCATAACTCGGGCTTTTGTAAATGGGAAAGATCTGAAATTTTTCATGAAAAGCCAGCGTAATAACTCTTTGCTTTGATTCATAGGCTGCTACAATCTTATGATTAGCAGCGTGGGGTTGTCTTCCTTATGCATTCTGAATTTCTCTGTCACACATCAGTCAAGCTTCCAATGGTGCAAGGATCATTCACAGCTCTGAAGAGCATGCTCTGGCACGTTAATATCCATGATTAATTCCAAGGGCATAGTTATGCAGTCGTATTAATATTGCATACCTGCAGGTATGAGAGACGGGGATGCCATGCTTTTGTTACTGGAAATTTTTGTTCCAATTTAGAGTTTTTGGTTCCATGAAGCAAAAGAGGCGACCAACTAATACCTTGAGGACTTGGACATAGGAGATTACTTGAACTAATTTCCAAGATTAAGGTCTATTAAAATCCCGGAGTTAATATCTTTTCTGAGCGTTGCCTGAGGCTTAGTTTATTGATGTTGGGTCCTTGCACTGTTAGTTAATATTTGTATAAATTCCTCTTTGCAACAGGGTTTACGACAGAGTAACAGGATCCCTGCGATAAAGGGTGCTTCTATCACCGGTCACTCGGTGGTCGGTGGAAATGCAAATTTTCCTCAACTGAGTAGCAACTTGATAACACAATTTAAATGAGTGGTTCTCGTTGTGCCAAAGTGGAATGTCTGACTGAAAACGAGCACTGGCCTGCTTAGGATATAGGATATATGTTTTACGAAAAAGAGAGGAAAATGCTAGATAACTAAAACTAACATAACGTATACAATAGAATGAGTTGACGTAATTATTAATTTTTGAATAAAAAATGAGTGAATTTTATTATTTTATTTTATTTAACAATTACATGAACCGTCAAATTAACCAGGTTTTCATTTTTTGTTTATTTTGTTCAGGGTTTACGGGAGGCTACTGGTAAAGGTATCTTATTCCGGACAAAAAAGAAGGTTTCTTATTTTACCCGTCTCCACTGAAATTTTAGTATTCAGTCTAAAATTTGAGTGTGATCCTCTGTCAACTATCATTATTGCTATTGTTTTTTCGTTGATATCTTAACATATCTACTTTGAATAATCGAGATGTTTTCTTATCTTCATAGGAGGACGTAACACTCCTCTTGTCTTGCGTCTCTTATAAACCTCGTCCCTCATAAAAAAGGGATATACCATTTTATCATGGCTGTGTTTATCAAGCGCATGAGATGACTTCATTGCTGACACAGTGGACACATTCAGAGATACTCTCAGCCAATGGCGTTCTGTATTCTTGATATATGTATTGTAATGAGGGGTCCCCATGTGCGCACTTCCGGCACTCTGAAAAACCTATGACATGGAATGGCCATCTCTACTTGTGGCTTTACACACATTTTTTTCGTTTGTTATGAATAGGACTTCATATTCTTTAAATACCCGTTCATGCACTGCACCACTAAGTGGAGCTCAGACCTTGTACAAATGCCACCATATCCGTACTAAAACAAAGCAAGAGAGGTGACCTATACACTCTCACCCTCTGATATCACAGATGGAGAAAACCAGGTCAGATCAAGTTGTTCTCTTCCTTGACCAACACAACCCTGAACCTTCATCCATGGATACTGAAATTGGCCAAATTAATGCTTTTGCTTCTGAGAAGCCCAAATACCCTTTAAGAGTCAGAACTCTTAACCGTCTGAGCTTCTCCAAACCTAAATCCCGCTTCCTTGAATATAACTATCCACCCACCAACAACAACCTAACAAGCTCCGAAGAAAGCCACGTCCAGCCTTCCCGTAACTTCACTTCCACGGATGAAGACGATGATGGTGATGATGACGAGGAATGGAACGAAGAAGAGCTCGAGGAGGATGGTGGAGGGCATGGATTAAAGTTGCACAGAAAGAACAAGCGTAAGGTCCAGTGGAGGCGTGTGGTGGAGTGGGTATTGTTTGTCAACATATTGGCTTGCTTGGTGTGTTCCCTGATCATAACCAAAATCAAGAACATCCACGTGTTGGGTTTGGAGATTTGGAAATGGTGCTTGATGGCAATGGTCACCTTCTGTGGCCGTTTGGTTTCTGGGTGGCTGGTTGGCGTCGCTGTTTTCGTGATCGAGCGAAACTTCATGCTCAGAGAGAAGGTCTTGTACTTCATCTATGGACTCCGGGACAGCATCAGAAACTGCTTGTGGCTAGGCTTCGTCTTGCTTTCGTATTGGACCGTGGTGTTCGACGATGTCCAGAAGAAAAACCACAAGTTCCTCAACAAGGCCTTTCAGGCACTGGTGGCTGTCTTGGTGGGTGCCATCATCTGGCTCGTGAAGACCGTGCTGGTGAAAATGCTGGCCTCTTCGTTTCACGTCACCACCTACTTCGACAGAATGAAAGAGAGCGTTTTCTATCATTATATACTGGATACCTTGTCTGGTCCACCAATGGCAGATGCTGAAGAAATATTGCAGCACCACCTCACGGGGTCCAAGTCCATGCCAGAGAGAGGGAAGTTCAAGGATGCCGCGAACCTGTACAAGTCGAAGAAATTTGGGTCGAGGAAGATTGACATGGAGAAGCTCAGAGAGCTTAGCATGGAGAGCACAGCATCGGCATGGAGCGTGAAGAGGCTTGTTAGCTACGTGAGGTCCTCTGGTTTGTCAACCATTTCAAGGACGGTGGATAATTTCGGCAAAGCTGAGTCAGAGATCAGCAGCGAGTGGGAAGCTAGAAATTGTGCCCAAAGGATATTCAAGAATGTAGCAAAACCTGGTGCCAAGTAATTACCATATCACTCTTACCCCCTTCCACATGCTTTGCCTTATTAAACTTTCCAATTTGATGATCTTAAAATCGGTGACTCTATATAGAATATGAGCTCTTTAAGAGCATTTCCTATATATAATTCTATGTAATATTTTAATTTTTGTTACATATCTCTAAAATAATCAATATAATGAACAATAGGTAAGGTCAGTTCAAGCTCTTTATGGATCACTCCTCAAAATAATGGTTTTTATAACAAATAAAGCACAATTTAGTTACAGGATAAAGACATTTAGAAAATTATCTATTTTTGAAGGATTAACCATTGTTATCAAATAAGAATAGGAATGTCCATGAGTTGAGTTGGGTCGGGTTTAGAGTATTTTACACCTAATCCGCTCGTTAAAACAGTGAGTTAGGTTTGGTGGAGTTGGGTTGAAGAATTTTTTTTTCTAAAACCCGAACCAACCAAACCCGCACATAAGTAGATTGGCTTGAGTTAAACCCGTGGGTCTGACACATATATTAAAAAAAATTCACCTACTAAATTAAATGCCAAAATCAATACAAAATTGAAAATTTATTACACATTATAATAAATAATTAATAAGTCTTAACAAAATATGACATATAAACTTCCAAACAAACTAAAAGTTAAACACAATAAGTCACAAGTCATAAAAATAACATAACAAGTCTTAATCTTAGATATAAAAAAAAATATAAGTTTCAAAAGTCAAATATAATAAGTCACATAAGGTCTGAGAAAAAGAAAAAGAATAAACAATAGGTTTAGTATGCTAAATATAAAAAAATAACATAATTTTTTTAAAAAAAATGGTTGGGTTGGGTTAGGTTGAGTGAGTTAGAATTTTTTCAATCCGCAACCCACCAATTATCATCGAGTTGAGAATTTTTAAATACAATCTAACCTGCGAACCCCATCCAAATCATCATTTGGGATTGAGTTAGGAAAAAATCAATGAATTCATGAGTTGACCCAACTCAATGAACACTCCTAAATAAGAATATATGAAATTGATTTTCTATTAGCAATGAGGTATCATTGGTTTACAAGGCATTGATTTTTTTAGTCTGATATCACAATTTGAACTGTATTTTATGTGGCAAATTAAGTTTATATTTTCGTATGCTCTAATTAAAGTGTACATGTTAACCAATTCCACCAAGATTCCTTTTATATATGCTTTTTGTGGTTATTTTTTCTCCACTTTTACTATTATACGGTTGCAATACAACAATATAAGACATAAAAATTCTCCAAAATTGGATGAGCCTCGTAACTAAAAATTTGTCCATTGACTCTTCATTGTAAAGGTTAATATTAGACTACCCGAGCTACATTTAAGTGGTTAGGGTGAGAAATAAATAAAGTTTTCCCTGGGGAGAAGCACTCCTGTGTTGTGGTCCTTGGAATCCCATGTTTTCTTTTCCTGTCATGCTTAGAATCCTCTCAAACAAGAAGAATTTATTAGGTGAGGGGTCCTTAGTTTATGGCCACCGAATTCACCATTAGTCATAGAGCTATTGTCCCCGTTTTCTACTCTAATTAAAGTATAAACCGCCAAAAGTCCTTGGCCCCAGCCCAGCACCATCAAGCTTTCTTTTCTGCACTCTGTTTACATAGTGCAAGTCTGGTACACTCCTGTAGTGTTTCCCCCACTGATACTAATTGTTTTGCCCATTGGTCTTCGTTATCTTGGGCCCCAGTCAGGCACTGTTCCACTCCAAGTATGTATTCTCCACCAGATGGAGCATGAAGTGGGACAAGATATTCTGGGTGGCCAGAGCTTCTGAGCCTCATCAATCATTAACCCAAGCCCATGTTTTCTTTTCCTGTCATGCTTAGAATCCTCTCAAACAAGAAGAATTTATTAGGTGAGGGGTCCTTAGTTTATGGCCACCGAATTCACCATTAGTCATGGAGCTGTTGTCCCCGTTTTCTACTCTAAATAAAATATAAACCGCCAAAGTCCAGGCCCCAGCCCAGCACCATCAAGCTCTCTTTTCTGCACTCTGTGTACGTAGTGCAAGTTTGGTACACTACTGTAGTGTTTGTCCCACTGATACTAATTGTTTTGCTTATTGGTCTTCGTTACCTTGGGCCCCAGACAGGCACTGTTCCACTCCAAGTATGTATTCTCCACCAGATGGAGCATGAAGTGGGACAAGATATTCTGAGTGGCAAGAGCTTCTGAGCCTCATCAATCATTAACCCAAGCCCAATAATAGACATAGTTTGAGGTCTGATTCAAGTAACAATTCCAGTCCAACGTTTTCTGCTTAAGCCTGATCCATCAACTGATGAAGAAGCTAGAGTTTGACATCAGTGCTTGTGCAAGTGATGGTCTTTGCACCCATCTCAGCTATGAGATGACCTTTTACTTCACTAAAATTCACTGATATATAAGTGTATTCACGATGGCAGGTTTACTATGAGCTGAGCTTCCTTAAGCAACAAATTGATTCAATATGAACTGGCAATTGACTTTGGATTGACAAATCATTGAGTAGCATCTAATAATAATCACCATCATATATACGAGTGGGATGATTCAAATACGGGACTTTCTTATTTATTGAAGGTATATTGAAGAGGAGAATCTCATTACATTTTTGAAGAGGGTCGAGATACATACCATATTCCCACTCTTTGAAGGTGCCCTTGAAACTGGAAAGATCAGCAGGTCTTCATTTAGAAACTGGATGGTAAGTTTCAATTGTAAATTTCTCACTTCCAGTTGTAATATTAACAATCAACCTTATTACTCTTAGATTACCAAATTCTTTGTCTTATTTCTCTGTTTTGTTGTTTGGCTCTGGTGAATTCGCAATTAACCATCAGATTCGAGCTTATTATGAAAGAAAAGCTCTGGCACAATCACTGAATGACACCAAAACAGCATTGCAGCAGCTTCACAAACTAGCAAGCGCAGTTGTGAGTGTGATAATAATCATTGTGGTCATTTTGCTAATGGATTTGGCTACACCCGAGGTAGTACTTTTCTGCATTACGCAAATAGTTATTGTTGGGGTTGCCTTCCAAGGCACTTGCAAGACTGTCTTGGAGGCCATTATCTTTGTCTTCGTCATGCACCCTTTTGACATTGGAGACCGCTGCGTCATTGAAGATGTTCAGGTAATCGCTCATTTGCTGGTCTATAGATAGGTTGGTGTTCACTATCAGTTAAAGTTACTTTATTTGAACACACATTTGGTTATGTAACTGTATTATACCACTCACAGATGATTGTGGAAGAGATGAATATCTTGACAACAGTATTTCTTCGCTATGACAATGAGAAAATCTACTACCCTAACGCAGTTTTGCTCTCTAAGTCAATAAGCAACTTCTATAGGAGTCCAGAGACGTGTGATTCAATTGATTTCACCGTTGACGTTACAACTCCTGTGGAGACTATCATTGCACTCAAGAAATCGATACAAACGTAAGTTTCTCTTTATTCCTTTTATCTGCACTTTTTTTCTTCATAAGGAATAAGATACATTGGAGAGAGAGTTCAACATGATTATACTTAATTTAGAAGCCAGGTAAGCACTTATTTTTTTTTTCTTTTGTTATTACTTGTGACATATATGGTTATGGGTTTAGGTACATTGAGAGCAAGCCAAAGTATTGGAATCCAAAGCACAGTGTGATAGCAAGAGAAATAGAGAACGTGGATAAGCTGAAGCTGTGCTTATGTGTTCAACACACCATCAACCATCAGAACTACGGTGAGCGAAACAACAGGATAACAGAGCTTCTCTTGGAACTGAAAAAGATCTTTGAAATCCATGGTGTTAAGTACCATCTTCTTCCTCAGGAGATCCACCTTACCAGGAAGAGCATTGAAAATGGGAGAATCCTGTTTCAATCATGAAGCAAATGTTCCATATATCTTTTCAATTCTGAGAAAGAGTTAGTGATCGCTTGGCAATAAATTTTCAAGTCATCTTCCTTTCAAACTTCGTTCAACTATCCTATGCTTGACTTTGCACTCAAACTTATCAAGTTATACATTATAACTTTACGAATGGAACTCTGTTACCATATTTCTTGGTCATACTTTGATATATGTATTTAATTAATCCATTAGAGGGAAAGATATTTATTCATGCAACTAGGTGTCAAAGTTTTAAAAAAGAAAAAAGAAAAAAGAAAATACACTTGATGTACATAGAGAAAATTATTTGACCTACCTTTTATATATATATATATATATATATATTCTCATAAGGTGTCCGCATCCGGAGTACGTCTCGGCTCATAAAGTATTCTTTAATAAAATTCTAACTCTTAATATTAAACATAAAGCTTGTATACTTAGCTTGCTTAGCATTGATTATAGCAAAAGAGTGAGTATGTTATTGGACAAGAAAAAGTCAGATAATATTAAAAAAAAAGTGTAAATTTAATTAACATCATGACTACGTCGTATCCATTCTTTGATGAAAGTGTAAACTAATGCAAATTTATTCATACACTCATCTATCTTTGAAATAGAGAATTTTCTTGACAAAAATTTAAAATTATTTCTTGACAATGACATACTCAAAATATTTAATGTGTTAGAAAACTACTATCTAGTGTGGTAAGTTATATTTTAATTTTTATGCCCTTTCATATCGGACGATTTTTTTATTACTGCAATTTAGAAAGTGTAAAATAAAAAATAAAATAAATAAGTAAAAAATAAGAGACGACAAAAAATAAAGGAGCAAATTAAGTAACTTGGTACGTAAAAGAGTTATTATTTTTTTTATTTTTAGGCTACTTTATTTTTTTTTTCAGAGATTAATCATAATTTTTAAACAAACACTTATCAATATATGAATAATGTTGTACAGAACTCATTTATATTCGAGATTTAATGAAAAGAGAGTTGAAATTATTAAAAAAAATGAGAAATGCATAAATATGTAGAAGAATCATATAAAATATTAATTTTTTAAAAAAATTTTAAATTTAGATCACATTTAATTATTATTTAATGTTTTATAAAAATTGTAAAATAATATGTGAAAAATCTGTTTTTGTTATTGCTCAATTTTTAATGTCATGAATAAGAATCATTCTTCTTCGGGAATGCAATTGAATTGCTTCCGTTTTCCGCAAAGGTATGAGCATTCACGTGAGGTTGACCCAATCTTAAAGAAAGCATAACAGAATTTTAGGTACACTAGATAATCCTCTATATTGTATTTTTGGAGATTTGACAGGGCAATTATTTTTAATATTAATAATTATTTATATAAATGATAATAATGCATAATAATAACTTATAAAATTAATGTGATATATATTTAGTAAAATAGTATAAAATATTATCTTATAAGAAAGTCTTGTTATAGTATATTTTAATTTTTTAAAATATTAATATTTTAAATAATATTATTAAATATTTATTAACTGTTATTTTTTTATAGTAAATACTTAAAATTTAAAAAATAAAATCTGTTAAATGCTTGACAGCATCAATAACCAATAAATAGTTTATAATTAACGAACATAAAAAAATATTGAAATAGTTCTTCTCGAACTTTACCTTAAAATATAGGTTAAAATATTAAAAAAAATTTCTCTAATTATTGATTATTTAAAAAAAATTATATTTTAAAATTTAACAACTTTATTTTTTAAATTATCAAATTATGTATATTAATTTTTTATAAGATAAATTTTTACATATATACATAAAAAAATTTAAATTTATATTAAAATACACATTTTAATAAATTTAAAGGAGTAGAAGTCTTAAAATACAGGAGAAATTTTTAAAAATAACTCATAGTTTAAAAAAAAAATTAATACTTTAGCCCAAAATTTATCAAGAAATCATGAGATGTCAGTGTGTCGGCGTCTGTGAGTGGGTTACACCTAAGAGCCGCAGTTGGAGTCGTGGCAGCACTTGCCACCCAAAAATATCATCACATCTCACCATTCAGGCACCAGCACCCACCCAACGAATATTCCAATTTCCCCTGCATTTCTTTTTAACAACTATAAAATCATCTTCTCGAATTTTTTTAAAAATTATTTTTACACGTTTTTTTATAGTAAATAATAATTTAAATTATTTTATTCTAGTATTTTTTATAATTTAAATTTGTAATTAATATATTTTAAGTTTTATCAACATAAGATAATAAATTATAAAGTATATTTTTAAATAATAATACTAAAACAGAAAATAAGAATATTATTATTTCTTAATATTTAAATAAAAATATATAAAAAAAATAAATTGATAAAAATGAAGAAGTTGATAATATCTTAAAGAATTATCTAACATTTATAGATAATTATTTCTGTTCTCATTTATTTTGGATATCAATATTAAGTAAGTTATCAAATATTTATATATTAATTAATACCAAAAAATGTTTATATATTAATTACTGATTATATTTTATGCACTTCAAATAATTATAATGATAATCAACAATAATCAATAGTCATATGATAACTCATCTAAAATATTGACATTATAGAAAAATTTAAATATAAAAAAAATAATGTAACAACTTTTCTACAATATATTAAAAAAATGATTATCAAATACGACTTAAGCGAGATAGCCCACCCAATCCATCACAGCCCGCCACCAAGTAGTGTCCAGTGGCCACTCACCTGACCAAACTCATATCCATTATTAAATTTTATGGTCCAAATCTCCAGCTATTATAATATTATTATATACAAACCACATTCTAGAAGTTTCTTCTTTCTTCTACCGTCCGCATCCACAGGATTTGGAAAACAATAATTATTTTTGTAGACTTGAAATAAAATAAGAATAAAAAATAAAATAATTTAAGATCAAATGATTATTTTTGTCTAATATTTAATTTAATTTAATTAAGAAATTTATAAATTTAAATTTTGTAATTAGTGTATAATTCCTACACTATTAATAAAAAATATTATATCACTGTAATAAAATTTCGCTTATAATGAAAAAGGTTCTAGTTTTTAAACAGATGATAATATATAATTCGTTACTAAGATAGAAATTTTTATATTGTTAGTGAATTAAAATTAATTTAATTTTATATTTAGTATATGGAATTAAAAAAATAAAAGTATAATTTTTAAAAAAAATTAAAAATTTTCTCGTAAATCTTTTTACGCAATAAATAATCACTCACGCCTTTGAAAAAAATAAATGCTTATTCTTGTCTCTGCAAAATTAAAGTTCGAAGCAGAATCATAATTTCGTGTCTCTTTTTGTAAAAAATGACAGAATAGTTAACTTATACGGAAAATAACCTCCCTTCATAAATTTGTGTAACTAAACAGTTGGCTTCATTTAGGGAATGCTATATACTTAAACATTTTATGTCATACTCATATAACTTTTTTTTTTTTTACATGGTCTTACTCATATAACTTTGTTATGGTGAAAGTCATACTCATTAAAAATAATTTGTGCACTGTAATTGTAAACGATTTTTTTTCTTTAAAATATGTAATAGTGGAGTGAGACGAGAGGGATAAGAACATATCTTTTTAATTCCTTTAAATTAAGGGACACACTTTACAAAAAAAAAGAGGGAAATTATAACTTTTAATAAAAAATTAACGTTTAAAATTATTATAAAATATATATATATATATATATATATAAATTATAAAATTATTAAAATTTATTTTTTAAATTTTTTATCAACAATTGTAATTTTTTATTTTAAAAAAAAACAATTGAACACCTCACTTGAATGGAATCAAATCATATCTACAACCCAGGTTCTTCATTACAACAGCTAATAGTGTATTACAAGTCACACCAGTGCCTAATAACAACAAACAGTTACGAATGCAATGTAATTATTTGTGTAACATTATTAGAAAATAAAAAAGGACTCGTTCTTCCTATTTTTATCATGGCCTGCATAATGGACCAACATGCCCATATTAATTATTAAAAGTTGTCATAAAGGCATACTCAAAAGAAGCAATTCCACCTCCTTACGTTGTTTTTGTCTTAGGTCACAAGGGGCCAAAGAAAAAAAAAGAGACATCCAATTCGGTCTTTGTGGCTAATAATCATGCCTGTGAATAATCAAAACAGTATGAAAATGGTCATCTTGTTTGTTTGTTACTAGATTTAAAATAAGAGTTTGGTTTTGATTTGATTTATTATTTATATAAAAGTTGTTACATTATTAAAATTTGAAAAACGTCATACTATCATAGTCATTTATTTTTATTTTTTATAAAATAATTTTTAAATTAAGTAATATCATATATTTCAACAATAATATATTTTTATTATTAAAATATTAAAATATTAAAATTTAAAATCCTGACGCTAATACTACTATAATTTTTAATCCATAATTGCGCATGATTGTATAGATGCTTATAAATCTTTATTCACGTATATTTAAATTTATGTTTATATTTTTAAATTTAATGTAAATTAAAATCTAACGGCTATGTATTAAAAAGCTCCATATGATTGTTAGATGCCACTAGAACAGGATTATACGCGCAGTATGATACTGGTGATCATTTGATACATTTCAAAATTAAAAGATATAATAATTACATTAATGATAATAAGTCACTATAGCTTCATCATTTTCACTAAATATTTAATCAAGCGCTATTAATCATGGAATCAAGCTGTCTCCCTCGAAATTAATATTTTATAAATGACATATAGCTAATACTTTTCAAACGTTTACTTCATGTGTCCTATAAATAAATAGTATTTTTTTCCTACAAAATAAATATCTCATACTCCTAAATATTTATATTTACTTGTTCTATGATTAGGAAAACTTATAATCAAAATGATATGGAAAGAAATTTTAACTAAAAAATAGTTTTTTATAAAAATTAAACACGTGCATGTCTAATTATTTTTACTTCCTTCTATTATTGGAACAGTGATCCACCAACTTCAAAGCATTTCTTGACACACTTATTTCATTTGTTTTTTTTTTTATAATTACTGAATTTCACCAATTAAATTATTGAGTTGAGAGTTCTTATGAAATATTTAAACTCTATAAAATTTTATATAATTTATAAATCAATTAATACTTCATTTAATTATTTGATTTTAATGTACTATAATCTTTACAACTATAAATAAATGTGAACTACTAAATTCAACAATGTTTGATATATTTTAAATTTAGTATTTTTAATCATCATGATAATATTACATACTTCAATGTTTGATTGGTAAATTTTGCATTGTACAAAAAATTTTCAATGTGTAAGTATATAAGGCTTACTTTGAGTAAATGGATACTATCCCTATTAACGAATTTAATTTTGATTTATTTGTAATATGAAACTTTTTTTACACAATCCTCTAATTATTTATATAATATCATTAAAACAATTTAATTTTTATAACAAAGAAATAATTTAATTTGTCAATTAATGATTTTGAAATATACTACAGGATCCTAATTTTTTTATAGGATACTAATATTTTTAATGAGTTGTCAAATATTTATTAATTATTTTTTATAATAAATATTTAAAATTTATAAAATATTATTAATAATTAATAAATATTTAATAACTCTTTAGAATATTCATATCAATGAAAAAAAATATCAAAATTATTGTCATAATTAAATCTTTTAATAATGTAACCCATCATGTTGGCCTCATGACTAAAAAAATATACTCCTTACTAAGAGTGGGCATAGTTTAATTCAATTCAGTTATGGGGTATAAGTTGATCCCATATTCTTTTTTTACAAGGAAAAAAATGAATCTAAAGAAATTATTTTCTATTGAGTTAACCATAATTTTTTAATTATAATTTTGAAAAGTCAACAAAGCTTATTGTTTAGCATTTTATTTGTATTTTTTTTTTGGTTAGAGGTGGTATCAATTTATAAGAATATGATAATAGATATATTTACTTGAAGAATAAATCTTTTTTTATAGATAAGATAATTTAATTTATTTTAGAAGAAGATTCTTTTAAAATAAGGATAAGTCTCTTTATTAAATTTATATTTATATTTATTTTTTCTTTTTTATTAATTATCATAATCGTTATCCTTATCATCTCTATACGATCCAGTAACATTTGTATCAAATAATTATAAAAGCATTTGTTTTCAATTTTTTCATTAAAAAGTATGTTAACATGATTTTCAATATTTTTAATCATTGTTTTTTCACAAAGTTTTTTCACATTTTTTTAATGCCCTTAGTTGTGAGGCTCCCAATTAAAACAAACGAAGCATAAGTCTCTAACCAAATTATTTTTCAGTAAAAAGATTTTATTAAAATAAAATCATTTCAAATTCAATTTTTAATCTTTTCATCTCTATTTATTGTTTTGACTATTCTAACTTAAATTTTGAAATAGTATTTATGACTTAAATATATTAGGTTTATAGGAAATTATCTTTTAAGACGTAAGAAGCCGATTTAGAAATATTTTATTAAATAAATTAATTTTTTTAAAAATAATGTAACCATCTATAATTAGATAACGATATAAAAAATTATGAATTAATATTAAATTAAAATTAAATTTATGATTATTTCTCTGAATTCCGAAATTTTAAATTCAGAATGGGAAATAAAAAGGAAAAAAAAATGGGGGGTGGCGTGGCAGAAAAGAGAAGCGACATGAGGGATGACGAGGTTGTAAGTTACGAAGGAGAGGGGGCCCACGCGGAGAAGAGGAAGCGCCTACCTATAAAAATGGGTTAAGACCCGAATTCAGAGATGAAACACGAGGCGAGGTGGTGACTAAAAGGGACGACAACAGGCGCTCCTATAAATTAAGTGTGGATCCGATTTCCTATTTCTTGGTTCGCACGAAGGCCAGGAGAGAGAAACACTTTTTAGAGAGAGAGAGAGAGAGAAAGAAGGATTCGGTTGCTGCCGCGGAGAGGAAGAAGCTCTGGATTCCACCTCTTCCCGTCCTTCGAGACGGTGGTCATGCTGCGTGCGCCTCAGGTCGGTCGCTCTCTTCTTGTTATTCTTCTTCTCTCTCTCTCTCTCTCTCTCTCTTTGTCGGGCCTTCGTTTGTCCCTTTCTTTCAGATCCGACCCGATCCGATCCGATCTCCTTTAGATCGCCTCGATTTGTTATTGGAATCGCATCTCATTGAATTTCAAATCGAACGACGTAGTCGTATGAAATATTGTTGACAATTTCTCCGAGTTTTGGAAAATTTCGACGGTTGACAATCGAGGAATGGCGTTCGTTTCGTGCTGTAGGAATTGATTTGTTTTGTTTTTGGATGTTATAGGGATTCTGCTGTGGTTGAATTTGGATTTGGTGATATGTTTTGAGGTTTGTGATCTTTGGTGGTGCTTTTAGGGTGCTAGTTAGGGTTTGGAGATGGGTTTCTGTTGTTGTCATCGTAGTTGAACAATTTTCAACCCTTGGAATTTCATGGGCAGTTTGTTTGCTATATTTATGGGTTACTTATGTCTTCCTGCCTATATTCAGACGCAATGATAATTATTTTTTTATTGGCTCCTACTGTGAATGCATCTTTTAGTGGGAATTTGAAATCTTTTATGATAACCATCTTAATTTAATTTCGTGATTTCTAGGCCTTGTAGACATTTTTTTTTTGGAATTTAGTTTCTGGTTAATATACCGGATTCATAGACTGGTAACTTACTTTTTTGATTAATCACTGGATAAAGTTCAAGCTTTGCGCAGGATTTTTGAATATTAACTGTTAGCGACATATAAGTGTAAATGCAATAAATTTTACTTGGGCAGTTGGGCGTACACTTACTCTCTTAATTGCTGTTTTGTAGCAACAGAAGCTATCTAATTCCCTGTGATTCCAGTTTTTGTTGAGATTTTATTCTATTGGTCATATGTATTATGGGAGACAATTGAAAATATGCATTGTGGGTTTATTAATCTAACTAGAGCTTTGTCCACGTTCTTTTATTGCAGGTTGGTCTGGTTTTGAATCTAAAGGGTCGTGATTTATTTTTTGAGACATGGAGGGAGTTTGTTTCTGGCCAAATTGCTACCAGTATCGGTTTTTTGCATTCCAAGAAGTGCTTGATTGGCGGTTCTTCGTCCTTGGAGATTTTCTTCTGGTTTCCTTTGTCAATTGCACTTAGTGTTCTATTTCCCTTTAATGATCAGCACAGGGTACGTGATGCTAGTTTCTTCTGAGACTGGTGCTACATCTTTACTGCACTTGTACAAGTAAGTGCTTATTCTTCTCTTTGGATAAAACCAATCCAAAAGTAGTTTCTTGACAAGTGTTCCTTTGACAGTGCATTACTGACCCAACATTCTGCTAAAGTATCTGGTAAATCCTCTTCTGGGGTAAGAGATCTATATTCTATCATGGAGCGCTTCTATAACATTATCGTCTGTTTTAATTTAATAAATTTAACTCAACCTCTATTTTCTTCTACAGGGCTGAAGTATAAAGATTGGTGACTGAATATTGGATGCTGCCTGCATCTTGAGTATTGGATAGGCAATTGCATTGAATCAGTGCAGACTGTAGTTATTAGTAGTTGTCTCGTTGTTGCTCCTTATGGGTATTGTTGGTGACAAGATATCTGTTACCAGAAGGTTCTGAAATAACTCCAGCATAATTAGATGAAGTAGCTATTGTTATAGTCCTGATTCTGGATCACGGTGATTTTAGCTAGAGATTAATGCTGTTGCTTTGATCAATCATTTTGGTTGGACCTGGGAAGTGTCAGTATGATCTCGGGTACTTGTTCATTTCTACCACCTTCGTTCTGCTATTATTACAAATCTGTCGGTCTATTAACCAATAAGGATGTGCAGCCCTTCCATCAGAAAGTTTCTGCTTTTGTGCCAGTTTTTGCCATGACAGAAAATTGATGGTGGACTTTGCTGGACCTTCAGACAGCTGTTAATATTTTATACACCTACCTAAGCATCATCTGCAAGAGATAAATGCCATCTATCTTTTCTGTGTGTGTTAACGACTGTTGAATAAAGAAAGAGCTTTGTCTTCCACCGGAACAATGGAGAGGTGAATATTGTTGCAGAAGTTACTATTTTCACTCCTTATTTACTGTTGAATATTTCTAAATAGTTTATTTGCTTGCAAATACAGGTATAAGTTAATCAAGGAAGTTGGTGATGGAACATTTGGGAGTGTCTGGAGAGCTATTAATAAGCAAACTGGTGAAGTTGTAAGTGTGCTTTAACTGGCATGATGAAGGTGCTCTATGTGAAGTCAGATTGTGTGTGTTTATGCTAATAAGTCATGAAACTACAGGTTGCAATCAAGAAGATGAAGAAGAAATATTACTCTTGGGAGGAGTGTGTAAACCTGAGAGAAGTCAAGGTGTCTCATCTTACTGATCTTTCCAAAGCCTTATTTGTCATATGATGTTAGATGCTTCTATTTATAATTACTGATCTTTCCCCTTCTGGCAGTCATTACGAAAAATGAATCACCCAAATATTGTGAAGCTGAAGGAAGTTATTCGAGAAAGTGACATTCTGTACTTTGTTTTTGAGTACATGGTGGGTGGCTGAATTTTATGGCATAGTAGTGGTGGTCTGATGAAAAGTCTAGTGTACTAATTTGTTTATGTCAATTTGGGGTGATGCAGGAATGCAACCTATACCAACTTATGAAAGACAGGGAAAAGCTGTTTTCTGAAGGTGAAATTAGAAATTGGTGTTTTCAAGTTTTCCAAGGTCTTGCTTACATGCAACAGCGGGGATACTTTCATCGTGACCTGAAACCTGGTACTTAATCATGATTTCAAGTACAGTCTTGGTAGAGTATGTGGTATGATTAAATGGGAAAAAGAGTTCATTTATATTATCTAGCACGCAATGTACATGATGTTCTCTTATCACTGATCATCTCTTTTGTTTTTTTTTTCCTTTCAAAAGTTATATGGATTTTGTAATTTTGGCTTACTGATTAATTGAATTGCGCTATTTTGAGTAAAATACAGACTGGGTGCCTGGTCTATTGTGTATACCTTTACTAATCTGCTGCAGAAGTGTTTTGACACAATGCATGCTGCTTTTTGCAGAAAACTTGCTGGTCACCAAAGAGATTATCAAAATTGCTGATTTCGGCCTAGCTCGGGAGATCAGCTCACAACCACCTTACACTGAGTATGTCTCCACACGGTGGTACGTGTCTTCAACTTGTCATAGATTTATTGTGTTGTGTGTTAGATATTTAATAACATGTAATCATGTATGATGGCCTCTGATTAGGTATCGAGCTCCTGAAGTGCTGCTTCAGTCTTGCCTGTATAGCTCCAAAGTTGGTAAGTATCTGATGTGGAATAATGATGTCATTTGTGGTCCTGACTAATATTTGTTTGTAGTGATGATGGTGAGTACCTTACCGCCATTTATTTATTGATTTTGTTTCCTCTTCTAGACATGTGGGCAATGGGTGCTATTATGGCTGAGTTGTTCTCTCTCCGTCCTCTTTTTCCTGGTGTCAGGTATTAGCTTCTCTCTATCTGTGCTCTCCCCACAACTTTCCAAAATGATGGCTTTTTACTAAGAAAGAGCCAATAGATCTTTATTAGGGAATTAACAAAATTATGGCACCTGACCTTGGACTTGAGCACTGAATAAGTTATTATGTCTACTTATTTGGCTGCAATATATTTTTTCCAACAAATTATTAGGGTATGTCATGAGTTTAGGGCATGTAATCTATATAAGTGGAATCCTTCTCTAAAGCATCTTATTTAGTGACCTAGTGTTGGACATAAACTTGTTCCCTCATGCTGTACATGCAGTGAAGCGGATGAGATCTACAAAATGTGTGGTGTGATAGGCAGTCCAACCACTGAATCATGGGCTGAAGGACTCAAACTTGCAAGGGATATAAACTATCAGTTTCCACAGGTTAGCTTCCCTTAATTTGGGCCTTGCTGTTTGGTAGTTAGCTTTGGGGATGCTATTTGCTAATTAATCTGCTAGGTGTGAGTGCGAGGCAATATAGGCATTCTACTTGAGCCGTTGAATATGCATTTATGTGTTATATTAATTTCCAAACTTGTGAGTTTGATAATTTCCCTGTTTAGTTCTTAACTAGCTCCTTACATTTTGCTATTGGATGCTTTCCGCTAATATTGTGCATCTTAAGATGGGAATTGTCTTCAGCTAAACATTATCTGCCTTTTACTTAAATTCTACAGCTTGCTGGTGTACATCTTTCTGTACTGATCCCATCTGCAAGTGGTGACGCAATCAGCCTCATCACAGTAAGTAGTTTTTCTTTTATTGCTTAGCGGCTTAGCCCTGTCCTTAGCTTCTCAACTAATAGAGTGCAATGCATTTTTCCTAATTTTTGTTCGCTATTAATATAGTCACTTTGCTCTTGGGATCCCTGCAAGAGGCCAACAGCTGCAGAGGCCCTTCAACATCCTTTCTTCCAGGTGGTCTTTTAACCATTCATGTTTTCATCACTTTTTAAAATTGTCCTATCTTTTCTTGCGAAACTATATCATGCTTATTGTAAGCTGCATTTATTCAGACTCTCTTTATTTTTTGTAGAGTTGTTTTTATATTCCTCCATCCCTTCGCACCAGAGCAGTGGCCAGAACTCCTCCATCTGGTTTGTATTCTTTATTTATCCTGTTAGCTAAGGACATGCTTATTGTACATTGGGAGGGGAACTTAATTGTCTTCTTTATTTTAGTAGCTGGAACCAGGGGGGCGATGGATCAGCAACGGGTCAAGAGATATTCTGGTGCTTTACCCAATTCAAAGTTCACCAATAATTTTTCTTCCCCGAAATTGCATCCTTCTTTAGCTTCAGGTGATCTAATTAATTTTAACTATTTCCAGATTAGTTCCATAAAGAATGTATTTTTTTTATTCTGATGTATAGAGCTGAATTATAATTATTCAATTTGGTTAGAAATATCTTTTAGTGTTTAAGCTGGAATTTTCCATTATATTCACCAATGATAGAAACTCTGATGAATATAAAATCTTTTTTCCGTTTGGGCTGTATACAAGTAAAATAAATAGGTCTTTTTTTGTTAGTGGCATACTCTATCTCACACCAAGAATGCGTGGAACAAGGTTCTCATCCAATTCTAAATGTTACAGGTGTGCAACGGAAGCTGGATATGGTAAATCAGGTGAGTTGTTCTCCTCTCTTCATTATCTTGTTGTTCTTGCCCCATCTTGCTCTTCTTGACAAGCTCTGTGCTCACACATACTTTCTTTTTACTCATTAAGTCGTCATGAAAATCAAGATCTACTTGTAATTTTAACTCTTCTTGCATATAGTAGAGTAGCTCTTATTTGGTAATGCTTTGCTGGACTCTGATATATTGTTCGCCTATAAACTTGTTCTTTTCTCAAATTCTCTATGTCATGCCAACAATCTCTTTCTAATTCTCTTGAAGGATGGAATTAAGAACGAAAAGTCAGTAAAGACTACTAAACAATCAAAATATCGACCGCCAGGAAAGGACAGCCCAAGTAAGCATTTCAGCTTAATATTCCTGTTTAATTATTTTATAAGCTATTTTTTATAGGTGGGGCTCAAATATTTTATGGGAGAATTCCAAAAAAAAATATATATATATATTTACCATGAAGAAACAATAACTTGGATTGGTAGATTTTCTTTCATAGTAAATATTTTTAGCGAGAGTTCCTTGAGGAGCCATGTATTTACGGTTGAAAGTGTGTTGGGGTAGTTGCTGTGGTAATCTGGAAATAAGATTAAAAGGCTTGCCTTGTATGTTGTTTATGGAAATTATGTCGATTGTTTGGCAGCTTCTATAATCAAGGGGAGGACTGCACGCGGGGTTTCAGAAACAGCTGAGAAGTTGGCCAATATGTCTGTTGGTACTCGAAGACAATCCATGGGGCAACCCCGTCATCCTCCAATGAAGGCTGGAGTCAATTGGATTTCTGAATCTGGAAACTTCCTGCTGAGGTCCGCACAGCAGATTCCGACTGAAAGAACTTTCACAAGAAAAGTTGCCGGATGAGAAGTATGAGAGCTAACGTGGGAGGATTTGAACGTGTTCTAGTACAAATATTATGCACTCATTCTGATGACTTTGTTGAAAAGTCTAACCTACAAACTAGTCCTGCCTTTGTGTTGTTAACTATCAATCGTTCGGTATCTGTGTTGTGGGATATGAAGTGAGTTTGAGAACACAGTTGTGCTTATACTTTTAGTCTATATACATGCAATGTTAACGAATAAAAAAGCTTTCCAATTATTGATCTGGTTGTGGCATGCACATATGCTTTCATTTATTAGGTCGAGGTGCTCGTAGAGTATGTCTGCGTTTTCTTGGTGATCTGTTTTTTCTCTTTTAGATAAAACGGGGCTATGGGCCCAAAGGAAAAGAAAAATTACAAGCTTTCCTCCACGAGAGGGGAGTGTAGGAACTCTCGTAACATAATGGATCAACACAAGCTTAATAACATGGGGGAGGTGTCCCTCACTTGAAAGATCAGTTCCTGCAGTCAGGCCAGTAGCATAGTGGTAAGGCATTGTGCCTTGAAATACTGCACCTTGGGATTGATCCTGGTGGAGGATAATCCCAACCCCTCCTCCCATCCCCAAACCCCCATCCCCTGGACCAAAAAAAAAAAAAGAAGGAAAGATCAGTTCCTGGTGCAAACTGATATTTGTCAGTACAATGATTACTCTCTCTGTAGTTACGAGCAATCTCTACCCGTCAGTCCCATTTGACAATCTCTCTTAAATTCATAATGATCCTGAGAGTGGTGGTAATATTGCCGGTGGAAGTGCCCTGAAGAATTTTGTGCAGCTGCCTGAGAATCCATCTCCAATTTAACCTTTCTATATCCAAGTTTACAGGCCAAATGAGTCCTTTCCAAGCTTCCCCTATTTCTGCATCGATGGTACTGCTTACATATTAAAATTGCGATTTCCCGTTAAGTAGCGGATGGAATTGTTGACTGACCAATATAATGCGTGAAACTATTTTTTCCCTTCATTCAAATTGATATTACCTTATTGAATAAGATGTTTTCTATATACAAGTATGCAATTATAATTTTTAGATTTGGTTAATTGTGGGATTATTTAATAACCATGTTTAAAGGCTTGATCTCTTTTTATAATAATATGCTTAAGGAAAACATTGGAAAATAGATTATCCAGTATAATTTTTGCTAGTATAACTATCCAGTGACTGAATTAGATTTGTTATTTGATCGTTATGTTTCGTTCAAATCAGAATATCCTCTTTTCTATTCAAATTCTCCTCTAGTCATTTATACGAAGAGTCATTGTGTGTGCGAATTAGATAATAAGTACGTTTTTGAGTGATGCAAACGGACTTTTAAAAATTCAAACGAGTTTTTGTTTATTTTATTTTATTTGTTTTGATATTTGTATTATTTTTAAAATGTAATTCTTATATTAAAAGTTTGTTTGGTTTAAAATAATTTTTTTATTTTTCCATTAAACATGATTTTTTTTAAAATATAAATTATTTTACTCAAACACATTTTTAACTAAGTTCAAATTTATAAAATCAAGTTCACTTAAAATAAAGTTAATAAAATATAATCCAAATACATCATAAAATGTTTGATTTAGGTAAAGAGAAATACTAAACTAATTGGTTATAGTGGACCTGAACTAAAAAAAAATTCAGTAGGAATTAAAAATAAAAACTACTAAATAAAAAATTGAAATATTTAATGTTTTGAAAATTCAAAAACACTAATACTTTCTTCTTTAAAAATATAGGATGATTTGATTAATGGTAATAAATGTTATTTTTATTTTTTAACATGTAACACGTTAATAAATCTTTTAATTTCATAATTGTCAAATTGCTGCTGTCATAATCTTTCCTAGAAAGCTTACATGACCTTTAGTATCCAGAAAGTCATAAAATGGAATAAAATAGCATAGAATAGATTATTTCTACGTTTATCAACAAAAAAAATAACATGAAATCTATTTGGCAAAATCAATAATGAAGTACGTAATCTATTTCCTCTTAAAAAAAAGTAGGATTTGGATTCCATTCTCTATGTAAGAGACAATTTTTTTGGTTCAACTTACCTTTATTAATTTTACAAAATTAAATCAATTATAATATTTCTTAAATTTAAGCTATATAATGAAATGATTCTTTAGCAAACAATGAATATTTTTTAGTAATTCAAAAGCTTAGAGAAGGAGGAGGTTATCACATTTCAAAGTCAAGGCATATCACAAGTCTCAACAAGAAATTATAGTAGAATTTACATATTGCCTATTAATGAGGGACTTGGACTAACCCTCTATAAAATGCAGAGTACCTAAAGTAAGAGATATTTAAAATCTCACAAAAAAATATTTAAACTTTTTACATAAGTCACGTTAACTTTTGACTTGGAAAGACATTCTATATCAAAAAATACGAAACTATAAATTAAAAATAATTATTGCATTCCGTTATATTCTATTTCATTCTTATATGTCCATTCCGTATACTGAATATCACGTTAGTTCTCCGCATTTGGCCTAGACTATGTTTGGCTTAGGGCCCGTACAAGCATTAACACGTCAGTGTTCCACTTGATCACTTTGATAACTCGCTAAGGATAGGGCAAAGAACAATCTGATCTAAGTAAACAAGCATTAACGGCTACAACACAGTTCCGCTTCGGGGGGAAAAGAATTAACAAATGGTAATATATTAATATAACAGCAACTATGATGACAAAAGTATCCCAGAAAAAGGAAAGAAAGCAAGTCAGGTAAAGGGGAGAATAAACAAAATCTATATTAGTGAAAGATTAGTCCTCCCAATCCCATAGCGACTGGTCCTTGGCGAAAATGGATTTAAACACAAAAATAAAAATGTATGATTTGCACTGTCCTGTGACAGTGTCAATGTATTGCCAGAGGCCATCACTGATGGAGGGAAGGCCAGTTTTCTGTATAGGACTCCATCCAGAATCTGGAGTCAAACAGCATCACAATTTCTAGGAAACAAAATTGGGGATTCCATCTGTATAGGACATCCACTTTTCTTTAGGGCAATGGATTATATGGACTTCAAAATCAAAGGTATTGAGCTTGTATTCTCTCTCTGTTCTCTTCCCACCAATTCTTTGCATTTACCTCCCCAAATCTTTCCCGGCTGCAGACAGAGTTGAGAAGGTGTCAAATCAGAACCTACTAATCTTACTGGAAGTTTTTTCTAACTCTGCAATTGAAAATTTTAATGAAATATGGCAACATGCCAACATGCAATATAGGATTTTACCATGTCATCATAGTACATGTTCCTAGGATCATCTCATGAAGGAAAAGCAGTAAGGAACATGTACTGGCCATGCAGTAAATACCTGAATCTGACACGTCGAAGCTCCCTCGTCCCATCAGCTAACTGCCTGATTGTAATGTACACTCCAGGCTCATCTTGCTCTACCCATTCTGCCTCCATGTCACTGGCATTGCTAACAGAAGGCTCATCTCTAGAAGAGGTGGTTGTCCGTGATGCTTCCATAGATGACCCTGCATGGAAGTGGTGGCCACCACCATGATCCAAAGGTTCAGAGGGGTAATACCCTCTGTTCCCTGATGATTTATGGAGACTCCTTGGTGTCCAATCCTTGTTTAACGATGAGGCCATGGGGCTTTCTCGTGCAGATGTCAGTCTTGAGTAAGAAGAATCTCTTTGCTGTTCAAAGACAATAATAACGTACATGGATAAATCTTGAATCCAATATCGTTTTGTTAGTGCAAAAAAAGAGCCTTCATTTATGGCAGTCTCTTCTTAATATAGTGATAAATATGCAGTATCCAATGGATGAAAAGCATATCAGAGGATAATTTTCCAATTAGGTGTTTTTATTTTTTATTTTTCATACAAAATAAAAGGTCATTGAAATGGAGTTTTGATACACCACATTATATTAGTGCTAAATTGTAGATTACCTCATCCTCAGACCTTGGAGGAGTGTGAAGAGCTTGTCGATTGAATCTCTGGACGTTATAGAGTTCCATGATTCTGTCGTAATTCTCACCCCACCACTTTTGAGCTTCCACTTTATTGAACATATCTCGGCTTCAAATTCAAATGCTAACTATTGTCAGTCTTTGCTCCTACAGGATAATTAAGTTTTTAACAACTAAATTCTCACATATTTAGTATAATATTAAGGCCTCAAAGGTACACGTTCTTGCATAACTTAGGACAACAGGACATATTTCAACTAAATCTTTTGGCTCCCACTATGAGACTTGTCACTTTACAAATGACATCACGTCAAGGGCCAATAAGTGCAGTGCCACGCATGCAGAGCACAATTAGGCTAGCAATTAAGGACCAATTTAGTTTTAATAGTTTTATTATTTTAATGCTCATTATAGAGATCTACCATTAGCAAAATTTTGATACTTTATTTTTTATGGTTAGAATTTTGACAGGTTCATTGAACTTGTAGTTGAAAACTGAGGCCAAAGCTTTGTCATCTTGTTAACATACCTGAAGCGAATTCTTTTGAGATCATTTCCCCCATTAGGAAGAGACACAAAGGTAATGTGAACTCCTGGCTCCACCTGTGCCATCCACTCCTTGGACTCATCCTCATCCTCCAACACTACATCACAGGCTGATGCTGACTCACGCCCTCTAGGAGTCCGGTCACCACCGACTGCCCTGGCAAATCTTGGGTCAGATCTACCACCGGGGTGATTGGAGCTTGTGAAGTCCCAAGCAGGGGTTGAACTTGAGCTTGCACCTCCAATATAGGGGTATGGAACCCCTTCTGAGATGGTATCAAAGTCTGGATATGGTCTCTGTCCTTTCTTGTAGCTACTGGACCCTGTGCAGGGTTTGCATTGCTTGTAAGCACCTGAAAACTTCAGTGCCATATCCTTTATCTGCATAAGTAGAATCAAATTCAGATTAACTTCAATGCATTGGAAGCTTTAGTCGTGTAATTATAAAAACAGAACAAACACAGACACACATTTGTTGAGCAACGGAAAAGCTAAAACATTAATGACAAGTAACATTTGATAAGCAACTGAGCCTTTTTTCATGAAAAAAACCTTTCTCATCTACCTATCTAGTTGCAGGGGGGACGATATTGAAATAGTGAGACAAGTTACTCTCAGTTGAACATGATATTTCAAAACAAATTATTAATTGTTTTATCATAAAACAGCACGAACAGATAAATTTAGACGTGAGGTATCAGAATCAGAATATTGTATATAATAAAATTCACTAAAACTATTTCAAAACGAATGGAATTATATCATATATTTATTATCAAAAGTTATAAATTTAGGAGTATGATTTATGGTATACTTCGTCAACACCTTCAAATAACCCACCTTTTGCAGTTCATATAACTTTAACTGATTGTGTCTTATTCTTTTCGAAATTGGGATTCTTGAATAGTTATACATATTTTGAATCCAGGTGGATTTTGACCATTGACACTTATAATTAGAACTATCTAGTGGGGACAATTTAAAAATCATTTTCTATATCTTAAGAATCTGTTGAGGCTTTTAAAACACCTGAGAGGCGTACTTGCCCCCACTGCTAACAATGTAGATCCCCCTACAGATATTCCTTTCCCTTTTGATCTGGAATATGATTGTCTCAAGTCTCAACCAATGATGCACTAGAGGGGAAAAAAAGGTATAGATGAAGAACCAATTCTCTACTTGCCAGAAGAAGAAAATACAAATATAGCTTCTTAAATTTCCATTCTTAAAGCCATTTTATCTATTGGAATTGAACCAAAAGAATAAAAAGGGACTAAACTAAGCTCAATAATTTAGAGATATCCACCTGGATATCAACAGAGCATAACAGCAGAAGTGTTTGTCAAATGGCATACAAAGAAGGAGTGGGGAAACAAAGTCTGGAAGCTCTGAAAATAAATTAAAAAAAGTAAGTTTGGATGAAACTGGATGGTGTCTAAAGTTTCAGGCTTAGGTCATTTTCAAAGCATCATGCATGCAGTACCTTTACAGCTGGGCTGGTGGAGAATGTACTTGGGTAGAGGATACAAGTGGATGACGACAACAACCCTGAACGTGAAAGTCCATTATAGGAACCTTATATATATGCTACTATCAACTATGTACCTCAAATAGAAAGAACTTCCTAATTGTAGGAATTTCCAATAATTTCTATCCAACTGCTACTTGTCAAAATTTTCACTTAATTCAGAAACATCTGGTTCAAAATAGTTAGGAAAGGCATCAAAAAGCGCCTCACATACTAGTCTCTATCCTGTAATTCAAGCAAGGTTACCATCTTGTTAAAAAGTTGAGCTTCCAGCTTACCGACTAGGAAGAACCGAAAAAGGAAGGAAGAGCATGAAGATGAAGGTTAACTAATAAGAAAATGTGAAGGGAGTAAAAAAGAGATACTTGTGTCTTATGGTGTCAAAATAAATAGTAATAAATGTCGACATACTTCTCTTCCATAAAAACAATCCAAACCTGGCCATCGCTGACACCATTTTTCACCTTTTTTTTTTTTTGCATTGGCATATAATAGAAAATAGAAAACCTTTTTTCTTGGCCATTAATAGAAATCTTTTGAAAAACAGTGGGTCGACAAGAATTCAAGGATGGGCCACACCAAGGATACGCATATGGCAGACCCTTCTGTGCTAGGCATCTTTTCTCAGCATCAACTAAACTGCTGAATATGGAACATGTTCGGATGTTCCCACTGCTGCTATTCTCATTACACACTAGAAGATTTGACCAAGACAATTATGCTTTTACTTTCGAAATAAAAATACAGGGAAATTAAGTTAAGATGTTGAATCTGGAAAAAGTAATTATTGATTATTGGCAACTCAGTGGTAAGTGAAAAATCTCAAAGTATATGCCAATTTGAAACTGTCTGTTTGTCTACAGTGAAAATGTGACATGTCATGTGGTAGAAATTTACTTGACATCGGTAGAATTGTACAATGTCTTGTAATCCTGCTATTTGCATCATGTTTTCACTACTATAAATTCTGATTCAGAGCACGCTGCTCCTTTCGTGTGCAGTTATAAGTGGCTGAAGGGTACCTACTTGACCAAGTTGGTCCCGTAATTCCAAAATCTACTAAAGAATAAGCCACTGGAAATTTAGGCTTTGATTGGTTGATCACGATGGTCACGTCAGGTCAGCACCATGGCACCACCCCATGCTCTTAAATAAACCAATAGATGGACCAATACATGGGAGGGAGTGGACCATCCGTCGACAGCAAAAGTGGCCAAAACACAACAGAGCAGAGTTGCGTCATCCAAAAACCAAGACAATCCCTGCCTAAATAACACTATTCTATCCGTGTGATATATATATATATAGGTATACGTGGACGTAAAAGATTCCAAGGGTGGACCCCACCATATCAGGACCCTAATGGGGTTATGATTTTGTTTGTTTTCACCAAGATGGAAAAAGAAGCTGCAAAAGCAAAGATTGTTGGATGAGAGAGAGAGAGAGAAGGGGGGGGGTGGGTTGGATTAAGAACCTGCGCCGTCAGGCTTTTGACGGCTTCTTTTGTACTCGGCGTGCCACTCTCGCGGGCGCCTCCTTCTTCTTCTTTCCCTCTCCTCCGCCGTTTGCTTCGTACACGCTATGCATGTAAACATCTTTCCTCCTCACCTTTTTGTTCCTGCACAACAGCTAAACAAGCAAGCACTTGTATATGGTTAAATTTCTGTGCATGAAAAAGTGCGACAGTTTGGAATTGGTGAAAGGTTGGAATGGAGAGAACCACATGGCATTGGTTTTGAATGTTTAATTGAGAAAAAAAAAAGCCAAAAAAAAAATCATTTAAGGATAAAGTTGACCATAGGTGGAGGTAATCACTTTCATTGAATAAAACAGTGACAGGAAAATGCCCATTTTAGGCAAGCAATGACAGTGTTTATGTTGCCAAGGAAAGCACCGAAATAAAGAAGAACCAGATGCAGCAACAAATTAGAATGCAACTAAACTAATAAATAAAGAGAAAAACTGTTCCATAAGAATATCTTTCACGGGAAACAAAATGGTCCTAAGCAAAAACGAAAAAACAAAAGGAAAAGCAATCTTCAATGAGGCTCGGGATCAGAGCAAGAGCGAAAGCGATCTCAAGAACCCAAAAGAAGGGAGAAAAATGGGGTCTGCAATTTAAAGTAGAGAAAGAAACAAAATGGGGGGCAAAGGCTCCTTCTTCTCAAGAGTGACCAAGGCAAGGATGCTACTATGTGTTATGCAATTTGCTTTGCTTTAGAGTACACAAATCGAAAATAAAAGAAAGAAGCAAAGCGTGTCCAAGCCGACGTTTCTGACACATCCTTCATTCTAAACCCACTCGTCTGCTCTCTGATTCTTTCTTTATGTTTTGTGTAAATCACAATCAATCCCCGTTCTCCAAGATACAGTCCAAACCAAAAAGCGACTCACTGACCTTAGAGAGAGAAACCGCGTTTTTCTTATGAATAATAAATCCAAAATACAAAAAACCAAAAACAGAGTTATTACTGTTATAGGTATGTGGTTTTGGCATGGGATTGAAAATCAAAATAAAAACTAAAAAAAAAAACAATTTGGGTTGAATGAAGAACCAAGGAATCAATGTTTGTCGGAGGATGAAAGCGGTGTGAGTGGGGGGGCAAAGAGACACTACATGCAGCATATAAGAAAGAGAGAATGAGGGGGAAGAAGAAGCAGAAGAAGAGAATTCCACATTGATTGATATATGTTTTGCTTTACTGAAAAAGTGTAATTTAACAACGTCATTACTATTCGAAAACGACTTACCAAGAAAACCTCAACTGCTTCTTGTTCTTTGTCCCTCTGAGTGACCCTCCTCAGCACCCACAGACAAATAAATATTCCCAGTCCTCTCTGCCTTCAGATTTTGCTCCTTTTCACTTTTTTCTTCCGAAGCCCTAACCTCATCATCTACACCACAGGCACACGTTTATCTTTTGCCATCGTTTTCAAAGCCACCACCAAAATGAGCTCAGCTAGCTAGCTACCTCCACGCTGTTTCAAAAAGGAAACAAGCAAAGAAACAAACCCAAAAAAAAAAAGACGTTTTCTTCAGTAGTATTATTACTACGAATATAAGTTAATGCCAAAGGACTCCAATTGGGGCCGAAACGTTTGGGATCTGAAACGCATTTTTTTCTGAAACAAATGGCGGAAAGTGGAAACACAGCTAACACTCCGTCTGGATACAGAGCAAAAATGGTGGCAAAAAAAAAAAGCGAAAAAACAAAAAAAAAACCAACGAATTAGATTGAAAAAACTTACCTCGGATGAAATCCTCCTTACAGAACCACCGAGCTCAAACTCCAAACAATTAATGGCGGGCTTCTGCGGTTGCGAACAGAGCAGAATGAATCACTCCTCACCGGTGACCCAACAATCGCATTCACGACGAAAATCCCTCGAATGCCGCCGCCGAGGGAGCTGCCATGGAGGGAAAATGCTCTGCTCGGATCGGCTAGGCTCAGGTGCGAAATGCAGGGCGACTCTGCTCCGGAAACAGAGGACGGAACGAAGGAAGAAGCACTGGCACTGAGACTGAGACGGTACGCGCGTACGAATGCAGGCGATAAATCGGGGAAGGCGATATCTTGATAAATTGGTGCGAGAGAAGGGGGAAAATATCGGGTACGGGGATTCGGGTTTGATGTTCAAGAATCGGAAAATTACAGCCACGAAGAGAGCAGACACACACGAGAAGAGGGGAGGGAGACAGTGGTTTGAGGTTGTCGTATTTATATCCGGGGTGTGGGGCTGACGGCGTCAGCTCGAGCCGTTGAAAGGGATGGAAAATGTTTCGACGAAGCCAGAGAGGACATTTGGGCCCACATGTCCGGGATATGTTCATCCAAGGGCGGGATCTCTAACGTGCCTGCGCGGAGGCTACGTGCCATGTTTTGATTGGCTATCATGAACTTAGTTTTAATGGATGGCTGGGATTTCCTCAGGAGATTGTATTTGACAGTTATGAATTCTTCTCCTCTAGGTTGTGTTTTGGCTGGGTTCTTGAACCTTGATGTCATTATCTGATCTTAGTAATAATTAATAATTAGATATAGATCCGCGCACGTATGGTGGTGCTTGAAACGTGATATTTCTTCTTTCGGTAGAGTAAATTTGACACGTGAGAAGTCGAGAAACACTCTTCACAAGACTCTGGACTCAAGTTCTTGCCACCGTTGAAGAAATTGCAACCAAAGTGCACAATGTCGTGCTCATAAAGAGAAAGAAAAAAAATATATATAAACATTGAGAGAATGTCGAGAGCTCGTAAAATGGTAAGAGAATGAAGAAAGTCTATGATATAGTGGTGGCCGGTGGGTGATTAATATTAAGAGAGTGGCAACATGTATGATGAGAGAGGTTGAAAAGAACTACGAAGACACTTACTAGGTATTTGATTCAAGTTTTGAAAAAATATTCTTAAAAATAACATTACTTGAGAAAGATAACTAATACGTTTACTCTTAAATAGTTTCATGAATGACTCTGAGCATCGCCTACAATTTATTGTGATTAAGGTTGACCAAATTTTAATAATGAGTGAAAATGAATGATGGTTAGCGATGCTGAATTCCAACAGCCAGTGGTAGTCGATGACGACGGCCAAATTTTGGCAACTGGCCAAGGTGGCAATGGCCATCAACAAAGACATCATGGTGGTTTGAGATAATGTGACAATGGAATGATAGATATTTTGATCATTTTACATTTCTCCTATGAAAATAAAAGTGAGAATATTTTTTAAAATCTTGTACCACACATAAGAGTCCAACATTCTCATGTAAAGATTCATAGGAATGAAAAAATATTTTGCCAACCAAATACTCCGTTAAGAAAATTTTGTTGTTGTTAATATTACAAATTTACTGGTGTGTCTAATACAGAAAGCTAATAATAATAAGCTAACGCGGTTGTTACATATTGCGCATTTCAAAATTTATATATCATAACTTTATCAACAAAAAAAATTTACATATCATAAATATATTTTGTAAAAAAAAAAATTAAACAACAAAATCCAAATACTCCAAATCTAATTGAATAATTTTTTCAAAAAAAATGTTAAAATTACCTGTTAAAGTATATATCTGCAATGTATAAAAATTGTTCTTTAATGTTATATTTAATATATGATATTTCAGTTTTGTGTTAAATTTATTTATTTTAAAAATAGTATTTGTATAATCTTTTATTCATTTTTCATAAAAAAATAGTTACTATAGCTTGTAAATAATATTTATTTATTAATGTTTTTAGTATTTAATTTTTAAAACAAAAAATTGCAATAAAAAAAATTACAATTATGTAGTGGACAATGATTATCGTTTTGAAATATGATTTTAAAAAAATTAACATCAAAATATAATATAATTATATAAAATAACATCAACAAATAATTCTTTTAATAAATTTGTATGGTAAAATTAGAGTATTTATGAATCTAAGATTCAAATATTATCCATATATTTAGAGTATTGATAAATAAATACACAGACTAGCATTGATGATTGTGGATAGTCTGAAAAATTCATACTCTTTACAATAAAGGGTATTTTCGAGTTAATTTTTTTGCTTCAATCAAGATAAAATCTTTTTCTTACTCAATCTTAAAGACGCCTCTTCTAAATAAGTATGGTGCAATTAATATAATTAATTTTTCTAAATTTTGATCCAAAATTTAAAATCGAATAACTAAGGCAAAGATTATAATTTTTCTTTAAATACTAAACCAATCAATTGAGTTTGTTGTTTAATCTTTGGATGACCAAATTTGAACTGTCTAAATTTAATTAGTCCCGTTTAAAACTTTCATTTTTAAACAAGTATACAATTATATTAATATAATAGTACAAGTTGTACATATTTAAAAAGGGTGTTACTGTGGTACCCTAGTGTTTTTTCTAGGATGTCAATATTTAATATAATTTGTTAAATATTTATTAGTTATTTTTGCACAATAAATACTTAAAGTCTTAAAAATAATTAAAATTAATAATCAATAAATATTTAATAAATTAACTTTTGTACTGGTACCCAAAAAATATTTAGGTACAGAAATAATCCCTATTTAAAAATTGTATAACTAATATTATGCATAATGGAATAATATGTCAAATGGTAAAATGGCAGGTTTGCTCAAGCAATGTGCATGGAAAAAAATAATAAAAAGAAACAATATAATGGCATGGCATTAGTAAATATGTGATATAGAAGAATTTGACACCAAACTCCATTCATACAAACCATGTGATACCAACTAGATAACATCTCAATGAAATACAATGATCTTAAAATATTACCTAATCAATTCGATCCAATGTAGTTATTTACTGGTTAAAAAAAATTGTCCTATTCGCATGACATGCATAGAACTAAAGTGTATTCAAAATAAATAAGATGTTAGTATAATGGAAATAAGTTACGTTTCTAGATATAAGAAGTATGACGAATCCTGAAATACTCCTGGTTAACACACGGCAAAAAAAAAAGTGCATTCAATAATTGAGAGATGGATTTTAATTAAAATGCTTAGGAATGGGATGTCATGTCTTCCTTGCTTCCTTAAAGGCTACGTGGATATATCAATATTTGGATAAGTTGAGTTCCATAGTCATTCTTAATAAATAAGAATAATTCTATATCTTCCTAACCCATTTTTCTAATAATTCTCTTAATTACTAAATGAAGTAAGTATTGAATATTTTTTTTATGTTTTCAAGATATTAAATGCTTTACTTTTTCTTTTAACACTTATTTTATCAAGCATTAGGAGGATTATTAGGAAGAGATTTTAGGATGATATAACAAAACTCAATAAATAATGATGAATTCAAAATTCAAAATTCAAAATTTGCTACCACATGCAATTGCAGTTGCGGGTGCTAATTTCATTTAGCAACTAAAATGGTGCTGAGAATAATTTATCCTTTTGAAAAATATGTACACATTACAGTCTTCATAGATCATGCAGCAATACGAGTACAAGAGCTTTGCAAAATTGACATATCTCTGAACATTTCTCAATATTGTCAATACTATTTTTCTTTTTCTCTTTTCATTAGCCTTTGGCGTAAAGAAAAATCTTTAAATTAAGAGATGCCATCAGAGATTTTTCATTTTATTTTTTCCATATATTAGCATTAAGAGATAATGTTACCCGTGTATCTTCAAATGCAAATATGTGTGGTACTAATTAATGAGACTTCTAGAACCCACTAATAGTTCAAGAAACAATTGAAAAGTTTTTGAGTTCTTGATAAACAGCTTTGAAAACTTAATTGGTGTTTTGCTTGTTTTTTTTATGTGTCGCTTGTTGTGGTGGGCATATGTGAAGTAAAGGTGGCAAAATGGATGAATTGGATGAGTTTTGAATTGGATTGTAATGGATGGATTAAAAAAAAATCATTAATCTATTTAAGAAATTAAAGTTTTTTTTAAAAAATTTAATTCATTCATGACCTATTAAGTGAATAATTATCCAATCCATCTATTAATTTATTTTAATGAATGGATATCTAACCCATTCATTTATTTTTTTTTAAATTCTCTCCTTCTCTTCGTCCCCCTCTCTCTCTCTCTCTCTCTCTCTCTCTCTCTCTCTCTCATATATATATATATATATATATATATATATATATATATGTCTATCTTTCATTTTTTAATATTTAATAACATCTTTGTGTGTGTGTGTATATATATATATATATATATTACGTCATATATTATATAATGTGCAGTGAGTTACATATATATTTTTTGTTTTCTTTAAATTTTTAATAATACTCATAGTAGAGAGTGAGGGATTATAAGCTGTGTATTATAGGTATATATATATATAGAGAGAGAGAGAGACACTATATAGTATATACTATGTGCAGTGAATATATTTTTCATTTTGCTATATGTTATGTGCAGTACATATTTCGTTTTTTGGCTTATATTTAAATAGAGAAAATGTCTATTTGGTTTGAAGTAAATCCAATGAATTATAGGTAAGTTATAAAATTAAATATCCAATGGATATGTTTAGCCTATTAATCTATCAATTAACCATCTATTAATTAAAATTAATTTAACCAATTTAATCTATTACATTTATTATTTTAATTTGATAGATTTAATGGATTCAAGTATGAATGGATTAGATGATTAGTGGGTTAATGAATAACTTTGTCACCCCTAATATTGAGGGAGGGTATTAGAGTCCCTTGTTGCTTGCCCAACTGTATCTGTACATATATTTTGCTAAAAAAGAGAAATAACAACATTGCATTGCCTTGCTTGTTAAGCGTTTAACCTTTAGAGGCTTGCATGTGCAACAAGTTAGCTATACTAAACTAACTGATAGCTTACTTTAAAACCTATCTAGATGACTAGTATAATCAAATTATATTCTAAACTTGATGAGTTATGCACTTTTCTTGATCCTTTTTCATAAAAGTTCCTCATTGTCTTCACCAGTGTCACAAGTTTCTTTGACTTAAAACCACATGCATGAAGCTTAATCGATTAAAAGCTAGAGTGACACTAGTGCTTTTCCAATTCATACTTGTCAACTTTGAAACGATGATGCTAGCTATGATTCTACATTTGTAGGCTCATCTTGACCAACTTTGTTTTATACAAAGAGCTCACAAAATCCAGAGTTTGTATTTTGTGAGCTGAATTTACGTTGCAATTCCATTCTCAGCCTCCTTTAATTAAGTTTGATAGAACTAATCAAACTAAGATTAATCGTATGCAGGGAACAGGACCACAAGATTAATCATATCAGAATTTAAACTTCACAGCAGAATAGTTTATTGTAATTTTCATCCTATAAAATTCACTCTATTTAATTCAAATAAGATTCAAACATATGTATAAATATTCAACCGTTTGTGCAATATGTAACTGGTAACTTTATTCCTATCGCTATTCTCAGCCAAATAGATCAAAAAAGCATCTGAAAAGAGACAAAAGTTCCTGCACTGTTGGAAATACTCTCTGCTCAAAATAAGACATTTCATTCAAAACATGCTACTGTGTCTGCTCATTTGCTGAACTAGAACTGTACCAAACTATGCTTTTTTGGCCAGTAAATTTTACATGCGATTCTACAACTAAAAAGAAGAGAAAAGGCCAAAATCCACCAAAAAAAAAAAATGAAAAAGAAAAGATTAGATTGACGAGGGCACTTTACTGAACCGTGTCTGTATGGTCCAATCAAGTTGCACGAGTGAAGTACCAAGGTATTTGGCTGAGTGAGAGAATCAAAATCAAAATTGGAAGTGAAGGAAGATTTTTAATTTTGTCAAAGGAACAAATATTTCTACTCCAACAAGAAAGTTCCGTATCATAGGAAGCAAAAGTCCCTTGGTTTCTTTGATGTATCTAATCATCTGTTCTGTTCTTCTAGTCTGCTGTTTCCTTGCCCTGACTAATTGAACACAGTCAGATAGTGTGTAACCCAAACCAACCAAATGGAGTAGTCCTCTCAAGGGGTCACACTTTTTAGTGGAGACATTTTTATATACTCTCTAAAGTAAGTGTTTTTTCTTATATACAAGATAAATAAGTATAAGATGTCAAATTTTACATAATTTTTATTACACTTTTTCAGCATCTAATACCATGGAGTAAGGAAAAGCACAATTTTTCCAGTAATCTGTCCGGCGACCAACCAGAAGAGCACTGGCTACCGGCTATGACCGGTGACTAAACATTTAAGGAGGGGGTTGGTGCAGGGCAGAGCCAGAGAGCAGATAGTACTTTTTGCCCAGAAGAGATTGTTACTGGCTTTGGTCGGTTGTCAGCATTGGCTGCAAAATTTTGGTGCTTTGGCATTGTGGGCAAGTGATCATGTGCTTTAACTTTAACCCACTTCTGTTTTTGTCCTTGGCTTTATTCCTGGGGCTAACCTCTCTTTAAGCAAAGAATGCTTGGAATAGAGGGACAAAAAAACCACCCAATATAAAAACTACAACAATCTCTTTCTCAGTTCTCACTGCCAGCAAGCCACAATCTTTTCTTTGGGGCTTAATATAGGGTTCTCTCTCTTCTCTTTCCGTATCTGAAAATGGGTATTCCACATGTCAGGATCTGGGGGCATGCTTTAGCTAAAGAGGTTCTTACCAGATCTTGTTAAGGAAGAAAGCATAGTCAAGGTCCAAAGCCAATCCTTCCCTCAACTTGGTTTGGTTTTGTTTTGAAGAGAATTCAAAAATATCCGACACTTTAATTAGATCCTTGTTATTTTGTTCACCTCTCTTTATCTTCTATCTATGTATATAAAGAGAAAACACAAATGTTACTCATTACATACCAAATAAAGAGAAAATTTTGAGCACTGTCTTACTTTTATGCAACTATAATAAAATCTCAATTCCATCTATTTTTTTCTTTTCTATTTGTTTTCTGAGTCTTCTCTTTTTTTTTTAAGGACCTCCAAACCCAAGATACACAGATGCCAGCATAGCTAAGGAATGTTAACAAAAATATGGAGTTGCAATTCTACTTAAACCCTTTTAGGTTTTGTATACCAAAAATAGTGTATCTTGCTATTACCACAATTTTATTCCATTTGTCCAGTAGACAAATACATGTTCTAATATTGTAGTATTAAAAGCCTTAGAATCCATACGTTTCTTTCATGTCAAATTCAAAAATCCCATGAAGGGGAACATGAAAACATGGTTTAGATTGGACCACTTTTAACGTTAGGAATGTTCTATTTTTTGAAGTGAACAAGAATAGGTACTGGTATATGTATATAATATTGTACTTTGAAAAGTGATCACAAAGCTCCCCATTCAGGAATCCTCCCCCAGAGTAAAATCTGCATAATCTCAATCCCCAAGTCTTTCTTTCCCCATTTCCAATGTTTATGTTCTATTACTTTGGTTATTACGTGTCTCTTTGGATTTCTTGTTTCAGATAAAAACGTTACTTACCCCATGTTAAAAGAAGAGACACAACTGAGCTGTCTTGTGCAAATACTGTTTATTGAAGCTTTTAAACCTACCCGTAGGTCCTACTTATACGTATGCTTAATCAGCTGGAGTATGCAAACTGCTTTCTTACTCAGCTTCAAGCATGCATGTTGGAAATTCAAACCCAGGAATCTTGGCGTTTTGTCAATGTCCATTCCTAGATTTCATGTATGGTCTTATTATACCTATGTGGCCCCCAAAAAGTACAAGGAAAGCAAAGGCCAAGTAGGGAGGATTTGCTTGTTCTTAAGGGAACAATCTAATGATTAAGGATTAAATACTCTAATTAGAGATATAAGATTTTGATCTCATCATTAGAAGTGGGTAGAGTGAGTTTATAAAAGGAGGATGAATTAATTACTCCTCTTTGTATGATTCAAATTTTGATAAATTTGAGGGGGGAGGGAGAAAGAAAAGAAAAGGTTTGCTTAGATGGAGAGAAGCTTTCAGACAAAACTATTTGTTGGTTTTTCTTGTGGGGGAGAGTTGGAGAGGCAAGGAAATTAAATTAAATAGGGGTGTGAATATTCAGCTTGTTTTGATGCTTCATGATCAGTGTAGGAATGTCAGTAAAGGGAGAAAAATCAGAAAAGAAAAAAGGATCTCAGAAAAAGAGAAAAATATGTTCCTGAACTGTTGTTTTGAACAAAGAGGAAAACGTTCAAGAAGCCACTTTTTTTTTTTCCTACTTGGTTCTCTTTCCAGGGACAAGATTTAAAACTGTCCATGTATCAAACCCTTTAAAAAAAAAAAAAAAACTGAGTTGCTGCAAATTGGTATGTCAAAGCAACTTCATTGATTTATGCTCAACTCAAATGTTGAATATTAATTTATACATTTTATATTTACTTCTTGTTTGCCCCACTTTACTTGTGGTGGAAAGGGACATAATAGATCGCCTGCCTATTCAACATAGAGACATGAGCCATGTAAGTTTAGGTATAAATTTGCACGTGTTATCCTCTCCACCATGCACTGATTGGTCACCAATCTCTTGAATAAGTTTCTGCTGACACAGTAAAGCCAACTTCTTCTTTGCGATTCAACTAAAATCTCACACTTTGTTTCGTTAGAACCACCCCTCAGTTTGAAGAAGCAATTAACTAGAAGATATGGTTTTGACCACAAGTAATAACACAACAACTGATCAGGTGCTTACTAGGGAAGTGTTTTAGGATCTAGACTCAACTCAGTAATTGATTGCTAATGTATGTTCTTTCTTATAATGGAGTTTCTTATATTAAATGTATATAATGAAATATTTCTTGTATCTGGCAACAACCAAAAAAAGGCACAATTCTAGGTATATCAATGTAAAATGTCAGAACATGTAGGGAGTGGCACAATGTTCATGGACCCTTTCTGGGAATTTCAACCACTTGTTGATGGTTAGTTTATAATCTGACGTTTTCATGCTTTAGACAAAGAAAAGGGTAAGGTTTTGTTTTGGTCTATTCACTATTTCATTTATTTAAATTATCGTCAATAAAGTTCACTATCATACACATAACCTTTGGGCTATGATCACCCCCTAATCTTCCATATCAGTTAAGCTTGAAATATGAATGGATTTGGATCAACCCATACATGATCGATCCCACACACAAGCCTAGCCCATAATACATAACAAGTCCAGCTCCTAAGTGAATAGAAAAGTTGGGAAAGAGGAAACTCGCACTTAATGACCAATCTAGTATGTTTATTATATTTAGAGACAAGATCACCATTTCCAGACCCCAAAAAAAAAAAAGAGACAAAATCACCATTCAGTGAGATTGTTTAGTTTAATTTTTAAACTGAATAATCACACTGAGTAATTATCTAGTCTTTAATTGTAATTAAATGTATTGGTCTTTCATTGTAAGTTTCTCTAGAAGCTTTGAGCAACAGAAGTTATAGATTCAAACTCGATTAAGAGAAGAAGCAATGCTCTGGAGCCAATTCCATGGCCTAAAATGGCAGAGGAGAAAAAAAGAAAAAACAAGAAAAAGGAGAAACAATGAGCTACTTCTTCCTAGGTCCGCCGCGAAGGGATTGCCAAAAAACAGGCCAATTCTTCTGGGCTTCATTCCAACCCAGAAGCGATCCTTCCCTCAGTGGGTCCCAACTGGAGGACACAATCCCATAGCTCACTCCCAGCAGTGCAGACCCAAAGAAGAAGAAGGACACAATGAAGGGCACCCAAGTGGGCACATCAATTTTCAGAACAACCTTGAGATAGTAGAAGAATGGGAAGAACATGAGGCCAATAGCCAGTGGAATTCCCACTGAGAATGCCATCCTGTTGATCATCCTGTTGGTCACCACTTCCGGAATCACACCCTGCTCATCCTCTTCTTCCTCCCCTTCTTCTTCTTCATCATCTTCTTCTTCAGAGTCCCTTCTCAGCTTCTTGGCCTTCTTGCTTTTCTTTGGGGAAGGTCCAAACCCTTTGGGGCCCCTCAGGGTCGCGCATGTAGGTGCAAGGTGTGAGAAGTAAGTCTGGTGATGAAATTCTGGTCTTTGAATAGGGAACTGGGGCTTCACATTTCTATTGAAATAATTGATCTTGGTGAGTGTCCATATGTTATTGCTAACTTGCTGCAGCAAATAATTTAACAGTTAGAATTACAGACAGAGAAAATTAGACAAGATAATTCTTGAACTATTAAGCAGAATTTGAGTCCTATGTAGTACTGTTCTAAGTTGATGCTGTTCCTACACTGAAAGTAAACCTTTTTGTGCACTCTTAGTGAGGCAGCAATAAAACTCAATTCTTAAACAGGTGAAAAACAAGGGAAATTTGGTAATAAACATTTTCAGCTGCAAGCAGTTTCTTTGTCAAATGGATGAACATGAATGGAGTGAATCTTTTCTAATAGATCACAATTCCTCAAAAAGAAGTGAAGATAGGCTGAGAGAGAAAGAGAGAGAGAGAACCTTGTGAAGAAATTGTGGATTGGAAAATGTCCCAGAAGTTGCAGCCATTGGGTTTGGGAGAAAGGATAGATGATGAGAGAGAGGTGTTCCAACATCCAAAGGATAAGGTTGGAATGGATAGTCCCTGTTCGCCACCGTTGCTGTGCCCCTGCAATTTTTGCCTCCTTTTGGATATGCAATCTTGCTATCTTGCAACGTCGACGTTTGCTGTTTAAAATTATTAAATTGATATTTTAATTGATTTCGCTGCATGAATTATTTAAAAACTCAACTTGTGAATCCGTGACTGAGCAGTGAGAAAGTTAAATCTTTTTTAGGAGTTCATCACTCTATAGGCTATAAAACTATAGTTTTTGACTTTTTGTCAATCCTCTCTTATCTAAATGTGTGTATCTTTTTCTAAAAATGAAAATACGCTTGTTTAGAAGTAATAATAGAAAAAAAAACGCTTTTTACTGGGTTAATTCTAATTTTAGAAAATAATTGTTGCACAAGTTAAACGATTATTGTGAAGAAATTAAATGATTTAAAAGAATTTAAATAAAGTCTAATTGTAGCAAAAAAAAATTATTTAAAAATTATTTAATTCTCATATAAAATTATATATTTTAGTTGTAACTTAAAAGAATTGAAACTGTCCTCCGTGGCTCCCTATTCCAAAATCAATGTTATTTATACATTTTATTTTTAAAATATAATAGTACATGAATTTAAAATATAAAATAATTTATTTGTCGTTCTTTCTTTTATCCTTTGTCGTAAGTGGTAACAGTTGTAAAAGGAAAATCACCAACGGTTAGGTGGGCACATGTGGGTACGTAATGAAAAATTTGAAACAAATGAAACTTTGTGACTAATAAAATATTATTTTTATAACTTAATTTTATATTTTTTCTTATCTTAAATAGTAATAAAAAATTTAATTTTTTTTTATCTTTTTTTATTATAAAAACATAAGTGAATGAAAAAAAATATAAAAATAACATAATTCAATAAGTAATGATCAAGATTTTTATTTTTTTAGTGAAAGGGAGAAAAGAAAAAAAAGACAAGTAATGATCAATATTTTTAAAAAGCTGAAGTTAAATTTTTATTTTTAATTAAGAATTATTTATAATTATTTGCATAATTTTTTTTGTTATTTTTAATATAATTTAAGAGTATTTTATAGGATTTAGTTTATTTGTACCATCATATAAAATTAATTTATTCAAAATAAGAATAATAATAGTATAATTCTCCTCATTAAATACACATCTTAAGAATCAAACTATAATCCTCGTAGTCCTCGTATATGATGATGTTATTTTCTGTTATTTTAAGTTAATCAAACTCACAGCACAAGTAATTAAATTACATGAATTGAAGTATTTTAAAAAATGATTAAAAATTAAACAATAATAATTAAACCGAATGAATTTAGTTATTTTCATAATAATAAAACAGATTTTTCTTTTAGTTATTTTTAAAATAATTAAAGTCACTTTATAATTTATGTTCACAAATAATCAGAATTAGTATGCGAATAATTAAATTATGGGAATTGCTGGTGGTTAATCATAATTTTCCCACAGTTTGGAGTGGAATGGCAATATGGCTGAGTCAGAGACATGGTATTGGTACCAGCAGGGACTGCTTGTCCTCTTTCCCATTCCTCCTCTTCATCACAAGTCCTCAAAACCTTCTCTATCTTTTTTATTACCTGTCCCCACCATTGATTGCACCAGGCTCTGCCATAGCTCACAAGCTTGAAACCTGAGACAAGTGCGGTGCCAGTGTACACTCATGGCGGCTTCAAGCTCTGATCTCTTGAGGATGGAGCAGATTGCAGGTAAAGGGAGGGGTCTGGTTGCAGCCCAGCCTCTCAAGGCCGGACAAGTAGTCCTCAGAGAATCCCCTCTCATTCTCTACTCTGCTCTTCCTCTCTTCTCTCCATCCTCTTCTTCTTCCTTCTCTTACTGTGATCACTGCTTCAGAATCTTACCAGTACCACCATCACCCACAAACACTGTTCCATGCCCTTCCTGCCCCCACCACCTTTTCTGTACCCAGAAGTGCCTCTCCCTTGCCCTCAAATCCTCTCACTCTTCCTGGGTGTGCCAAGCAATTTCTCGTCTGCGAGACTCCGGTTCACCACTGCTTGAACAACCCCGTGAACGCCAAGTCCAAGCTCGTCTCGTTGTGGCTGCCTACAACCTTGCCCTTCTGTCCCCTTCTGGTCTGCAGAGTTTGCTTTCTCTTATGGGTACCCCGGATGCAGCTATAGTTGCTGCTGCTCAGTTCCTGCATTCTCTAATCTCCTCCCTCTGCCCACCCCAGAGCCAGCTCTCTGTTGAACTCACTGCCCAGCTTTTGGCAAAGGACAGGCTCAATTCCTTTTGCTTAATGGATCCCTATTCCCCAGATGGTCCCCAGAGATCTATCAAGGCTTATGCCATTTACCCAAAAGCCACCATGTTCAACCATGGCTGTCTTCCCAATGCATGCAGGTTCGATTATGTGGACACTAGTGATCCTGGGGATGAGCACAACACTGACATTGTCATGAGGATGATTCAAGATGTTCCTCAGGGCAGAGAGGTCTGCATAAGCTATTTCAGGATTGGTCGGGATTACTCTACCAGGAAAAGGATCTTGATGGAGGATTATGGGTTCACTTGTGGCTGTGAGAGGTGCAAGATTGAAGCAAGTTGGCCTGATGACCAAAAGCAGGGAGAGCACAGTGATCTCCCACACGTACGTTTTCTTTCCAAGTATGTTTGTGACAGAGAGAATTGTGCAGGCACTCTTGCTCCTCTGCCTCCAGCAGATGATGCACCATCTAATGTTCTGGAGTGTAACTTCTGTGGCAATTTGAAAATTGATATTGCTTAGTCTTTTAACTTCAGTGGAATGTATCAGTTATTACTTATTACCTTCTATCTTTCTTTGGAGGACTTGTTTACTGTTGTTATGATTGCTGTTGTCTTCTGTTCTTGGCTAGCAAAAGGAACATATTTTAATTCCATATTTTACTTGGATTCTGAAAGTGGAGTCCTTGTGCCCGTCCCTCTCTCTTCTTCTTCTTCTTTTTAAAAAAAAAAAAAAATTAGGCACCTATTGGAGTTCTGATGTGATGGGAGAAGTTGACATTAACAATGACTGAGTTTACTTTGAGATCACCTTCTGTGTTAAGAAACTGATCAAAAATTAAATTGAAGGTACGAACAACTGTCACACTCGCAACCGCATAAAACCTATAAAGCCTTTTTCTCCATTGTAAGCTTATCCCCATAAGTACTTTGAAGAAAAAATATAAGGAATAAAAATTAGCAACGGATCCTAGCCAAACATTTTCTTGGTACACCGGGAACTTAATTCAGGTTGCTGAAAATTTTGTTTACCATGATTCAAAGATAGTATCATTGCAGTTTTGTCGCAGGATGGCATTCAACTCATACCCTTATCTTTTATTTATTATATTCCCATCACAGGAAAATTGTTTAGCAAGAGACAGGCATATTTAAAGAGCACTCTCCCGTCGTTTCATTCATCATAAAATCAAATGAAGTATTGTCCAACTCATATCGTAATCAATATTGATTCTGTCAGCACTCAGCCACTGCAGAAAACATAGCAGGATATACAAATTGTGTAACTCTGATTGTTTCCCTCTAGTTTGCATGTTTTCATGTCAAGAATAAAAGTATTCTAAATGGGGGAATTGAGAAATGGAGTCAAGTTTTTAGCTTATATATGACACCTGACCTCAGATTTTTACTCTCTTGATTCTGCAAATCATGGCAGATGTTCTGAAGCCCATTTTCTTTTGTGCTTTAGTCTTTGCAAGCTTGAATCACTCTTAAGTTGCTTTGCTGATGATTCATGTACAATGAGCTCTTCTGCAGGTTTTCAGGGAAAAAAATTTCCGGTCAGTACTACTGTTGTTTCCTTGCTCACGTTGGATACTGTCTTATTTTTTTAGCCTCGCTGAAGAAATATAAAGAAGTAGAAAACTGTAAACTTGAAAACCTTCCAAAAATATATTCAAAATATTTAATAAACAAAGCAGAAACTTCGTGCACATACTGATATATAAAATATGTACTAAGTTGTTTGAATTTGTTTAAGTGAAGCCTGTCCATGAACGTGATTGAAGGAAAGGCTCGTGAAATTCATCAGTAGTCCAATAGAAGAAAAACTGCCCGATAGAAGAAATTCATGAGTACTCTTCTCTCGGCGGAGGCCTTAGGCACTTTATTTATTAGAGCTTGTTTTTCTTTCTTTTGTATCCTGCTGCACCAAAAATGAAAAAATGCAAACGAAATTTCTATGATCACAAATTATTATCAAATAGTAATGACAAAAATCCTTATACCTTTGGAGATTTATAAAATTACTTGCGACGGAACAGAGACCATACTATCTGCCCCTCAATACTTGTAAACTTTTTCTTTTTTTAATATTTTATACATATTATAATATTTTTTTAAGATGATATGAAAATTTATATAAATTAAAAATTTAAGACCGTAGAATTTCTTTTATATAATAATATAAATGAAATTACTATTCTCAATATCACTCGTTTAATTTTTTCTTTAAGATAAATACATAAAATATTAACATAATTTAAATAAAATTATTTTTATTAAAAAATCAAGATTGTTGATTAATTTAAAAAATAAATCGTTTAAAATATATATAAACTCGTGATGACATGAGAATGATTATTAATGAAGAAAATATTAAATATTTTTTTAAATTTATAGGATATGAAAGATATATTTGGGTCAGCTAATTCAAATAATTGAACAAATTGTTTAAACCAGATCAAACTTTTCATAAAATTTGAAAAAATAATTCACATGAAATAACATCAAATTTATTGAAAATCTAAAGTTATTTAAATTAAAAAAATCAAAATTCATAAATGTCTAAATAAAAAAAATATTCCATAAACTAAAAAGTTAATAAGTAAACCAAACGTGATTTATTCTTTGAAGGCGTAGTTGTAACACTCAGATCACTCCGGTCGATTGGATTGAAAAACTGTTGACCTCGGCCTTGGCTGATCAAAATGGATGTGCTTACTGATTTTTCATCAAATCTGGTAAAAAATTCAATGAACCGTGTAAAACAAAACTAGATGATTTTCTATCAAACCGGTTGGTTTTGTGATTATTTCGATGACTTATCCAAGTTTTTTTTTTTTTTTTGGTTGGTAAAACCCACTGATCCAAGTTTTACAAGTAGTCTTTGTCACTTTGAAGGCTGAAGGTTCACATTACAGGGGCTAATACTATTTGGGTGCCAAAAGCCCCAAACAAAATGGAGAATGACCGAGTGGAAAGGTCAAAACATGAACCCACCCAAAAAAAAAATTGTCAAAACCAAAAGGCTAATAATGCCTATCAAAATAAAAATGGCTTCAACTCAAATAAAAAATAAAAATGGCTATTTCTATTAGTGTTGAAGTGTGTTTACCGTATTTCGCAAGTCCTTTTCAAGCCACCGCTGGAGACCGTGCGAAAGCCTTGAAAAAGCTGTGGGGCAATCGGCTGCGCCCTGAACGAAGCCATATACCATTGTGAAGGATGAATCCAAAGCCATAAATTTATGTGCATGTAAAGTTTTTAAAAATTTTGTGTAGAACTTTTAAATTGTTATATAAACTAATAATTCCTGCAATACACGATTGGTTTAAATAAATTTATAAAACATTGCTTTATGTATTTTTTCTAAGTTATATTACGAAAACAAATTATGAATGCATATGCATGTTAGAATAAACATATATAACAACAGCGAATTGGTCCAAAAGATTAGAAAGATCCCCTATAACTTTATACTTTGAAAAATATTATATATCATTAAATTTTTTTTATCATAGTTTTTAACAAAATAATTTAATATATTTATTAATTCTTGAATAAGTAAATAATTCTTATCACTTAATTTTATCTAACAATCTCTTTTAATTCTTACTTAATTCTGTTAAAAATTTTGATTATGTAACATTACTCTTATACTTTTAGTTTGCAAAAGACTTGTCCCTGTTTGATGAAAACTAACGAAGTTATATTATATATATGTGCTGCGTGTGTGTGAGTAAAAAAAAAATCAATGTAACTTACATAAATATTGAAATAAATTAAATGGTATAAAAATAGTGCAAATTTTATAAGAAAAAAAAATGAGGGTAGAAAACTCATTTATGACACGGTAACACCGTGTTTCTGCCTTGAGATGCCACTCCAAATTGAAACATTAATATGCCAACAACCACCGTGCACTTCTCATTTATAGACCCTGCGCACAGCAGCCACGAAAGCACCACTTCACTGCAATGTCATGCATCTAAATTCCAGTGCAAAGCACCATTTGCCCCTATATATTATCCCCTCCCTCTAGTTTCGACCATTTGCTCCAAGAATCTGGCCACCAGGCCAACATCTCACTTGACGCGATCAAACTGTGTCATTAGTTGCCAACACCTCACTCTACCAAAGTTTTACAACATGGACACGATTGATCCCACATCCCAGATGCCATATTGAAGAATACAAGTCATTCATTCAATCATTCATGCAATAATTAACCGACCCCATAAGCCTGCTTCCTGAAAATAGCATCATGTGTCTGACAATCATGGTACCTCAATCATAGGAAGATAAAAGTCAAACTAAATGTCAGCACAATGAAGAAAAAGGAAAGCATAGTCACATATTGTAAGTTTACATATAAAGAAAGCAGAACTCCTTCAAGTACATAGGCTATAAGAGAACCACAAATTTGGAGCTTAGAAATTAAACCATGATTCCCTCAAGTATCTGAATGCTAAGGATGAAATTTTTATCATTGCCTGAGGACTTCTATTTATTTATTTATAGCATTTCTTTGGTTGGGGGAGACAAAGGGTTGGGGGACCAGGAGGTGATGCCAAACGCTTGCTTCAGGTGGATGCTGACATATCCCAAGACCAGAACACTCCTTGCAAGTAACTTACAAAGAACCATTGCAATCAGCATTGACATCTGGGTTGCAGTTAAAATCTTTGTTGGGTCTATACTCAATGGCAGGGGAGTCCAAATCCTTCTTCCAGTGCCAGTCACTGAAGAGGGTCGGAGGGGACTGATAATCCTGTTTCAAACACCCCGCTGAACTTAACTGGCCACTAAAGACATGTTGCTTCGACCTTGCAGCATCAATGTTCGATGGCTCAGCATCTCGCATTGTTCGCTGTTGAAAGCAGTTGCTAACCATAACAGAACCATTTCTTGATTCTGAAACAGTGTTTGACGGAATCTGAGACATATGAGACCACATGCCATCTGAGGTGAAGTCATAACCTTGATACCTCACACTTCCCAGATCTATCTGCAAGAAGTTGTGCTCATCTGCTTCGGTGTTCAGTCCAAACCTGTGGAGTGTTTAGTAAACATCAAGATGCTCCTTTTATTTCAATTATGCAAAACAGGAAATTACTAACAATTTTTTAAAATATAGAAGAAAAAAAATTATCAAAGACTACAAATGGACCCATATGCTTAAGAGGATGGGGTCACTGCAGCCATGAATTTCAAACCACCCAGCATCCACAAGGCAATAAGTTAATATCTATAAGATTCTATATCATACCTCAAATATCATAAGTTCCTTATAAAGAATAAAATCATTTACTTCAAATTACCAAAATGCAACTCTCACCATTATCTTTCCACTCATGTTTGCTCTTTTTAAAAAAAAAAAAAAAAAAACAATTTACAACAAAAAAAATTTTGGTCACTTCAGTATGGATATTTCCCAGTCATTCACATAGTACTTCTGTTGACCATAAATTAATGTGTATACATATATGACGAGGCTACATAAGAAGTGTTCAGTCTGTTCTATCTCAAGGTAATAGAGAAGAAGAATAGCAAGAAGAAGACAGACATCAAAGGAAAATGAAAGATTTCATGCCAGCTCACTGATTGCCCAAAATTGAATATTCATAAACCAGACAATTAGAAAGCAATAGCCATATTTCACTATTTCCTACAACCACCTATCCCATGTCACCAAAGCTATGAACCTCCATTTCTGGATAAGCGTCAGCAATCCATCACTACTAACATGAAATTACCTCTCCTTACTTGCTTTAACTGTATCACACAGTAACATCAGTGCTCCTGCTATTATTTTAGTTTACTAATATGCAATCATCAGTAAAGCCCTTGATTCCCAATTTTATTAAATCATCCCCTGATACTTCATTCACCCTTTGACAAGGTAACACCATGCCCTGCACTTCTTACAATATGTTTGAAATGAATGTGAAATGCATGTCTACAAAATATTTGAATAGGGAAACCTGGAGAACCAAGTTATGATCTCAAATTAATAGGAAGAGGATCATCTCAAATTAATGATAAGAGGACTATGATATGTTGTTGTAAGGTAATATAATTCAGGTTACAAGAAATTCTATAGTTAAATATAGTTTACCACAATACACTGCAAAACCTAATTATCTACAATCCAGAAACACCATTACCTCAGCATGCTCAACTTGTTTGTCGTTTCTAAAGGGCCATGTTGAAAATTGCTTTAAAGTTGCAAAATTTGAAACTACGCTAGTTTGAACTTCTGAAGATTATAGCTTACTAATACTGCATTCTTTCAAATACATACAAATCAAGTAGAATAAAATACAAGTCTAACTAGAAAACTATGGCTAGATGACTTACACCTTACTCTCTCATCCCACACATCATAATGATCCACATGTTAGATAACTTAGCATTACAGCTACCATGTATAACATAATAATATCTGTCACAAAAGCATTGTTTGCAAAAACAAAAAACCATTCCACAAGAAACTAAGGCAAGCACTGCTGTGACCCCAAAAGTCAAACACCCCAAAGACAATGCTGCAGGCGGGGTATAAACTATTACAAGATAACAAAAACATCATGATGCTCCATGAATTTATGACTTAGAAATGGAAAATAAAAAATAAAAAAAAGAAGAGTGTTGCAAATTCCGGATATGCTCACAAGTGGCTCAATCAATTTGTAGATAACAAAACACATGGATCATATACCTGTACTCTTTCTTGCTAACCTCACTAGGAAGAGGCTCCATCTGCAGCTGGGGCACGTTGTTGTTACCAAGGTTGAAACCTTCGCGAGTACCATTTGTGTGCAAGGGCAGGCTGTGGAAGCTTCCACAGCCACTTCTGCTCCCAGCGGCAACGTCCGATGATGCCGCATCGGACGAGGACTGAGAAGCAGCTTGTGATTCCACAGGCTTTCTTGAACGGTAGCGGCGCCGGATCATGTGCCGCTCGCAGTACTTGGAGTCCGGGTGCGCATCCCTCGAGCACCTCCACTTCTTCCCATCGGTCCTCCGGCACCTTCCCGGCTCTGGGTCTATCTTCTTCCCGTAATAGGAGCAATAACCCACTGCAAAAACCAAAAAAAGACGATTACTTGACGATAATAGCCCCAGAGGGAGCAAAAACTTTGCGGCGGTGACCTCCAGAGCACACGGATTCGAGGAAGGAACAGGAGCAGAAGGAGGGTGTAGGGGGAAAGATTGGGTTTTTGGGTCGCTTACGAGATGGGTGGTGGGCGAGCTTCGCCGACATCAATTGGAGGCTCTTGCGAATGGGGGCGAGGAGGTCCGGGGGAACGGTCAACCCGGCCTTGAGATACTTGAAGATGAGAGCTTGGTGCTCGAGCTCCTGCCACTGCGCCACCGTGAACGACGGCTGGGTGGCGGTCCACATGGGCGGCGGAACGCTCATTTCTTCCCAGTTGCAGTGGTTGCGGTTCGCAGTTTATGCAGAAAAGAAGAAAAGGGGTTGAATCTGGGGGGAGAGGCAAATTTGCATTAGAGAATCAGAGACATAAAATATGGAGAGAGAGAAGAGGAGAAGGGGCGGTTACCTCGGAGATGGAGAGAGAGAAAAGGAGGTGAGGCTGAGGCACAAGCATGATCATTGGTAGGGATTAAGGAACCTCAGCAAACAACAAAGGCTGGTTTCTCTCTTTCGGATTAGTACATTTTTTTCTAATGGGGGCAGCCGCAAGAGGTTTTCGGTTCCATCTCAGAAAACTCTTTTATTTCTTGGGTTCCAACGAAGGACTCCCATCACCCATCAATTGACCCGAGTTTTGAATTCTTCTTTTATTATTGTGATTTTGACTTGCTTTAGATTTATTACAACATACAGATGCATAAAAAACAAATTATTTATAACATCAAAATAATTTGTGGACGGTTAAATAAATTGTTCTTAAGCTATCTAAATTTCCAGTTTCTAATAAATTATTAATAAGTAATTGAATGTAAAAATAAAAATAATAAAATTGTAAACACAAAAGCAATTCCTTTTAAGGTTTAAATTTTCAATTTTTAAAAAAATTAATAATAATTAATTGAACGAAATAAAATTGTAAACATAATTTTTTTTAAACACACATTTTTTGAACAATTACATTATACAATTACAACTATTTTTAAATATAGAGTGTTATCTTTTTACTTTTTTTATAAAATTATTTTTATTTAATAACTTAATTTATAATTATAATAAAATTATAACTAATTAATTTATAAAATAATTATAAAAGCAACAAATAAAAAAATATAAATTAAGAAATATGACTGTATTATTCAAGACCCTAGTTTATGTAATATAAATTGAAATATGAAATACAAAATGTATTATTCTTTAGTATTCATTATGTGTATAATCATCAAAATCAAACAAAAATTAGAGTATAAATTAATCTCATAATTAAAAAGTACCAAAACACCTTGAATTAAAAAAAAGTAAATATATATGATTTAACTCAATTCTTATGATCAATTTTTTATGTTTAAGAGTAAGTATTTTTTCTATTTAGACAGTAAAAGTATTTTTAAATCAGTTTTTATATTAATTGAGATTAAGACTCACATCAGATAATTATAAAAATACACCCTTACATTAGTTTATTACATTTAAAATAATTAATTCTCTTATAATCTAGCTCAAGATTTAAATATAAATAATTAAAGTAGGAAATCTATATCCTTACTCATTATCACAACTAGCTTGGGTTGTTTAAAATCTAATATGAAAAGGAACAAGTTGAGTTAAAAGTGCAAACAATGTGATCTGACTATGAATCGAATCATACATCTAAAAAAAAAAAATTGAACCAAAACAAATCACAAAATAAATGAAACAACACTATAGTTTAATTAATTCATTTGGTTTAGTTTATAATACTGAACACTCTTAAGATTCAGTTTGAACAACATAATTGAAAATTTATGTTTATTGTTTTGATTAAATTATAATTATGTGAGAATTATATTAGAATTTTTGTTTATATGTTGGATTGCCAAAAAACCGTGATGAAAAAAATTCACAACTTTGTTATTTAGATTTGTTCTTTAGATATTCAAACAAAAATAGGTATGACATCAACATTGAAAGAGATGGTAAAAGAGACAATTATTGCAACTATGAAGGTGGCATCCACAGTAGCATTAAAAGTAGTAAAGAGTGACAAAGATGATAATGACAATAAGAATGACAAAGCAACAAAATAGAAATAATTGTTAAAATTTCAAACAAAATGCTTGAAGATATTGCATTACACATGTGTGTGAGTTATAGGATGCAATTAATTAATTATAGCTTAAACAGCACCAAATTTTTTCAGGAACTATTTGATTCTGGGTTTAAATTCCACTCAAAGAACAATAAAAAAGAAGAATTATTAAGATATAATTTAAGACTAAATTCCTCCAAACATAATATTAAGGGTATAAGTCTATATTAACTTGGAACATCTAGAAAAATTAATTGTCCTAAGTACTAACTCAATGTTCAAAAGATAATGAATATAGGCCAATAATCCTCTTGAATTTATATATATTTTTTTTGGACTTGGATCCTCTTGAATTTATCATTACAATCTATACTTTACTACAAATCTCAGATAAATTTATTTATAAAAGAAAAAAAAACTGACGTAAATCTCACTATATCAAATAGTAACGACACTACCTAAGATAAACACTGTTGATAATCTGAGTGCAATTAATTTTACACTCCTCAACAAGTAGCATATGACCTTTCCAATCTCCCCTAACGACGTCACTAAAATTAGTACCAAAAGTCATAACTAGTATTATCTGCCACTGATTTAAGATACATTGTTGGGAACAACTATAGGTGGTAATCGTTTATAAAATTTAATTATGCGTCTGAGTTAGTTTAATTTTTAGTTAAAATAATTTATAATTAAAATTTTATTAAGATAATTTTATTTAAAAAAGAATTATTTTCTTACAAAATATACTCAAACATGCACGGTTGTAATTAATGGATTATGGAAATTATTTTATAAGTAGTAGTATTACTTTGATATTAATTGCACTCAGATTATCAAATAGCAACGTGTTTAATTAATTTGTCACATTTCTATTTAGTTAATGGTTATTTTTTATAAAATATTTTATTTATTGACATGTAAAATGGGATTTTTTTCCTGTAAACATATAAAAGTGTATTTAGATTAGTATTTATCTTAAATAAATAGATTTTTAAAAACTCAAATAAATTTTTATTTATTTATTTTATTTATTTAATATTTATATTATTTTTTAAACATAAATTTAATATCAAAAATTGATTTAATTTGAAGCAATAAGTTTTTATTTTAAATTAAATATAATTTTTTAAATTATACATTATTTCACTTAAATTTAATTTACATTAAAATTAAATTTATAAATTTAAATTCATTGAAAAATTAAATTTATAAAAAAATTTAAAAACAGAAAAAAAATAAGAAGTGAGGCAAGGGATACACGCGGGCCCCGCTGTCATCAGCGAGTGCTCATAGTCTCATCTCTTATCATTTGGTAAAGATTATGTTTACAATCATAAAATTTGACAATTAATTTTATTTATAAATTATATTCTTTATTTATAAAATTATTAAATAAGAACTATTAATTTTAAATTTTTAAATTATGATTATATACATATAAAAATTTATTAAGATATAGAATTTAATTTATTTTTAATTATTTTAGTTGATAATTTTAACTTTATTAATTTAGTCAATTAATTTATTAATTATGGATAATAAAGTAAAATTATTAAAATAAAATAAATTTTATTTATTTTAAATAAATTTTAAATATAAAATTAATTTATAAATAAATTCCAGTCATATTTTTTTTATAATTTTTAAATATGATAATTAAATTTAAATTAAGTTAATTTCATTTAAACTAATTAAATCAATTTTTTTAATGATTGCAAAGTGCAAACAATAACAATAGCCGATAAAGAATGAGAACATGATACACGACCGTTGATGTTGCCATTAAACTGCCCATGTGCCTGATAATAAAGGCTTGTTCAGCTCATCTAGATTGATGAAATTGGCCACCTTCTTTACATCACCTTTTCCTAAAAAGCGAATCGAAATTCATTTATTGGTTTATTTATTTATTGATATTTTATGTCTTAATTATTAATAAAAAAAATTTTCTTTTATTTTTATAAAAATTATGATTTATTTATCAAATATATTAATAAAAATTACGTATGATTAAGTAACTAAAAACATTATAAATTAACTAATTTAAATAACTATATTATATTTTTCTTTCATTTTTTATTATTTAGGCACTTTTCTAGTTTAAAATTTTACTTTAGCCACATTTAATGTATAATTTACTTTTAAAATTTTAAAAAATGACATATTAATAAATAATATTTGAAAAAATTAATAAAAATTATAAAATTTGTTTCAATATTAATAATTTTTATATAAAAAACTAAAATATTATAGTAAATTTATAAAATTGAGAATTTTTATAAATATAAAAAGTTATGATTTATTGAATAAATATTATAAATAATATGTGAATACACAATTTTTTTTTATTGGCATATGTAATTATTATGTCACATATACATAAGCCACCCCACCGCGTGGGGCCCAGCCCAGGGACCTAGGACAAATTAATGTTGTACCTAAGGGTTATTTAGAAATTTTTTCAAAGAAGAAAAAGGAATTAAAAATAATTAACATTTGAAACAAAAAGTTGGAAACTTTTTTTTCTCCTCTGTCAAAATCACACCTGAAGGACGAAGGAAGAAAGAACCTCTACCCGGTCCTCTCTCTCTCTCTCTCCCCGACCCGAGCCATGAGCCTCTTCGGTTTAGGCAGGTGAGTGTGAAATTTTCGAATTTTTTTACTACAATTGATGCTTTAAAAGTTTAAATTTTCGAGCTTTCCTTTCAGGTGATTTTTGCCATTTGATATGAGCCTTTTGATTTTGCATTTAATGGATTGTTATTCTTACAGTTTGTTCCGTTGATCTGATCTGTTCTAATGGGTAACTACTTGTTCAATTAAATATGTCAAATCTTGATCATGTTGAGCTCTTCTGGATTCAATTTGACATACCTCGCCATGTGTTGCCAATTCAGTAATTTGGATGGATATTTTTGGTTATTTTCTGCCTCTTGAAAATTAAATGAAAGTGTATAAGAAAATTCAGTGGGCAATACTAATATCTTTTAATTGATCTATTAGTAATGCATTCTACTCTTTTATTACCCCTGTAAATTCGTTGAGCATGTAAAATAATTTTGGGGTGAAGTGGAAATCGTTAAGGAATTAGTGTAAATCAATTGCGTGTGTATGTGTATATATTCTCTTTCTGTAAGTTGCATCTATTTGTATTATCTTTTCATGGAAAGAGTGCATACTTGTGTTGATAATTAAGAATGAGTTCAAAGCTTTCTGAACATGACTGTCACTTGTGTGTTGTCTAACATACTTGTGGCAGGGAGAATTCCCATAAGATGGTGGTTTAGTGCATTGCAAAAGTTTTTCACTTGGTGCCTGTCTGTTAGGAAATTTCTAACCATTAAATATAAGGATACGGTTAACTTGGCTGGACCTGAAACAAAGATTGAAATTTCACTTTTATATGACTTGATTAACTAATTATTGTGTTTGTCGTATAGTCTATGCTGTCACATCTCCTATTTCTGTGGTTTGAATTTAGATTGGATTTATATAAGATACGGCCAAGTGTAAAAGGAATCAAACACAGGGTAGTAATAACTACCTCTGATTCATTGACAGAATCCTAAATTCATAATGGCATAACAGATACTGTCTTGTGTTATTTTCTCATAATATATATTAGATTAAGCAGGCTAAGCTTGCTCAAATGTGAAATGGGGATGAGTAGCAGTGTGAGAAATATCCGAAAAAATCAATCTAAAGTAAACTGTAAGGAAATTCACTGGAACATAAAGGAGGCTAATTTCTATTATTACTACATGACTGATCGCACATGTTAGTATATTTTATTTTTTTTCAAGTTGATGTGAATATCTGTTAAAATAGGTTGTTATTGCTCTGTTTATCCGCTAGCATATTTTGGATTTGCCTGGATAATTTGGAGAATTTTCTATTCAACATCGAAGTTTTGGAAGGAATAACGAGTGTAAGTTTTGTGGAATTGTGTGCGTTGTTTGTCAGGTCTTGGTGCATCTGGTAAGACCCTAATGCTAGAGTCTGTAGCCAGCATTTTATATCTTATGGCTTTTATCGGATGGGGTTGTCTCTATGGTTTCCTTGTGGGTTTTAACTCATGGCTTCTTTGGGGTGTTTCTTTGATGAACATTCAGAGGGATTTAAGGATTTTACAGTTTTTTGAGCTATTATATTTCTCTTTTTATTGTGGCTTCATTTTCTTGGTTTCTAGTTTTCTTGTTTCTCTTAGAAGACCTTCTTGTCTTTCGTTGTTAGAAGTCTCTTCTCCTAATAAATTCTTTTTTCATCAATAAAGGAAAATGAAAGATTTCTTGGCATATTCGTAGGCCCGTGACCAAGAAAATCTTACTTATCACACTCTGAAAGAAATTTAATTTAAATTTTTAAAATGTCCTTGTAGAATCTGATATCTAATTAATCTGTAGCTCTACTTCAGTAAATCTATGGGATTAATATCTGAATCTAATGTTGGCTTATATTTTAATTTTTCCCCCCTTTGTTCCTCTCTCTCAATGAGTTTCACAAAATTATTTAATGACATTTCTACAATAATATTCCTTCTCTTTGAGGACTCTTCCCGTTTTTTATTTGTAAGAAATTTTCAGATTTTACTTGGCCATTCTCTTATCATTGCAATACACTAATTGTGGCTGTTAAACTTTGTGAGAAGTTTTTCAACATACAGTAGGGAGTAAACATGTCTCCCTTGAGATCATGTGACACATACAAAATTTGCTCATTTTATCTGATATATGTTCACATCCCTTTTGACTAAGTGAAGAGCACTCATCCATGAGAGAAACAATTCTATGATCTCATTTGTGAAAATGTTATAGGATGCCCCAAAACTTTTCTATCTGTGCTATGAAAATTGCATCAGTTCCCCTATTTAGTGTGAAACAGATTTAATTTGTGAAGTATTAAATATTCATAAATTATCATATACTTGGTTATTCTTCATTTCTTCACTGCCATAGCTGTTAGGTACTTGTATGAAACCAAATACTTCAATCTCGAAATTCTTTTCTACTTTAATATGAAAATGGAAAAATCTCAGTTGTGACCACTTCAATTTCTTTTCTACAAAATCCTTCTTCACCTCCAGGTCCCCTCATCTGATTAGCATTCCATACTTCTCCTCTGGTGTGTCAAAACCGTCTAGATCCTTTCATATTTGACCTATCCTTTCCTTGTCTTCTTTATGGATGTCTATCTAACCTGGTGTATTGTGGTCACGGAGACTGCTGTCATCACTACTCATATCTGGCCTGCTCTTTTTTTTTTTTTTTTCAACATTTGTTGATAATTTGGGTAACTAATTCAAGCAGATATTTCTATAATTAGGACATTCGCATTTATTAGACGTTTTTTTTCTAGATAGTTAGAAATATGAGGTAATCTGGCTTCCAAAAACGTACACTCTTTTTATTTAGAAATTATTTTTTATCAGTAGAGAAATAATAAGTATTGGTATGAGTGCAACTTTGCATGATACCGGTATGCTTGTCATAGGTGCAAAAAATGTTGATGATTATTTTTAGTAATTCAGTTTAGCTTGCTTTTCCTCCATCCTTCTATTGGTATGATCTACCTGACAAATTATTCTGCAACAGAAACCAGAGAACATTCCGCCCAAAAAAAAGTACACCTTCTGGAAGTAAGGTTGGTTCCTTTTATTGAAGTATATTTCAGGGATATGTTTTTTAGGTATTTAATTTAATATAATTTGTTTATTTAAATTATTCTTGAGTATTATAATTTTTTTCTGCATTTAAAGCTCAGGGCTTGACATTATAAGCAAGGCAGTCATTCATTATTGGGGGGAGGGGTGTGAGGTGGAACAATTCAACGAATTTGAATTGTTGGTGGAATGCCTTTCCTTAAGTGTGACTCTGCAAAAAGGCAGCCTAATGAAAAGAATACTTTTTCTAAATTTCTAAGCAATAAAATATTATATTTTTTCCTTGAAAAACTATTTAAAAACAAAAAGGAAAATCTCTGCCGTAAAAACGTGCTTCATTGATCTTAAAAATAAACTTTTCTTGACAATATAAACATGATAAATAAATATAAAAAAAAACACATTTAGAAGTAAAATATATTGATCCTTGACCCAAAAGAGGCTTCTTTGAGTCAGTGAAGATGGAAGACTGGGATTTACACAGTATAATCAATGTATGTAATCTCCTCAATGCAAATTTACATCGACTGCATTGATTTTGAAATTGCAAAGTTATAGCGTACAATGTTTTTCTGTGACGCACAGATACTCCAAAATTGGTGGCGTATCTGTATCGTATGCATGTAAATATCAGATATGCATATGATAAAACAGCTGCCATATTTTTGGCTTATCTGTGGGGGTTTTTTTTTTTGGCAGATATGCAAAAAGGTCCAGATACGCCAAGTGAACTTTTCTATTCCTTTTTAGATTTTCGATCTTTGGCTGACGGGTGGAGGGGGAGTTCACGGGAGGGGGGATTTCAAGTGGGAAGGGGGAAATGTTGAATTACAATATTTTGTTAATTTTGAATTGTGAATTCAGGAATGATTATGAATTATACAGTAATTTTTACTTATATAAATATAATTTTAGATATTTTATTTAATATACCTTGCCTACCTGTATCATAAATTTTTTATTAAATTGTCGTATCAACGTATCGTATCGTATCGTATTGGATAGGATTGCAACTTCTAGAGCACAATATTGTTATGTTACCCTTTCCTTAGTTTTTATTTCAATCCTTTAGAGACTTCTTGTGATAAAAGTGAAGGGAAAAAAGAGTACCTGGACAGTCTGTCCTTGGTTTTCCAAGTTTCATGCTGCTGTGTAGGAGTATTAATAAATTCTGCTGTTAATTATTCTATTTGTTTGTATTGCAGGGAGCACAGCTTAGAAAGCACATTGATGCCACATTAGGTAGTGGAAATCTGAGGGAAGCAGTAAAGCTACCTCCTGGGGAGGATTTAAATGAGTGGCTTGCTGTCAACAGTAACTATCATTCTCTCTTTGATGCACTGTTGAGAGCAGTGTATTTACTTTTTGCAGTTTCCTCTTGCCTTTCATTCTCTAGTTTCCCCTATTATGCATTCATACAATTCTGAAATGCAGTAATCTGACTTTTTTCTGGTCCACATTTCAGCTGTTGATTTCTTCAACCAGGTGAATCTGCTTTATGGTACCCTCACAGAGTTCTGTACTCCTGAGAATTGTCATACAATGTCTGCAGGACCCAAGTATGGCATAATTAACTGACTGCTTTCCTTGTTTACCCTGTCTTTTTGAGGGGAAAAACATTTCTATGCTTTTAGAAATTCAGTCAGATGATATTCTATCAATTAACGTAGCTATTGAATGAGAAAATCACCATTCCTTAAGTCAGTTCCCCAAAGCACGTGGATTGTGTTTCTATTTGTTGAGGTAACAGGTAACTAAATGATTGTAAAAATAAGTTTAAAATAGTGGATTGTGTTGTTAAAGCTTAGATCACTTTGCCATAAATTGTTAACACCTTGTGAGTATCCCCTCTTAGAAGAAGAATTTGAATTCCAGTTTCTTGCTGTTATAGTGGTTGCTATTTAATCCATACCATATGCTTCTGGTAATTTTGTTCATAATTGGGTATCTGGGTGGGTATAACTTATTAAGAGTCAGTTATGTATTGGTTTCTCGTTAAAATTTTCATTCTGTGCCTGTTTTAAATTTATGCCCTTAGATTGTATTGACAGTTTGACACCTTATACTTTTTGGTAAAGAAAAAGGGAAATTTTGCTTAGATATGCTAAAGTCACCATTTCTTCAATTGTGTTGTGTTCATATCTACTCTTTGGCTCTATGTTTCTGCGGAATCATTGTAGTTTAAATATTCATGCCAGTTGTACATTTTATAGAATCTAGACAATATTTAATAAATTGATATAAAAATGACTATAAATAAAAATTATGCTATAATTATTCTAGAGAAGGAAGATACTTTGAATTATGCTCATTAAATTTGAATTAAAAAAAGCAGTTTGACTAGGTGTTGCAACATACAGATTGGAATAATTATGAATGCAACAGGATGAGAGCTTAGGCATTATTCGGAGAGGGGTTGAAGGTGGATGTGAAGATAGTGAGGAATGATGTTTCCCGTGTTTATTGTGGTTATAAATTGATCTTCTAGTGATGGGAGTTGTAGTCTTAAGAAATATTAAGTATGGCGGATGAAGTTACCAGATAATTGTGGCTTGAATGCAATCAATAGTTTAACAAAAACATCTTTATGGTTTGCTCTGTATGGTTTGATTTGTCATCCTGTTCAAAGGCATTATTTTATGAAATTTAAATCAAGCTGGTGTGGTTTCTATAATAGATGTCACTGCTCTACAATTGGTCGTAACTTGACAGCTATGAGCCAAATAATCATTTATTGAGGTAGGCAATAACAAGTCTGTTTTTTAAGGCACAATGATGAATTGTCACCACAACTTGAGCCTAGGACCTGTGCCCAAATCCTCACCCACCCAGGCCACCTCAATGAGCTAGGTAACACACCATGTAGAGAGAAAAGTAAAGATCATGACATTAAAATTAACAATGAAGGGGGGCAGTGGTGAAGATTCTAATGATTCTTGCAATATTAAGGTTGTAGGAAGTAGAACTGGACAGCAGATATATATCCCTCATTTGTACTTTCATGGCCACTCATAGTAGATGACTAAGCATATTTGCTTCCCTTCCTCTCCAAGTGAAGTCCTCACAACTCTTTTCTCTTGAGGGCAATATAATCTTTTAACTACACACGTTTATCTATTGTTGGTTTTGGACTTTGAATTGACCTTTCTGGAATGGCATCAAATTATTCCATTTACATGTGTTTTTCTTATCAACATCATTCCATTAATGCTAATGATAATTCCAGTCACTGGTTCATTCTAAATTCATCTTGTACTAAATTTTAATATATATTTGTAGCTCATATGTTGTCCTATTACATGAAAACTTCAGGTATGAGTATAGATGGGCAGATGGTGTACAAATCAAGAAACCTATTGAGGTTTCTGCTCCAAAATATGTAGAATATCTTATGGACTGGATTGAAGCACAGCTTGATGATGAGTCCATATTCCCACAGAAGCTTGGTAAAGATTTTATATTTTCATTCTTAAAAGATTTTTAGATTCTGTCATCATCATTTTCACTTTTGTACTCTAACCCATGGAAATCATGTAGGTTCACCATTTCCTCCCAACTTTAAGGATGTCGTGAAGACAATATTCAAGCGGCTGTTCCGTGTATACGCTCACATATATCATTCTCACTTTCAGAAAATTGTGAGCCTCAAAGAAGAGGCCCACTTAAACACATGCTTCAAGCATTTCATACTCTTTACCTGTGTAAGTCTCACATATTCTTACGACATATAAGTTTATTGTGTGTTGAAATAAGTTCTTTGGCTCGCTGACTTTTTATCTGTTACGTCCTTAATTTTTTTCTGTCCGAAACTTTTTTTTTCAATCATAATATTAATAAAGTAAATCTGCTAGTTGTTATCTCCATTTGGTGGAAGAAATTGTTTCTAATGACTGTAGGGTTATTTTTGTCCTTAAATTGTAGTTTTTATTAGAAATTAACAAGTTCTTATTTGTGCAGGAGTTTGGGCTGATTGACAAGAAGGAGCTGGCTCCCCTTCAAGAGCTTATAGAAACTATCATCGTTCCATATTAGATACATGAATTGGGACCCACCGTACTGTGAAAAAATCTTATCCCAGGAAGCATAATTACTCTATAAAGACTGCTTTTTAATGTTGGACTTCAGAAATCATCCATGTATTTGTTGTGTGTTAGATGTGTTCTGGAACAGGGTCTAAGTTACCCTTCTTCACAGCTCACACAAAATATCAGATAGGCAATGGGGGAACCATAGATCCCAATGCTAATTGAAGTTGCTCAAGGATGCCAGGTGAAAATCGTGCTTTATGTTTCTTGCTGAAATGACATTTTAGTTTGAAGCTGAACTGCTTGTTGCCGGAATAATGCTCATTGCTAATAATATAGTTATTTAGTTTTCTATGCTCATTGTTAAGACATTTTCAACTGTGCAAATTACTCCCTCTAGTTCAATTGCACATAACCTTTTCTGTATCGTTTTCTCTTGTGGGGAACCATACGAAAGGGATTGTATGTGTTTGAAAAAATATAACAACTCATTTGGTACATGAAATGATGATAATAGAATGGTCAGTGGTTATTTTGAGTTTACAGCTTGGTATGGTACATGAATTCAATGTGTAATATAATCAAAGGTGATCTAGCTCAATGTTTGGATGTGAGATAAGAAGGGAGAAGGGCAGACAAAAAAGTGATTTAAACTGTTGTTTGGAAGATTTTTAAGTAGAGAGAGGGACTCCTTTCCCCACAAACCCTAAAATTCTTTATCTTTAAATTGAAAGGTAAGGAGGGAGAAATGATCTATTATATATTAAATAAGGACAAATAATTTTCTTTTTTTTTTTAAATATCTAAATAAGGTGAAATAACTCACTCAAAAACATAAATTCTCCTTATGAGAAAAATACAAAAATATTTATTTGTTTGGTAAAAATGTGTGTGATATGAATGAATGTATATTTTTGTAAACAATGTTCACATTTAATTTTTTTACAACTTCATAATAAACATAAATTTTGTTGCTTAGAGAAAAAAAATGAAATTGAGAAGAAATCAGGTCTTTTCATTTAGATTTAGGGAAGACTGGAAACAAATTTGAGATTTAGAATCACAAGTTCCATTTCTATAGAAGGGAATTGTGATTCTTCATTGGATAAAATCACCTTGCCATGCTATTTTTCGTTAACAAATATGAAAATCTTTATTTCATATAATAGAGTACGAAGCGAAATTATCTTTATGTATACCAAATATGTACAAGAAAATATTTGTCTGGTGAGGTTATTATAATTTATAAAACTAGATGGGAAGTCAATTTAAATTTATCAAATATCAAACGTCAAAAGTGGTTGGTTAGCATTTTTTTTAAAAAAAATTATATGCGTTGAACTGTTAATTACTTATTGCAGCATCATAACACTGATAAGAGAGGCTCGGTGTAAGTGTCAAAATAAGAGCCAACTTATATAAATTTTTTGTTGTCACGTCTTGGATTTGAAGAAAAAAGGTGGAGAAGAGAAGAAAAGTAATACTGTTGCATTTGCTTGATGTTATAAAGTCCATGAAATGGAGTTGATTAGTTTCATGGACAGAAGATGATCAAAACATGATGATATAAATCAAACATACCAGATTGATTGACAGACGATTAAAGCCTAGTAATCACTCAATCCAGTCAATCTTGGGGCTTGCCATCATGCTACCAATGCAACAGTAGTGTCAATCCCACTTTCATTTCATGGTGCTGTTGTCATTTCACAAGCAATGCCAGCAACTTTGAACTTGTTCTTTTTCTGGTTTCTGAACCTCTTACTGTCAGGCAAGTGTCTCTCTACCTTTGTTGGTATCTCTCGTATTTACTTATGGCATCACCATCAACAGAAAGGAACTCTTACTTCTCCATAGAAGGGAAGGGAAGGCACTGTGGCGCAGCTTTTTGCTTCTTTTATTGTTTTGGCTGAATAATGATCCTGGCAATTTGCAAGCGGAGGGTAAATGCACCATATGCCATCACAAATCACAATTCACAAATGAATGATCCAAGGGACTCCCTTCCATATTTTGTAACAAGGACCAAGAACCAAATTCACTTTCTAATTGTATGCCTGAGAAAAGAATAGTTTCCTTGTTCCTTTTACATCTGACTCCCATAAGTCATTTCGCAACGAAAGTGCATACTTTTTTTTTTGTTTTTTTTGGGGGAGGGGGGTGTGTTCAGTTTTCAACTGAACATACACATGGACTTGTTTAAAACTAGGCTGCTGACACATTCCAGCATCACTCAAAAAAAAAAAAAATGGAACCAAAATAGCATACCCTACTTCATTCTTGATCTAATCCAGCCTGAACTGAGTGCAAGCTCTTAACTTCAGAATTTCCACATCTTGAAGCTGCAAAGACATACAATGCCACAGTTCCCACAAGGACCAAGAGGACATCAAGAAAGAGCTGAAAGTTAGCAAGCAATTCACCCCGAACCTCACTCTCTTTTGAGTGACATGTGATGTTATTATCCCTAAGCTGACAACCATCTGGTAGCATGGGGCCATAAAGAACAAAGGCAGTCTGATAGAACCAGATGCCTTGCAGTGCTATTGCAATGCCATTGCATAAATCGACTGGGAAGCTGGTTGGCAAAAGGGCTCCAGCAACTGAAGACAAAATACAAAGCCCTATCAGGAAGACAAGAAGGATGTGGTAATAGCCCTCGAGGCCCTTGTGTGTTGTCGAGTGAAAGTAGAATAGAAGATACTCAGCACAGAATGCTGTGGCAGCAATCAAAGAAAGGGCACCTTTCGGCAGGGGAAGAAATCTATATAAGAAAAAATCACACAGAGGAAGATGGTTAATCATAATTAGAGGAAAAATAAAGACATATTAAGATGCTTGAAAGGGAATTAGCAATTAAATTACATATTCAAATTACGGTACACGCCCTATAAACAACAGATCATGATCATTGTCTGACATAATAATCAACCACAGATAGTGAAAACTAGAGGGAAAATAGATGTTAAAAGATGCAGGATTGTATCTCATCTGAATAATTCCTTGAGGACACTGAATAACATAAATTCAGGCAAAGAGCAAACAGCATAATTATTAACCCTCTCGCACTGCACAGAGATCTTTATGAATTTTCATAGCATCCTATAGTTTTTTTCCCAATAGAAATGCAGAATAACACTAGAAATAGAATGAATTGAGGATGATGATTTACTGAAGTCCCAGTCTTATGCAAAAAAAGAAAGAAAAGAAGCTGATATTAAGCCCTAAAACATAGTTGAGACAAACTGACATGCAACGAAGAACTTTTAAATCCAGATCTGAGTAAATCAGCAACTAAACTACAGCAAACCAAACACAGCTGTGTTCTCACATAGATAGGAAAATTTTGTCTCATTCTGCTGTCTATGAAAACTGTACGTGAGATACATTGTGCCACAAGGAGCAAAGGATGCTTCATTAGCACAGACGCAAAAACTCTTGCGTTACAGTATAGTAGGGTAAGAACTAATATATCTAGTTGACACACAGTAGGAAAACCCAAAGGTGAATGGTCAATTCATGAGAATGCCGATTTTAAAGAACAATAATAATAAGAAAAGATAGCTTCTTTACTGGGACAACCACTAGAAGAAGAAAGACGGCTATGGGAAAGCATATATGGTTATCAGATTCTCTGTGGAAGCAACAAGATTCGCCTTGAGAGTTAAATTGCCTACACCATGGATTTATTGGAACTTTACTGCATGACTCATGGGTTTTCACTATTATTAATAGCATGGCATATCTATCTTACCAATTTATTTACTGATTCAATCAGAAACCAAATTCTTCCATTTGTTTTCAACAATACAGCGCACTTAAAAACCCAATTTAATTTGGTAGTAACTTAGTACACAGTGACACCGCAACAATGTCAGTAAAACACTAAAGCTTCATTTTGACACATTCACATTGCACATTTGCACTAAAGAAAAAGTTGAGGAAGATGCTAGGAGAAGTTGTATATTTTATTTTATTTCCAATAAAATGAGTTTTATCAGAAAACAACCAGATAGAGAAAGATTAGGATAATCGAAAAGAGGAAAAGGCGGCAAGTATCATGCAACTGCAATCAACATCTCCTGGTCCTAATGGTGCTTCTTACCCTACTTTACCTGTTGTTTAATTTCCAAAGTAAATTCAGAGGGAATAAATGAATAGGAAAATTTTAACTCCTACTGAGGAAAATAACTTTTAGAATTGGGCAGTATCCATGTTTTCTTACATTAGAAAAAGGATAAAAAAGAAAAATCAAGAATTGGATTGATTAAGCTCCAATTGGCATTGAATTGGCCTGATTAATTATGAAATAAACGAGTCTTAATTCTTAAATGATTAATAACAATTTAAAATTGTATCAGCATATTTTATCCTTATCTTATAGGTACCGGATATTGGAGAATGACTTTAAAGTCTTTAAACAGGAAAAAACCAGGAAAATAATGAGAGAGAGAGAGAGAGGAAAACTAACCTGGTCTTTTCAGAGAGCAGGGTAACAACACCGAAGATTAAAAACATAAGAAGCATTCCTGAGTGCTCAAAGTCATTCATGTGAGAGGGGTTCAAGACTCCATCTACAAAAAACTTGAGGTGGGTTGAATAGAAGAACTCGATGCACAAATCAATGAGAGCACCGACTGAAACAACATAGAGCTCCAGGTACTTGAGCCTCCCATCAAACCCTGGTACAGGATTCCAGACCCGGACTCGAAATGACTTAGGATTATAAACATATCTCACCACAGAGCCCCATATATGCCATACCCCAACTAGAAGAAATAATGTCCCTGGCAAAGCATGACCCTTGAAAGATCCCATGGTTCTGGTTTAATTTTACCACTCTCTGGGTATATCTCCCTAAAACTCAATCAAATTGGCCCTTGAATGATTCTTCAGCTGATCAAAGCAGATAGATGATCAATGAAAGATCTACTCTTGGTGAACCTAGCAATTAATCCTGTTTTGCATAAAAGCACAGTCAGTTTTCGAACTTCGAATAGCAGCTTTTTGGACAGTATCTCCTTATAAACTATAATATATCAGCAATAGACTTCAAAGTTAAAAACAATTAAAGTATGCTTTACAGCTTCCGTATCAAATAGTTACGAGTTTCCGTGTCAGCTCTATCTGGTGTGCTCGAATATGTAAATTCTTTTTTACTTTTTGCTACCACTTGAATTGTTAAAAAGCTTTCTTTTTGCCACCAAAGCCAATAAGGTAGCCTTCCACAGATATCCTCCATAGAGCTTGACTTTTCCCGGGAAACAAACAAAGCATAGAGTCTGCTAATTAAGCAATCCTAGTCCAATTCTGCTTCTAGAGATTCCCTTCAAAAAGAGTGATCTTTAAAAAGTCAACTTCAAATTTTAATTTTCAAGGAGGTAAAAGAAAAACCTCGAATTTCTCGGTACAAATTAACTAAGGAGAGAAGTCAAGATTTGTGATAATGAGGAAAACGTTATCCCCAGTTGCAACCCCGACAGAAAATCATAATAAAACAAAGAAAAAACTGCCACCAGACCCACCACCAAGTCAAAAACTGGAAACTTGGCAAAAAAATCTGAGTCAAGAGGAAATATTAGAGAAGGAATAAGAAGAACAATAAAAGGAAGGAGATCCATCTATAAATGCGAAAATTTCTTCTCCCATCAAACAAAACCCAACAAAGTCTAACTACCCAAATCAGAAGGTCATTTTCCTTTCTCCTACTTTGCAAATAGGGACAGATTGTGTTCACAAGAATCACAACCAAAAAACAGAGACAGATTGTGTATGTGGGCAAGAAAGTTGAAATTTTTAGAAGCTATATCAAATGAATAATTAGGCACTTTATACTGTGAATAATGGGGTTCTAAAAAAATTCCTAAAGAAACTAAATAATTATAAAAAAGGGTGTTTACTTACGGCAATAGTGATTAGTTTGGATGCAGAAAGCAGAGACGCCCTTCTCTCTCTCTCTCTCACGCACACACGCAGTCACACAGCTTGCCAATGATTCCGCAAGTCAAAAAAGCTACGTTCTCCCAAATCACAACAGCATCACTGAATTTAATAAGCAGAGACAGAAAAAATACATGGGTGGCAGGGCAAACTACGAAGAGAGAGGCATGATGATGGTGGCGGTGGGATCGGAGACCAATGGCTGTTTGGGTCAGTGGGGTCTGAGCCCTGAAGCCAAGGCGAGGGAACCTGGTGGAATTGGCAAAAGGGTAAGTTTCATGTGTAGTATTGCCTACCCAACCAGGTAAGTAACAATCTGAGCAGAAGACATGCACCGTTGGATCAATGATCTTTGGGAGAAAAATCAAAGTGGGTCCCTTTCTGTGGCTGAATAAGGAAAAGCATGCCAATATGGACTTTTGATTATGATAATTTGAATCTCCGTATGAACTTAACGTTGTCACGTGTGTGAAGAATATGTTCCTGGTTTGCGTTCGCCTTTCCACGTTTGATTATGCTGCCACCCAAAGTGGGGCGCCGGCGGTCATGGCTCGTCAGGCTTCGCCTGAGGCATGCAGGGGAATTCAATTTTCAAGTTGCCAAAAAAACATTTAAACACAAATAATTTTTTTTTGTGGATTTTATGGATATTTTATTTTCTATTTTTATATTTACTGTATTTTTTGATTATTTTGGATGCATTTAGAATATCTCACTAATATAGTAAAAGATTAATTTCTTAGTCTTATGTCATGTCTCTTGTAGGAGATAAGTTTATCAATAGTGTATGCTCTATTTATGTCTATCAAAAATTGAATCTTAAATATAATGTTTAAAAAACTCAAATTACTTTCATTGAAATTAAGTGTGATTTTTTTTTATTGTATGTGCTTTGTTTCATTTTTTTTACAAGGTTGAGAATATAATTTTAAGTTGATATTTATACATGCTTATTTATTAACTTTATTTTAACGCAACAATTTTTAAAGTAATATATATATATATATATATATATATATATATACTACTTTTAAATATCCAAACATAAAAGACATTGTCTTTAAAGTTAACTTATTATAAAAAATATTAACATAGATTGCTAATTGAGTGAAGCAGTGATATCATTTTCTGACAAAGCATTCAGTTTTTTCACCGTTAACATATCTAACAGCTCAAATTATCAAAAAATCTTTTAAAAGTAAACACTAAAATTACTAATACGTATGTTATAAATTATCTTTATATCTTCTGTCATCTAAAGGATAACAATAAATTATACAATAAATCTAAGAAAATAGAAAATGTTAAATTATTTTTTTAAAATATAAATAACAAATAATTTATTTTTCTTAAAAGAAAATTATTAAATTAGTTAAAAGTGTAATCACAGGATTATAATAAAATCAAATAATCACTCCTTCGTGTCAAAAAGGAAGGGCGTCAGTGAGTTGTTGAAATTTGAATATTTCAAATTTGCTCATGTGACATTAAAATAAAAATCTACCGTCTCATCTCTCATCTCTCATCTCATAAAATATCAGCAATAAGCGGTAACTAAAAATAAGTAAGCAAAAATAATTTAGATGAAATGAAGAAAGCAGCTGTTATATAATATTAGAGGTAGTTAATTAATAAAATATAATAAATTATATTTAAATTTTAAGTTTATTTCATATATTTAATTATAATTGATCTCATGCATATTTTTCATCAAGTTTTTTTTTTGTTTTTCATATAATGGCGGTGGAATGATAAAACGTTATAAATTATTTAATAATTTTTTATTATCAAATTTTAAATTCTACAATCAATCACGTGTGACAATAATTTATAATTACTTCAATAGAAGCAAACCTTTTTATAATACTATCATTAAGTAGAGGAACCACTAATTGGATGCACCATATAGAATTTCCCAACTTACTTTAAAATATTTGTTAGGGCAGAAGAAATATTCATATAACATTGATATAAACCTCCTACAAGAAGTTAAAGCATTTCAAAATTAAACTAACATAAAATACAAAAATTAAAATAACATTTATATAATGATTATAATCCCTTTGGCTACCTTTTTTTCTGTTTGTTTTTTCTTTTCTTCTGCAACCTAAAAAAAAAAAAAGTTAGATCAAATCTAAATGTTGCTTGAAATCTAATGAAAGATATAAAAGGGAAAAAAAGGTTACTTATAAACATATGTGGTGGTGGTTCACCACAGAGAGCGGAAAAAAAAGCACAAAAGGAAGAATCAAAAGGTGTATGAAAGGATTGAATCCTTATTCTATAAATTAATTTCTTTCTATTTTGTCGGTCTATATATATTTGTTACTAGAAACTTAATTAGCAAAAATGAATAACTTTTAGAATATTTAAAATAGTTTATTAAATTATCATTTCTTTTATAGCTTATTTGGACAAATCCGACCATTTATTTAAGAAACATTATTTTTAATAAAACTTTTTACTTCTAGATTTGTGAAGTCATAGTAAAAAAAATTTACTTGTGGGGTCATAACTCACAGATATTTTTTCTATTTATGGGGATATATAATCTAAAAGTCTTATTACCTATATTGATTTTGAGACTGAGAGGAACATCATTGGGTGGTTCCCATCAATATTGATACTAATATATAAGCATATGCCTTAATTAAGACCTTTTGGAATCTTATGCGGGCAGCACAAAGTTGCTCATTACAAATAACATTGAGCTTGACCGCTTGTGTACATTACTCAAATAACCTGTTTGTTGGTAATTTAAATTTGAGTAAAATGTGAATTTTGAGTGAAGAAATTTCATATCAAAAAAAGAATAAATAAGATAAAGATTATATATATTGAAAAGATCGTAAATTTAATGTATTAAAATTTTTAGCTGAGACGTGATATCAAGTTAATGGTATAATTATTTGATAAGTCTCTTCAATGTTTTAAATGTACATTTCTTATATCAATATAATATATTTAAAAGACTTTTCTTTTTTTTAGAATTGAGCTGAAATTCAAATTTAAATAGTGAAGAACACACTTACATAGTATTTATTACAATCATGTAGTTAAAGATATTAAATTATTTATATATTTTTATCTAATAATTTAAACTTTTAATATAATAAATTATTGATATTGTATCAAAATTTAAAAAAATATATTAAAAATATAAAATTAATAATATACTTTTAATCAACAATTTAGACTTTTAAAATATTTAGTTTACGACACATAAGCATGATACTCGCCACTCAATAGTGGTTGACCATCAATGTGATCCTAAACGGTCCCCGTTGATTTTATCTGCTCGCCAAAACTAGCTAAGGACCTGAGTTACCAATTTTCAGATTAAGGTTCGTAATAAACATCCACCGCCACACGAAAGGTTTTGCCAAGTTCAAGTCAATGCCCACGCATGTGACTGATGAATTGGCTCTAAAAGCCCATCTCATAATTGAACTATCCATCTTTATGGTAGTAAATCGACTATGTCATGTTTCAATCACCCATTTATGGCTCCAATCAGACATAATAAAGCTACTCATGCAACCAGTATAATTTCACAAAAAAACAACTCAGCGAATCATAAATTGTCAGATTCAATTACTGAGTGATTCAAATATGTGTCAGCATTGTATCTTGAAGTAGCTTAACTCCCGCTAAAGTGGCTCCCAACTAATATGTTCTGTTGGATGAATTTTATTTTAAAAATTTAATTTTATTTAAAAATAAATTTTAGTCAAATAATTTATATATACAAAATAATCACGTTCAAAGTAAAGTTACAAAAATAAGAAATAATTATTTTAAATTAAATGAATTTTTAAAATTAAAACTATATTTAAATAATAATATAAATGTTAATATAAATAAGATATAAAATAAATAAAAACATGGTTGAGTCTCTAAAAATTTATTTAAGTGATGCAAACACCTTTAGATGGTGTAATTGTCCATCAAAACATATTATAGCTTCCTACATCACAAAAATAAGTGTGAGTAAATGGTGCTAAACTGCTAATGTAATTAAATGAAAATAGTGCTAGAGTTGGTGCTATATGCCATTTTGATACACATAAAATAGATTGTAATATAATAGATTATAATATAATATATTATATTATATTATATTATATTACAATCCCACGTTGACTTAAAACTAAACGGCCCAAACCCAACATGTGAACTAAGATGCGGTTCTGGAAAATGGATAGAGTTTTATAGTCTGAAAGTTTTGAATAGCAGTTTTCCCTCAAGCGAACACGCTAGTAATGAAATAATCTCCAAAGAATTTAAAACATATTTTATATTCTATTATTTAATAATAAAAAAAAGTTATTAAACTGATTATTTAAGAAGATATGTGCAATTATTCTTATTCAGTGTATCAGGCAAAGGAGGATTTGGATTCCTTCGTAGGTATCAATTTTACTGCCTACTCCTATATTGTCAATTTTTGCTATGTTCTCATTCTACATTCGCACTTCTCTTCATGTTAAGGTCTCTATTTCATGGTATGCATGCCTCTCATTTATTTGAGCACTAAATTGTCCCATTTTTCTATAATGTTATGTTATGGCATGATTACCCTGTCGTTCCTCGTTGCTTCTTCTGCATACCTAGCAGCGGGGTACCAGGGGGCCCCCCTTCATTTGAAATTCAATAATGTCATGCTTTGCTTAGCTGTCCACGGTGACGCGCACAAATCCAGTTCCAATTTCCAAATCCAAATCCCACCGGAATGCATGTCACTGCGTCCGTTAGCGGAGAAATGGCAACAGCACAATGACCATAACACCAGTACAAAACAAATACACAAGCCCACGGATTCAAGGTCATATTCGTCATTTCATAAGAACCCCTTCATTGGGAGCACAATTACGTGGGATCCCACCCTCTTTTTGATCGCGTACTAGTACTGCTCCTCAAAATGGACACAAAGAGAATAAAAAAAAGAAAACTTCAAATAATAATTGTAATTAAACCGGTACAGGTGGAGAGGAGGAGGAGGAGGCCATCTCTTTTCAAAATAGGGAAAGCGTCACGGCGGCAACGCACACCTAACCCCCACGGCTCAATCGCGTCCCGCCACGTGGCAACCTCTTCTCGAGGTCACGCTCTTTCTAACTTACGTGGGATCTCTCGCTTGCGCTCGTCAGAATCGCTTCCTCAAGTTCCCAGTCGTCCCGTCACACACTCTCTCTCTCATTCTCTTTCTCTTTCTCTTTCTCTCTCTCGACGTTCCTCTACGTCGTCGTTTCCCCGTTCCCATCGTCACCGAGCGCGGGGCAGCGTAGCATTCGCCTCCTCCGAGAATCGGAGTCGAAGGAGGGTTGAGGATTCCGGAAGAAGAACTAGCGCCAATGCGGAATTCGAATTTGGACTCATAGCTCGCGAATCGGCTGAAAATTTCCCCCGAAAATGGACGGTGGAATCGCCGGTCCCATGATCCTGCGGCTCCGGCACCGGCGATGACTGATCAGGTCACTTAGTTCGCATTGATCTCGCGGAAGCGGAGATTTTCCCTCTCGAGCTTCCGGTACCACGAGATATTTTGCTGGAATCGCCACTTGGAATTTGTTGATTTTTTTTTTTTTTGGGTTCTCTCTTTTGGTCGGAGGGTGTGAGATTCAAAGTCTTTGTCTTCTTCTCTGTCTTCGGGTGGAACGATGTCGTCGAAGGTTGTGTATGAAGGGTGGATGGTGCGGTATGGCCGGCGAAAGATCGGCCGATCGTTCATCCACATGAGGTATTTCGTGCTTGAGTCGCGGCTGCTCGCGTATTACAAGAGGAAACCACAGGATAATCAGGTAATTCTATCATTTTTCCTGATATTCCCTCTTTTGATTTTTTTGTTTTGGGAAAAAGATAAAATTCTGTTAGTTTTTGCTAAATTTTCCATTGATGGTTAAGTTAAAGTTTCCACTTCCCAGAACCTTTTGTTTTGTTTTGTTTTTTGTTTTTTGTTTTTGGCTTTTGGGTATTCCGTGAAAAGGAATGGGAACTTATGCAACTGGGTTATCCTGTCTTTAAGAATCTTTTCATATTCATGATTTGAACAATATGTTTGTGGGCTTGCTTTTTGACTCTTCCAAATTATTATGCTTTTTGAACTCTTTTTTCTTTGTTTCTTTTCCTTTCTGGTAGGAGGGGAGTGTGTTAGAGAGATGATGCTGGTAAAAAACTTGGCGATTTGAACTGTTTGTTCATGTTTTGTTAGGTTCCTATTAAAACACTGCTAATTGATGGCAACTGTAGAGTGGAGGATAGAGGCTTGAAGACCCATCATGGATATGTGAGTTCTGAAGTTCTGAAACTCTAAAATTATTTATCTTTTTGCTGGCACCAATACATACCATAGGAGCCTTCTGGTGTTGGAATGATCATTTGACATGGAACTGTACTTATCATATGTCGGCACACCTCCAAAAGTAACTGTTGGCTTTGCATGCTTTGCACTCTAGTTATTGTATGAAGTTTAATGCTGTTGGGAAATTGAACGTGTTAAATGGAAACTAGTTCACCATGGGAGTGAGGCATGTTATGGACAGATTTATGATGTGTAATGCATGCAAAGATAGTTCGTCAACACCAAATGGCATTGTGGTAAAACAAAGAAAAAAGAAATGGGCTTCAACATTTTTGAAGAGTAATGCTAGATATACATAATTTTACACACACAAAAGTCACACCCCTTTGTGTATCAACATATTTACTTATGGATCTGTGTGGGGTCACATGAACGCCTTTCTGCTCAGATCCACATGTATCCCTTTTTGAAATTCTGACAGGAGAAGTTTCTCTGACATGGTTGACTAATTGCACCTGTTGTCCAAGACTCATTATTTTTTATTTTTATATAAAGGAAGAAATTCATTAGAAGGAAAGAGTTATAAACAAGGAGGATGAGATATCATCCTTATTCCTTAAACTAAACATAGTAGCAAAAGAAAACAGAATGGACGAATGATGAAATTGATACAAAAGAGCTCTCCAATATCTCTGTATGTCTACCAGGGAAATTCCCTGACAGAATCTGTGTGCTGAACACTAAAGGGAGGCCAAAAAGTCATCCTATCTTGTAACAAATCTAAGGACAAAGATTTCCCCTTGAAATTCCAAGCATTCCCCTCCAACCAAATATGCCAAAGGAGTGCATAAGTTGCACACTTCCATAAAGCTTTTTCATCCTTACTCCAGCTAAAACCTCTAACTCTAAACCAAATTAAAGTGAATGATACAAGCTTCAAGTTTACAAACATGAGTCACCAAAAACACCAAAAAGCCTACTCCAAATGTAGCTGGTAGCTGAACAATGCAAAAATAAATGTGCAGTTATTTCTAAAATTAGAGGAAACACATCAGGATGCCAAAGCTTTGTTAGGCATGTGAACATGCAATATGTTATTAGTATTAATCCTGTTTAGTACCATCATTCTGATTAAAATCAAACCTTATACCTGAGTAATTGTTTTGCATTCTGTGTTTGCATGCTGTGACTTAATTTTGCTCCAGCTGCTGCAGTTTTTATAAACATTAATTTTGTATAAGCTGTCTACCAACTTTTACAGTTTTAGGAGTACCTATTCAGTTTTTGATGCGCACAGGGACTGGTGATTAGATAATCCTTAGTCTTGAGTGGAAAGGAATTAGAAATTCTTGGTTTTTTTCTTTCTTTCTTTCTTTCTTTCTTTTTTTTTGAATGATTTCAGAAGAGGAAAAGATATGTCGAGAATTTTGATTAAATGCTTTTCTTGTAAAGTTGAATTAAACAATTTGACCATAGATGCTATTTTGAAAGTGCATATACTGGGTTTTGGTAATTCTCTTTGTAGTTAAAATGTCACTTTATTTGAACTATTTATAGAGTTTCCATATGTACTCTGATTTTGTTCGCTTTATATTTTTTATCATACTTATTTATTTTTTTTGCAGATGGTTTATGTTTTGTCTGTTTACAACAAGAAAGAAAAGTACCACCGAATTACAGTGAGTGTTTTTTTCCTCACATTCATATGACCAGCATATATTTATCGTTTGCTTGTTTGTTTGTTTGTTTTTTATTTTTTAATTTTGCTGTCATTGGTGCTGTGTGAATATTTTATTACTTGCGTTGTTGCTGCAGATGGCAGCATTTAACATTCAGGAGGCACTAATCTGGAAGGAAAAAATTGAGTATGTTATTGATCAGGTCTGCTTCATCAGATTGCATAATCCTATTATCTTTTTTTAAATTTGGAACGATATTTATATTCCTGGTTAGAATTATGTCTCCCTTATACATATTGGCTTGAAAAATGACAAGCATTTTTCTTCATACATGGCTGAGATGATGGTTTGTAGTCTTTGTAAATTCATCTTTCTAAGACATGCATTCCTGCTGTGTACGTTGATGCTACTGAACTTTCAATGCATGCAGCATCATGGAGCACTGCCATCAAATGGTAACAAATATATTTCTTTTGAGTACAAGTCTGGGATGGACAATGGGAGGACAGCTTCTTCCTCAGACCGTGAAAGCCAGTAAGTATCTTTGGGTTTTACTTTTTCACTTACTTATTGGAGAAGATGTCAACATTTACAGTTTTCCTGCTGTTTTTATGCCATCATTTCCTATGTCTGTAATTATTTGAATTATGTCTGTCTTCCTTAAGATTGTTTCTCTCATTCCAATTTCCATTCTTTGGAGATGCAACTGAAAGAATTCATTGAGACATAAACATGATTTAATTGTCTTTAAGCATTTTTATATTGCACTGCTGAACAAATAGCTCCACTATAGTTAGTTGTGGGATACCAATCTTAATTAGGCATATCCTCATCAGGTTCAGTGCTCAGGAGGATGAAGATGAGGCTCATCCAAATTTGTTAAGGAGGACAACAATTGGAAATGGTCTACTTTGTATCCCTCCAGCTTATGTGCTTACAATTACTTTGCTAAAATCTATATTTAAACCTTTCCTTTTATGAGCTGCAGGTCCTCCGGCATCAGTTTTTGACTGGACACGGGAAATAGATTCAGATTTGTCAAGTCAGAATATCAATAACCAAGCATTTTCAAGAAAGCATTGGCGTCTTTTACAATGCCAAAATGGTTTGTCGCATTTTTTACATAATAGAGCAATTTACTTCCTTGGATGACAGAAAAGAAAAGTTATCCAAGGATATATGTTAATGTTTCAATGACTGGATGTGTTGTAATGGTATAAACTAAGGTGACTTTTCTTCTGAAATTGGCAGGACTCCGTATTTTTGAAGAGCTTCTTGAAGTTGATTACCTTGTGCGTTTTTTTTTTTTCTTCCCTGTCTTGCTTTATTTTCATGGTGTGATTTTAACATTTCCTAGGATGTTTTGGGAAACACAATCATCGTCAATTTGCTTCTTTATGCAGCCGAGGAGCTGTAGTAGAGCAATGAAAGCAGTAGGTGTTGTGGAGGCCACTTGTGAAGAAATTTTTGAGCTTGTGATGAGCATGGATGGGACGCGGTTCGAGTTGGTGTTCTGCATATTTATGACTATTTTTATGTTGCCTTATAGTTTTGTTTGCCACAATGTAAGGGGGAGCAGTTAAGCACTGCATCTAATGTACTTTTAGAGTCTCTACAAGTCACTTAATCCCAGAGATTGAGTAAAGCAAGTTGAAGCAGAGACAATGCTGAGGCGAATATAAAAGCCACTGGACTTTGTATTAGCAATATGAATAGAACTTTGGAATTCTTGTTTGTTTTGCATACCAGCACTCATACTTGTCCAAGTCCATGATTTCAATGAATTTGATATCTAGTTTTAAGCCATTAGGACGTTTAAATTTCCAACTTCACATTCTAAAGTGATTCTACAATTTTGAACTTATGGGCTCAGATTTATCCTTTTGACAATAATATCTACTTGCTTATTGGGTTGTTCTAAGTGAGGTTCGTAGGGAAGACTGGTCAAGAAGAGAAGTGAGGCATTGTTATGTTAGGATTGGTAGTAAATGGGGCTGTAGGAGCTGGCATCAATTTCAGCTACTTACATATTTCAGGGCTAGTACAGGGAATAGCAGTTATTTTTGTTCAGATGGATGGTGGAGTGATGAGAAGTGACTATGATGAGGTGGATGAGTGGACATACAAGAAAAGATTAGATTAGATTAGGAACACATGTATTTGGGAGAAAATTGGGAGTAGTACCTATTGAGAAGAAGATGAAAGAAACTCATTTAAGGTGGTTTAGTCATGTGAGAAGATCAACGGAGGCCCAGTGTGAAAAGTGGATCAAATGGAGAATAGTCCGATTAAAAACATAGAAGAAGACTAAAGGAAAATGTAAGGAAAAACCATTAAAAAAGACTTATTCTAGATGAATTTATTGAAAATTTGGTTTTCGTTATAGCTCAATGTCATTGTTTGATCCATGTAACCGATCCTATTTCTTCCTTGTGGGATGTGGCTTGGTTATTGTTGTGGATGGTGTAGTGGTGGGTCCTTGAAGATTTATTTCCATTATCCAGACAATTCTGTACGGTGAGGTGCAAACCTGTTAGATCTTTCATTGAATGGTCAGGTGAATGATTAGTTTGGAATAGTTCATTTAAAATAAAACTATCAAAGTATTTTAAGCTTTTTATAAATGCATAGTTTAAATTTCAGGATGCAGTTTCTTTCTCCCTTAGTAAGATTTTTCTTTTTAAATATAACCAGGATACCTAATATGCCCAGCAATTTGGTGGGCCACTGGGTTGGAATTTTTTACTGTGTGTTAGTTGATTTCTTCTCTGTAGCTAGTCTTCCATGAAAAGTTGTATAGATGGTTATCTTGCTACCTGTATGCTCAGTTTTGGTTTTATATTGGACTCATCTTGTATATCCCTTGATCTACTGATTTATTCCGTTGAAACAATACTGTTGTTTTATATGGCTTAGAAATGCTCAAGCCATGTAAACTTCGTACTGGATGCCTGTAACACTTCTCTTGGGGCCTACAACAGGTCAACCATGCCTGTAATATGTACTGATAAGGAAATACTAGAGAGAAAGGGATTTTTTTTTTTCAAAATTTAGTGCCAGATATTTTATGTTCCATAATCCTGCAAAAATTTATACTTTGAATACATTTTATTTGTCTCATAATGTTTGTAATTCTGCAGATGGGATTGCAGTTTCCAACATGGTAGTTTAGTTGAGGAGGTGGATGGGCATACAGCAGTTCTTTATCATAGACTTCAGCTGGACTGGTTCCCGATGTAAAGATAATTTAACTTCTCTTTGTTACTTATAATAATTTGTAGTCATACTAGAGTAAACATGATCTATTATATTCACATAAATGATTGGAAATGTCTTTTCTGCACATACCAAATTTACCTGTAAAATCTGAGCTTTTTTTTTAAATATGAAAATCTGATTTAAGACTTGAGTAAATGATTAAAAAATGGTTGCATATCCACAGAGTAAAGTTACTGACTGTATGGACCCTATGTGCTATGTGTTTATCATGGCAGGTTTGTGTGGCCCCGTGATCTTTGTTACGTACGTTATTGGCGCCGAAATGATGATGGAAGTTATGGTAGGCAACTTGCTTTTTTTGTTTACAATTTTCACTATATGTTTAGCATTTTGGAATTTGGAAGTTTGCATTGATGTTTATTCTTCTTGCAGTTGTTTTATTTCGCTCTAGGGAACATGAGAATTGTGGTCCACAACCAGGGTGTGTACGGGCACATATTGAGAGTAAGATCCAATTCTTTTTAGATCTGACTCCATCATCCAAAGTTCAAAAGAGGGGAATTGAACCACATTTTTGAGGGTGCCCCCCTCAACTTATTGTGGGATAGGATTGTGTATTTGACCTCTGGTATTTTGTTAATGGTTGTTTTAATGGGGTTGACCTTTATGACTTGTGTAGATTGGGTGGCTTTGCTCATTTATTTTTACCTTAGTGGGGAATTGATATAGATGTTGGAAGAATATGAATACCACCCACTCTTGAACCCTAAAACCAATAGAGTTATGTTCAGGAATTAATTAATTTCATTAAAATATATTATTCTAAAGCCAATCATCTTACCTGCACTTGAATGGATAGAATAGTCTTAGGCTAGGAACAGTTAATCGGTTGAAAAATATATGGAAAAGCTACCCAGGATGCCTGTTGTTTAGCATATTGAGGTTGTTGTTTGCAAAGGATTGAAATTTCTCTCTTTTAATTCATTGAAACATGTGAAATGTTTCGATGATCAAAGGGATGAATATGGAACCAGGGTGGAATACTTACATTTCACAATTTGCATCTTCTTTTCTGTCAGTTTAAAATGAAGATTGATCTTTATGATAAACAGAATTTTCATTATTTATTTCTGATTATTATCAGTATGCGCTTTAAGCTTAAGGCTATGTTTGAATGGGGGATTTGGGAGGGGATATGAGGGGAAGGGTGGTTTATGAAGTTTTACAGAAAGAGGGGAATGGAATGGGAATTTTTAAGTAATCCTTCGAAGCCCTCTTTTATTAATTGTTATGAACATTTCAAAGTTTCTCCAATTTGGACGATTTTAATGATCCAAGCAAGGGGGCGGGAGCTTATTTTAACCTCCCATACTCTTCCCTTGCTTTCCCATTCTTTTTCTTTTGATCCCTTCCCTTCCCTTCCCTTCCCTTCCCCTCCAAACTTCCGAACATACCCTAAAAGATTATGTACTATTTTTTTTATTAAAGAATTAATTTTTGTTTTGCATCTCATGTAAAATCATAGATGAAAAATATGCCATATTGAATTTTTTAGGTCTAAGAATTGTTTTCTCCAGGTGGAGGATTTAATATTTCCCCATTGAAACCTCGAAATGGGAGGCCCAGGACACAAGTCCAGCATCTTATGCAGATTGATTTGAAGGGATGGGGCGTGGGTTACATATCATCATTTCAGCAGCATTGTCTTCTTCAAATGTTAAACAGTGTTGCTGGTGAGTTGATTTTATTATGTGTTTCATCTGAGATTTTCTTATGGAATGGTAATACTATCCCTTTTGTCATCACTGTTTCTTTTATACACCTCTCTTTTACTTATTTTATATTTTTTGTTGCCCTCTTTCATCTCTCTCTCTCTTTTGTGGGAAGGTCTGGGAATGGGGAAAAGGGACAAAGGATACCAGAAATTTTCGCTTTGTAATCTAATTTGTGGACCTCATACCAAAAACATATGCTTGGTTTCAATCAACTAAAGGTTCCTGTTTTTGATGAAAGCATAAGTTCCTGTTTTATCACATGTATTGATCTGAAGATGCTTGTGTCTTGAGTCAATAGTAATGCCCTCACTTTAAGACTTCAGAGTATATTGGCTGTTCCTATAAGCAATATTATTTGCTTGTGCACAGTGACTGTTTTGTATTTACTTTTCCTTGTCCCTATAATTTTTGTGGTGCTGTTACAAATTGTTTCCAGGACTTTTGTAGTCTGTCATTGTTCTTTTCTGGTATCCGTGAGGGGTGTAGATGCTAAAGTGCTCAGTTTTTTTCCTTCTCTCTCTCCAGGTTTACGAGAATGGTTTTCCCAAACAGATGAAAGAAATGCTCCACCGCGAATTCCTGTCATGGTTAATATGTCCTCAACATCTGTTTCTTCAAAGAAGAGTCAGAAGCCACATGATTTTTCTGTTCATCCTACTTCTCTCGATCAAATAAATGCTGCAAATAGAAATTCTGCCTTGTTGGATGAGTATTCTGATGAAGATGAAGATTTTCAAATAGCAGAATCTGAACAAGAGGTTGTGTTTTTATTCCCACATCAATGCTTTTGGATTGGCTTCATAAATACTAAACATTAACTTTTAATAATTCAGGCATACCCAAGTGGGCTGGAGAATGATGTCAGAAGAACAGGTGGCTGCTTACTATTCCTTTTTTTTTATAAAAATACTGTAATGATAAACGTGCACCTGCGCACAGATGCACACACAGAAGAGGCTGGAGTAAATCTAATCATAATGTTTTCCTGAACTGAAGCCTTGGAAGAAGAACCGGCAAATGAAATTGACTTGTCCTGCTTTTCGGGTAATTTACGCCATGATGATCGTGATAATGCTCGTGACTGCTGGAAAATGTCTGATGGAAATAACTTCAGAGTCAGAAGCAAGCATTTTTGCTATGACAAGTCAAAGGTTATCTCTAATTATTCTTTTACTCTTTCTGAATCAAATCTTATCATTGTTTGGGTGTGTTCTTATTCCTATGTGGTGAACTGTAAAGGTTCCTGCAGGTAAACACCTAATGGATCTTGTTGCTGTTGATTGGTTGAAGGACTCCAAAAGAATGGACCATGTGGCTAGGCGTCATGGTGGTGCAGCACAAGTGAGTATTAGAAAGCCACTCCTAGTTATGTATTCCCTTTGGACTGAATTGAAAAAAACTGCTTGATGAGGTATTGCACCTCATTCTAGGTTTCCAAATGTTATATAGAAACAAGGTCTTATCTTAGATAGCATCTTGATTCTGGAATAAACCACGTATTCCTGTTTTTACCACATGTCCTGCTCCCTTTTGCAGGTTCTCAAATTTTTAATTTTAACACAAAGTAAGACAATGACAAAGGTCACCAGAGAAGCTTTAGGGCTGGTTTAGTTTATTGCTTTGCATTGTCATGTAGGGGCATTCATTATTATTTTTTGCTCGCAAATGTTTTATCAGCGAGATACACCAAGGGGCACCACCTTGATGCAAAGTACAAATATATAAGCATTTTGTTTTAATTTGATTAGAAATCAATTTAAATTTGAATTTTGTGAACTTGGACTTCATTAGAGCCCAATGGTGTCATTTGATTTATGTAGCCAGACCTACCTAGTGGGATAAGGCTTGGTTGTTGTTTTTGTTGGACTTTATGGATGACTTTTGAACCTTGTCCATATTATGTTACTTGATGAAGATTATTGATAGGTTTGTCAATTGTCATTTTATCCTGTTCTGAGAATATAATTAGAGCCGCATGGTAGGCTTCCTGTCACTTGCATATGAAAGGATATATTTGCATAGATTTTCAACATCTTTTAATTTGTTTAATAATTTATTAAGTTGTTTAGTTGTATATTCCTTTTGAGGCTTTCACTGACAATAGTCCTTTTCTTTTGGTGTCTATGTAGGTTGCGTCGGAAAAAGGACTTTTCTCCATTATCATTAATCTTCAAGTGAGTTTCCTTTCTTCATATGAGTCAACTTTAAACTTTTAAGTGTTTAGAGTTTTGAAGTAAATGAATGCATGCTGTTTGGTCGCAGGTGCCTGGGTCAACACACTATAGTATGGTATTCTATTTTGTGACCAAGGAGTTAGTTCCTGGATCCCTCTTGCAATGCTTTGTTGACGGTGATGATGAATTCCGAAATAGTAGGTTCAAGCTCATCCCATCAGTTCCAAAGGTATTTACTGAATTTTGTCATTATTATATATTGGGCAATTCTCACTGCCTTTGCCAAGTAATTTTTGTAAGTTGGGCTATACCATTGCTGTCCATCACAACCACATCTGCACCTATACACATTCTTATGTTGTTATGTCTTTATACGGGCATGTTATAACACTGTCTGTTTTCTGTTCACAGCATGCATGTATGACCTTATGTATGTGCTGCATGTGTACTTTACCATTTATATCTTGCATTCACTATTTCACTGTTCTATATTCCCCATGTGGATATTTTTCAGGAGGATGCCGTTATGTCTTCTATATTTTTCCATTAGTGTTTTCTTTCTGCTGTTCCTCGGACAGTGTTATGGTCTCAATTTTATGAGAAAAAGGAAACATTTTTTTTTTCATTTTCTGCAGTTGTTAAAATTATAGATGCTTCATATGATACAAGCAAGGTTGTCAATCTTGTGTTTAAGTAAACTTTGTTTGGGAGGGGGGGGGGTTAAACTTGATTTGGAAACTCTCTGTTTACTAGTTTAGGAAATAGCTAATAAAAAAATATATAGTGATATCCATAACAAAAATTTGCTACAAATGCATCATATAATGGAAACAAACTTTAAACAAAACTAATACCATAATTAATATCTAAGTCAAGAAACAAGAGTCATAAATTCATAATTGCATAATAGAAATAATATTCATACTGTGTAACATAAGTAAGCAGCATTCTATAATCTGATTTTTTAAGCCTTTTTTTTTTCCTCAATTTTTGGCAAATGGTTAGATGGGCTTTGCAGCTCATCACACAGCCTAGTAAAAGATTGCAAAAAAGCTGGCTCAAATATGGGCTAACTGAGCTCATCAAATTTAACCAAGTTTGATCAACTGAATTTTGAAGCTAGTTAACACATTTTTGCTGGTCAACTCATGAGTGTTTGAGTTAACTTGTGAGTTTGAAAACCTATGTTTCAAGCACAGGTGTGCATCTCCCTGTGGAGTTTCCTTTTTCTTTCTTTGTTTTTCTAGGGTGGTGGATTGGTGGTGTCAGTGGTTATACCCTTATGAAGTTTAACGTCTGATTATGTTAATGCTGCAGATTGATTTTTTACAGCTAAACCCTATGCCTGATCGTGTTGTTGAATTGAATTTTGTCTAGATTCTAGAGCATAGTTTTAGGCCTATGAAGGTGGCATGGTGACGTTTTTAGTTAGGATTGCGTTACATCTTATGATTACAAAAATTCACCAATTTGGCTATATTACTAGGTTTTGTTTTCCTTTGTTCTGTTGCTTTCAATCTTTTGCAACACTCCATGGGTTGACGTGCGTAGTCCATCAATCGATACACTTCTGCATAAACGGATGTGCTACTGTCTGATATCTACTTGATACATTTATGCTTAGGTTGGGCTTAATTCATACTTTTGATGCATACCATATTTTGGCTCCATAGACAAGGACTTCGTCTTTCATTTTTTTTTCATTTTAAATTTATTTATTTATTTGGCTTTTCTTTCTTCTTTCTTTTTGTACCTTGCAACTACTGTATCGACTAGGCTGGAGAAAAAAGCTTGCGTTTTTTCGCATTTCATTCCTTATTTGATTTTCCAACTCAAAAAATGCAGGGCTCATGGATTGTGCGCCAGAGTGTTGGGAGTACTCCTTGTTTACTGGGAAAGGCAGTTGATTGCAACTATATTCGTGGTCCCAAGTATCTAGAAGTAAAATTTCATTTAGAAACTGGTTTCTGTTCTCATTGTAGGAAGTTCCCTAATAATGAATGGTGGATGTAGCCTTACTGGTCTACCATGATTGTTTAATCAGTAGTTTTTATTTGTAGATTGATGTTGATATTGGTTCTTCTGCTGTTGCTAATGGAGTTTTGGGGCTTGTTATTGGTGTGATTACAACATTGGTGGTCGATATGGCTTTTCTTGTACAGGTATGTTTTTATGGTGCAGATGTTATATACTAGTAATGAACTTCTAAGCCAGTCATGGGGTTTAAGTGGGAGCAATTGAACTAGACCTATTTTCTTGTTGCATTGACTGTGGATACTTTCATGTACATATTATTAAAGCTTAATGACTTTGATTTCAATTTGCTAAATACTTGATTTTAGTGAAACTGATTTGGGTGGGTTTTGGGTCTTTAATATTTAGCAGATTGTGTATACCTGCTAATCGACAAGAAATCTGTCTTATGATTTTCACTAATTTTGTTAAATATCATGGCCTGTGGCCCTGCAAAGTGCATCGAGTTATGGAGATAGTTTTTCAGGTTGAGCTAGTTTTTCATAACAAAACCTTTTTTCTAATGTAACTTGCTCATCTCAATATATATATATATATAAGATTTGCTTCAGTTAAATTTTGTTTTGTTTTCCTTAAATAATACAATATTCATGAGATTATAATGATAAAAGCCACTCTGCATCCTGTGACATTTTATAGTTACTAATCTTTGCTGCTTTTCTACATGCACTCTTATATCTAGGAATGGGTTGTATGTTCTCAAATTGTGTGCACCTGGTTTAGCCAACATAAAAAAGTACACACATGGTCCTTACTATATGTAGATGATATCCTTTCTAAAATAGTTAAATTGCTGACAAGAGAGTGCAAAACTTAAGCAGCAGAGGAGATAACAAAATTGTTGTGAAAAGTATAAATTTGGTTATGTTATTTGAGTCTAGTATGTATGGTGTCCATCTCTCTACCTAATATGTATCACGAGAGATGGATGCTATGGTATGGAACTTGCTATCTTTGGAGAATAATTATGATTAGGGAAGAATTAGGATTTGTTTTTAGTTCTTGTACCAAAACAGATAAACTGATTTTGCTAGAATTCCTCGTGCAGTTTGGTGTGATAATCTTCAATGGATTTAACTACTGGGGATTTTTTCACACAATCTAGGATTTGTGTTTGAATAGGGTGGATTCAATCATGTTAGTGGAGGACTTTTACTGCTGGAATATTAAATTGAAATTCTTTTTTATATCCCAGCATTAACATCATGCATGAGTGTGTGCATGAGAGATAAAAATGGTCCTTGGTTCTGTAGAAGTACTTGACAAGTTCAAATATGGCAGTAATTTTCAATATTTTATTGACAGTTAACTGATACGGTATCTTTTATGGTGGGCTTCATAATGGTGACAACAATGTTATTATTAACAGGCAAATACTACAGATGAATTGCCCGAGAGGCTTATTGGTGCTGTTCGTGTTTCTCATTTAGAGCTCAAAACTGCCATGGTACCAAAACTGGATGCGGATCCATCGTGACTGACCGAGACGATTTTATTGTTCTTTTATACAAAATCATTTCTTTGCAATATGCATGTGTACCATTTCTAATTCATTTTTTTTTTTTACTGGTATGTAGGTTCATTGTTTTGTAATTGGGTTCTTCCCAGAAATAGTAAAAGAATATGTTTTTCTTTTTTTTTTTGGGTTTTTAGTTAATCCAAGCGTTAAGCTAATAGGATAGTCTGCATTTTGTCAATGTATTCAGATTCAGGTATATTTTATCTGATTATAAAGTATTTCCATATAGTTTTAAACCTTTCTTCGTAGCTCCCATTAACATAGGAAGAAAAAGGGAAATTGTCTGTGATTCCATCCAGTCGTGTGGAATTTGCTGGAGTAATAATATGCTGAGTTTCTCCTTAATGAATCTCCCATCACCAAAGATTGTATCTTACAATTTTTAATAAAATTCAGAGTTTCTCCTTCCTAATATCTCCTACCACCAAAGATTGTAACTTATATCTTGAGTAATGCACCGAGTTTCTCCCTCCTGAGGTTAAGTCATATTTGTAAGGCCAAGGGTGTGAGTGTGGGTGAAACTAGGTGTAAATAGGTGTATGCTTGCTTGATAAGAAAATAGAGTATGATTGCGTGAAAATGGAATGGAGCCATTTGTGTTTCATTCTCTCTAAATTTACCAGATCACTCATAAGATTGAGAGTAAAATTCATCTATATGATGGCCAAAAAGAACAACCATATATTATTATTAGTCTCTGGACATGGTATATGAAGAAACATAGACTGATTGAGCCAACAAGTCTAGAGCAATCTCTGATTGATATAATCCTTGAAAGCATCTAAAGCAGCCATTGAGCTCCTAGGAAACCCATGCTGAAACTTAGCACTAAGAATCTCGGCCCTCTTCTTCATTTCTTTGTCCCTCATCAACCTCTCTATCCCCTTAACTACATCATCCTTCCTCACCTTTTCTGAAAGATCATCAGAGACCATGTACCCCACCTTAAGATGGGTCACCACCAACTTGGCATCGTGGTATTGGTCACCCCTGATGGGCCACACCAAGAATGGGACCCCACGTCCAATGGCCTCCACCGTTGAGTTCCAACCGCAATGGGATAAGAATCCACCCGTTGATGGGTGACTCAGTATCAGCAGCTGTGGTGCCCATCCACGTATTATCAAACCCCTGTTCCCAACCCTGCTATCCAACCCATGCGGAAAATATCCTTCTTCTACTTCTGGACCGCCTGAACCGGCTTCCCATCCCAAGATCGCACGGGGTGGACCCGGTCTACCCGAACCGGGTTGGAGCACCCATATAAATGGTTGCCCCGATGACTCCAGCGCTTCAGCTAGTTGTGGGTACTCCTCCATTGTGGGACCCACCTCACTGCCAAATGACACGTACAGAACCGACCCACGTGGCTTTGAATCTAACCACTGGATCACCTCGTCCTCTGTGACGCTGGACCGCCGATTTGTTCGAATCATCCGGTCGTGAAGAAGTGAACCGGCCGATGTCCAAAATTGCTCGGGCAAGAGCGGGCCCACGCCCCAGACCGGTTTCCCGATTTGGTTCGCGATGTAGTCAATGAATGGACGCTCCAGATCATCACACGTGTTGATCATCAACGCGATCGTTTCGCTGACCTCTTCCACCCACGGCGGTTGCTCCCCGGGTTTAGGCGGTCCCATCTTTCGTGGCCCCGGTCCACCGGCGGGGTGGAGGAAAAGCAGCTCCGCCGCCAGGCTGTGGTGGTCTCCCGCCCAATGGTGGCGGTAGGCCGTGAGGCCGTCGTTTAAGGTCCGAGTACGTAAGCGCCATTTCTTGGGGTAAACCGGGGAGCAAACGGATCTCACCGGGTTTTATGTCTAACGGATGGGCTTTCCAAGTGGCATGCTCCAATGCAGCAGAGCAGGCGCCGGAGGTGAAGAACGCCACCGTGGGCACCTGAAATTTCTTGAAAACATCCGCAGACCAGCTCATCATGACGTCAAGGATGGCACAAACGGGTCGTACTGGATGCGGGTTATCGGGTCCCGTCGAGAGTAGCTTTTCAAGCCCTTGGGCTAGCTGGTCGTGGTGTCTGCGGTGTGGGTGAAGAGGCTGCGAGCCTGGTTCCGGCGGAGGCGCCGGGGACGACGGGATTTCGGCGATTCTGATCAAAGGGTATTCGCGGAGAGAAGAGGGAACGGAGGAGGCGAGGTTGGAGGAGATGACGAGGGTGGCCTTGAAATTTCTGGAAGCCAAGTGCTTGCATAGCTCCATGCAAGGAAAGAGATGGCCTTGGCCGAAAAAGGGCACAACGCAAACTTCAGCAGACATAGTTTTGTAAGCCCTATTCGGTGCTGATACTCTGTGGTCTGAGATTGGTAAGCAGAGGAAGCTAGAATCGAAGGTGCAGAAAGCTTAACGAGGAATGAGATGTGGGTTTGACACAGTTTTACTAGTAGGAGTGGATCCAATCCAACCTATAAAAAAGGATTTGACTGTTAGGTACTCTAAAAAGAAAGGGACTAATTTTGGGTTAGACCGGTGTGAATGATTTGATTTGAAAGGAGATGCTTTTGATTTGAGAAGAGGATGGTTGATTGTGACACAAAGCATGCATATGGGTAGGTTACAGTGGGAAGGGGACAAGGTCGGTGCAGTGCACTTTAATGGCTTGCAGAGTGAGCTCCCATCTACGGATGAACATGAAAATCTACAGTTGCGTGTATCTGTTGCATTTTACTTATTCAGGTGATGAGATTTTCTTGCGTGAACAACCTCACAATGTGGAAAGGTGACTGGGTGCCACTGCAAGGCTCCAATGGTCCCAGGACTAGGCGGTTGGGTACCATTTTTCTTGGTTTTATGTGGGAAATAGGGAAGACAAAGTATGCTTGGTTGAGAAAACAAGATTACTTTGATCAGAGCCGTGAGAAGCTTGCTTTCTTGTTGAATTCAGTCCTATACATTGCTCAACTCCACGATAGGTAGCACTTTATTTCCGGAATGTGATGTACGGGAGTTTTAGATCAAGAATCTAACCATTGACATGCCTTTTTTTTATTTTATTTTATCAGGACAAACAATTATAGTTGTCACATCACCTTCATGTTTTTAATTAGATCTTTCACTTGAAGGAATAACGGAATAACCAATGTGCTTAAGTGGATTTAACGGTAATGTTAAATAATCATGAAATGAGGTCCCCTTCATTGCTCAGCAGTTTTGAAGGTCGGTTTCGATTCTCTGTCTTGTAATCAAGAAGCCTAAATTTATTGGTCATTACCGAAAAAAAAAAAACTTTTGGTCGGGTTAAGCTTGAGCTGATGGCTCATCATTTGTTCGAATGTTTTTACTAGATCTTGCATATGGTTTCCCTGACGGATAGACTAGATTTACCATGCCCTTGACAGGGATTTCACTCTCATTCTCAAATGTTCTCTACCTCGAGAAGTTTAGAACCACCACTTCACAAGACATAAAGGAAAAAGGAGAAAGGGAAGCCAATTCGAAAAAGTAAACAGAAGGGGAGAAGACTAAATTACCGTAAGTTGCCAATTCTTTCATTTCACCACCGAACCTCAGTTTAGTTTTGAATCCAAACAAATTGCGTCAATGGAAAAGTCGCATCTGCAATTTAAGTCAATAAAATCTCCAACTGAACACATATGGGTATGCCTTTGACTTTGATCATTGCAATTGATCCCTTTCACCATGGCCACAAAAGATCACTTAAAAAGACGGAATATTACGGAAGTCATATATATATATATATAGATTCACTGTCCAAGCTTAACTAAAGGTAGATTATTGCGTTAAAAGAGTTCTGGAAACTTCAGAAGAACGCATTAGAGAGTAGAGATCTTTCGTTAGCTGATCTTGCTTATTGGTTTGGTGTGGCAACTTTAACCATTGAAGGTATCATTTGTTTTATCAATGGGTCATTAGCCCTCTGGTGCGGCGGTGGCAGAAGAAATCAACCGGGCCCCTGCACAAATTCACCTGTCAAACATAAGCAGACCTTCTTCAACTTGCTGAAATTTTACAAAATTGAAAACCATCATAACAATTTTGATCATAACAAAATTCAATCATCACGACCGAAACAGAATGATCTAAGCCCTGCTATCTCCTAACTCAATTCCTCTTTTATGGCACTACTTCTATGCTTACCTTTTAACTATCGTTTTGACCACTACCAGCATCACAAGACCCCAATTTTCTGCAATTGATATTGTCGGTTGCCTTTCTATCAAAACTCTTTTATGGGTCAAGTTGGCATTGTGGAGAAATTTCACTCCAGCCACAGTGGCACACCTACAGACAGAGCCAAGCCCAGATTGAGCAGCAAAATGCATCCCCACCTATGTGCACTTGAATACACGAGGCCATGTTGGGAATCATGGTGGAATTGGAAAATCACGTACTTCAGTTTGGAGCCACAAGGTACGATTGCGAGGACTCACGCTACACCGCCAACAGAGCTGAGACTTCTTCAGTCCATCAGACATCACCTGAGTACACGAGAGAGCAGAGAATTTTTCAGGCCCAGAATAAATCAAACAATGCCATAATGCAATACAATCATGTGTGGAAAAATGTGACAAAGGATCCAAGTTTTATGAACGACTTCTGAGTTTAATTTTCCTACGTCAGTAAACGCTCTGTACAGTAGCATTTAAAAAAAAAAATGAAAAAGAGGGTCGTATGATTGGAAACTCAAGTTTTATCCTTGCAAAGATTATTATGGATACTCCAAAATGTAACATATACATGTGTATACTATAGCATCGTACGGGGAATTGAAGAGAGGAATATACCTGGCACATAAGTCACGCCCGAAATTCGATAATCTAGCTCGATGTTTGGCACCCAAGATCGTGCTCCCAGATCAACACGTTGAACGGGCTCAATTAAGTGCCAATACTACCCCGTTTCCCTCTCAAATCGCTTCTCTAACTCGGGGCAATATGCAATGGTCAAAATCTTCAAACTGTCAAGCCAGCCAACGCTTAACGGAAGAGACGTCAACTTGGGGCAAAAACCAATATATAAAGACTGAAGCGACCTAAGGCTTCCCCAACAGTCAGGTAAAGATGCTAGATTTGGAAGTTGATAGAGAACCAATGATTGCAAGGAGGGGATGTGTTGTAAATCGTCGGATAAGACTACTATTTGTGGACAGTTGACAATGATTAGATCCTCGAGGTAAGTGAGATACTGAAAACCTGTGGATAAGCCCTTGAACTCACCACACTGATGAATTTTTAATCTTCGCAGTGTGTAACCCATTCAACACTTTGCTCTGTTAAGGACTCCAGGCCTGTCGCATCCCTCAATATACAGTTCTTCAAGCGCAACCATGTTACTTAGTTCATTTGGCAGTACCTCAAGTTTGGTCTGGTCACAAATGCGGAGTTCTCTCAAATAAGCGAGGTCTCGAAGCATCCCCACTAGAAACGAAGTAAAGTCTTGATCATTCATCAAAGCAGAGGAATTCAAGACCATGAAGATTATGAACTGAATCCAGTAGTACTTGGTTACAACTCCCCACTGTTGGCTCATTTGTAGAGCGGAGCCGAGGTAAGACCAATGCAGAGACTGAATTAGAAATAGACTGGTCCCATCTTTTTGATATGATTAATTTTCTAACAGATGGAAGGGAAGGCAGGGTCAATTTTGGACATTCAGCAATCGTCAGCTCGGAAAGGATATGGAAACATATATTCTCCTTCCTGTTTTGAAAACCCTTCCAAGTTTGGTATGTAACTGAGTGAAAGGCATTCCAGAGATGGAAAACGTCTAGCTGCTCCGCCATCATAGGATTCATCATCAACATATTCGCACATGTTGCATATTATGTATGTATTTCAAGTTGCCTTAGAGATGGTAGTTTCCCCAGCTGTGGAAGTTGTAGAATATACCTGCAGTCTATATAAGCCTTACATAACATAAAATTTTGAGGCTGGGATTGCTCGTAGAATGTGGGAAACCACCGCCATTATATCCCCCCACTCCTAAACTTACAAGCTTTGGATGAGGTTCAAGGGCTTCCAGAATCTGCTCAACTTTTTGTTGCAACTCAGATTGGCCGTTTCTTCCCTGTGACAAGAACAACTCATCTAGCTGCTTACCCACCAAATTGGCTTCTTTGCCATCCGTGGTATTTGGTACTCTTTCCAGGTTCTTGATATGGAGCTTCCCTTTGAGGCCCAAGCGTCCCAATTCAGCTACTATGTAAATATGTAAATATTTGAAGTTCTCAAAAAAGCTAACCGACCAATCTCATGGGACATGCGAGATAATGGTGTGCAATCCTCTCAAGATGAAATGTCGGAGAGCTTTTAGGCATTTCAAGTGGTGGGGTAACTCCGTGGAGACGATAACAGCCATTTAGATTCAAAACCTGCAAATTGCGTATTCTAGTTATGCACTCCGGGAGTTTTTACCATATCACTTCCACTAAGATTCAAATACCTTAGATGTTTTTCCAAATGAGTCATTGATGAAAGCAACTTGGATGTGACCTCAAAATGATAAGACACTTTAAGTGCTCGCAATGAATCAAATCTCAATATATCATTTGAGGACCAAGGGGCAACGAAAGGTTCGATCACTGAGTGTCCTTAAGGATTCAACTTGGTGCAAAGAACCCACTTGGTCAAACGAACAATCTCCATTGTGAGATGGCGAATTCTTTTAGGATGCTCAATTGATCTCTCATTATTTGTAACATGGCATACATCCCCCATAACAGACTCTGCGAGATCATGAAGTAGATCATGTATTTTTAACCACATAACATTGCCAAACTTATCTTTTACAATGTCTTGAAAAAATGATGTCCAGTATAGTTCATTAATTATCTCGTCACCCATATCTTCTGCCATTATTCTTCCCTTAGATGAGATAAAGCCATTTGCCATCCAAAGATGAATGAATGAGTTCATCCTTTTCAATCACGAAATCTTTAGGGAACACATCACAATACGAAAAACATTGTCTTGATTTTAGTGGCAAGTTCAAGTAGCTCAATTTCAAGGCAGGTAAGATAGAAATTTCATCCTGAAGCAAATTCCAAATCTCGCTATCTTTAAAGAATAGCCATTCTTTCTCTTCCCTTTTAAATCGCAAAAGACCTCCTAGAGCTTTTGCCGCAAGAGGTAACCCCTTGCACTTTTTCACTATCTCTTTCCCTATGCTAACAAGCTGTGTGTTTTCCTCTGTGTCTATTCCGAAAGCTCGTTGTTTGAACAATGACCCAACACTCGTCGTCAGTCAAACATGACAAGTGATGAGGAGAACATGTTCCCATAATTGATGCAACCAGTTTGGGAGACGAGTAGTAACAAGAATTGAAGCCCATTTTGAACCACATGCTAGAGAATATTGCAGCTTATCCCACTTGTCTTGATCTTCACTCCATACATCGTCCAAAACAAGTAAATATCGTCTCCTATGCAGGGTTTCTTGAAGTCGTTTTTGTAGTGGATCTAATTCCAAATCCTCATAACTATGTCCCGAAGCTGATTCTAAAATTGCTTTTGTAATCCTCTTTAAACAGAAATCATCAGAGACACAAACCCAGATTCTTAACTCAAAATGCTGGGTTACCCGATCACCATTGAAGATGAGCTGAGCAAGTGCTGTCTTTCCAAGCCCACCCATGCCAACAATAGGATACACCGAGACATGCTCAGAGTCACTCAAAGTCCCAATCAAAGATTGCACGATTTTTTCCTTACCTTCTTCTCTTCCATACACTTGAGGCTAAGTAATAACTGAGGTGGTTTGGCGCCAGTCCACCAACTCAGCTTTCTTCTCTGGAAGCGTAATTATCTCACACAGATGAAACATCTTCCTTTCTTCAGCAATGCTATCTAATGTCTCCCTTATCTCTTTCATTTATTAGCAATTCTTCGACGAAACACAACATTTTTCGAACCAAGAGATGATAGGCAAGAATTTTGTACCTCGTTAAGCCATCCACACTTTTCTTCCTGATCCTCTCGTCGAAGGTCTCGTGTTGCACACTCGTCTAAGATGTTATCCAACACAAAAGCTGCATCTTCCAGCTTCTGCAACCAGTTTTTTATAGCCATATCTGTGAGCTGCTTCATCTCAGCATCTGCGAGCACAGCCCTGATTGTAGTATAGTAAGTGTGCTAGAAAGCTTTTTCAGTTCTTCATTGACAATTATGAATGATCCAAGCTCCTTTTGAATGAGCGAGCTCAAGTTCTCCAGCAGAACTGTGACAACAGCCTCAGCCATACTTGCAAATTTGTAGATGAAATGCTAGAAGATCAAAGTTTGTTGTGTGCTATTTTGCTTTGAAAAGCATCAATGAAGGTATTGATCATGGATTAAATCAACCCATAACCCTTGTCTAGACTTTCCCAAGTCAATCAACGCAGGGCGCGTCATCCTTATTCCTTATTATTGGTCCTGTTAGTGTCAAAGTAGTTGGCTGGTCACATTTTGAATACCGTGTGACTCTGTTCCTCACAAATGCAGTTGCAATTTCCTTGAGGGAGCAAGACGAATAGGACGGAAAAGAAGAAGCTCTGAATGAAGTTAATTGCAATTTATGTAGCTTTTTTAACCTTTTGATTGGATTTTCAAATTTACCAATTTGGGAGCAGACAAACAGTTACAGTTACGGCTTACAGGTGGCGAATTATAACATTTTTTATATGAATCCATAGCTTGTGTTGAGTACAGATTATGGGCTTGGGTAGTTTTAATAATTGGCGAATTTTTTTTGAATATTTAAAAAAAAATCCTCTTTGATGGAATGAGCTTTACATTTAAAAATGTTAACTTGAAATTTTTTTTTATAAAAATATAATTTGTTTGAGTAATGTCAAATAAATTACTTTTCAGTGTTACAGGCTGAAAATAATTATAAAAAATATTATCTTGATCATTAATCATGTAAATAATACAAAAAGTGCATCTTTTTCTCAACGTTCTCAAGCTAAAGTAACATTTGCCTAAACGTATGCTTGGGCTTAGCCCATTTTAGACAAAAAAAACTAAATAAAATATCGAAATAGTATGTGAAATCATTAAAAAATAAATATATATCATATGCAATTAAAAACTATATGGAAATGAATTTTTTTCTTAAAAAATGTTTTAAACAAGTTAAGTATTACGTTACTTGCATCAAAATTTAATCATAAGTGAGTGATAATAAAATATATGAATGAAAAAAATACCAAATAACTGTGAGTATGTGAAAAAAAAATTAATATTATAAATATTTCAAAAAATCGACCGAAATAAACACTGTAAAAAACTATAGATTGAGTCCAAAAAAATATTAGAAGACATGACATGGTTAGAATATATATGGAGATAACTTTTGTACTCTGAAAAAGAATCCAAAATAATGTTTAAGAAAAAAAGTTTCCATGTTATTATGTAAAAGGCAACTTGTAGGTAACATTAGCTTATTATAGTAACACTTTATCAAAAAAAAAGAGTGTCTATTATTGTAACAAAAAATGAGCTCATTAGCCAAAAAAACGATTTAAAATGTCGAATGGCCCAACGTAGCTAGCATTTAATAATATTTTTTTGGGGGTCAGTTTAGTACACTCCTAGATATGTGAATGAAAAATTCAAAGATAAATTTTTCATGAAATTTTTCTTATAAAACTAATCTATAAATTTTTTACTTTATTTTTAAAATTGTACTACACTGACCATAAGAATATATTTGGTTTGTGAGTAACTAAGAAGTAAAATTTTATGAAAAAAAAAAAACATGTTTGATATATCAGTAAATGAAAGAAGATAATTTAATGGAAGTAACAAACAATTTACGTCATTTTGGGGTGACATCTCACTACAGTTAAAAAAAAACAATCCAGAAACTATAACCCTTGCCAAGACTTTCCCAGGTCAATCAACGCATGGTGGGCCATCCTTAGTCCTTACAATTGGTCCTGTCATGGAGTTGGCTATTCACATTTTGGAATCCATGTCACTCAGTGCTCACCTTTGTTTGGCATATAGGATATGATTCTTGAAACACGCGGCGATGACAGGTGCAGACAGGATCACAGGAGTTTTGCCTATATGCTCCTGATTCAGAACCTATCCCCATCAACCATATAGTCAAATTCACCCGAATCGCCTACGTATCGACCTGTGTGTGGGAAGAATAGTTTCTTCCAGTTCCAGTGCCTCTTCCATTTTGACATGATTTTCTCTGCACACAGTGGTCCGATATTTCAAATATCTATCCATCATACATGCGGTGATATAACTTCACATGGACACGTTAAGGGGGGAAAAACAAGAAAGAAAACATTCATGAATTTACCACAAAATGTCTCTGTCTCTGCCTCTTGTTCCAATTCGAATTTTGGAATGTGAGCAACCTTTTGCCAATCTTCCCCTGTTCCCCTCTTGCATCGCTCCTCCAGCATAGGGCACCAGAAATATATAATTCATGCATGTTTTTGAGGTTCTGAAAGTTGCTTGGTAGTGACCTTAACTTGGGACATGCGCAAATACTTAATTGTTGAAGAGAGGTCATGTCTCCCAACCAGTCTGGCAATGAAGGCAGACAAGGAAAATTTACTATAGTCAGCATTTGAAGGGAAGGGATACGTTGTAAGCCTTCTGGTAAGATGCTGCTTTGGAGCACGCCCCCGATTTTGAATGTCCGAAGGGCAGTTAGCTGGTTCATATTACACGGCAGAGCCACCAGCTCTGGACAGCCAGAGATTTTCAAGACGCTTCAAGCCTAGTTAGGTGTCCCACACCTTCGGACAAGGATTTGAATTTCTCACACCATGAAATGTTCAAACCTTCGAAGAGAAGTCAGACCTTGCAACCCATGCTCCGGAAAAGACTCTAGTTTGCTACAATATCGAATTGTCAGTTGCTCTAGTGCACTGAGGCCCCCGAGTTCATCGGGTAATACCTTGAGTTCATCCAAGGCTTCGATTGTCAGGGTCTTAAGACGATCCATTTTCCGCACAACGTCTTTATTGCCTTGGTAATCAGAGAGTGAATCCAATAATGCTTTTTCACTTACATGAACTTCAAGATGCTCTACAGATTGAAGGCATGGCAATGTTAACTTGGGAACACAGACAATGCTTACTTCGGAAAGAAGTGGGAGCATCTCTACTCCTTCATCTTCCAACATCCTTTCTAAGTTTGGTAACTTGCGCAGAGTCAGTTTCTTCAAGGATCTGAAAGCCTTCTCCGCCACACCATCATATGAGTCATCATCGATGCGCTTCACATCTTTCATCCCAGAGATAAAAAGAGTTGTTAAATGTGGTAACTTACCAAGTGGAGGAAGCCGCTGACAATTTATGCAGTCGTAGAGTATAAGATGAACTAAGCCTTTGAGAACTGAAGTATTTCTCATCCAACTTGGCAACTGCATTCCCCCGTAACACTTCATCCCAAAACTGTTGAGATTAGAGTGAGGCTGAAGGGCTTCAAGTACTATCTCAGCATCAGTAGCCTGTGAATTAGCATTACTACCCCATTGCAAGTATAAGCCATTCAGGTCCTTTTTACCAATCAAATTAGCTTGTTTAGAATCCCATTCATTAGGGACATTCTCAAGGCCTCTGATGTGTAGCTTGCCTCCTAGCTGTAAGTCATGTAACTCTGCTAAGCCAAACCCTGTCTTTGAACCCACCATAAAAGTACTCAATGTTTTTAGACAAGTTAACTTCCCAATATTGGGGGGCATCGCTACTAATGACTGACAGTTTCTAATCACAATATGTCTCAGATCTTGCAACCGTGTTAATTGTTTGGGCAAACAAGAAAGAAATGTACAAAGTTCCAGTTTCAGTATTTTGCAATTTCTGCAACCAACAAATAGACTCAGGCAAGCTTCTGATGCCACTCCCACGAAGGTACAAGTACCTCAAATGTGTATAATTCTTGAGGGATAAGAGTTGAGAAGAGCCTGTACGTAATGCTCGGAGAGGATTCATTGATGGCAACTCATAAACATCTGAATAGTACGTTTTCAACTCAAGAAAAGTCCGTAAGGATTCAACTTTCTTGAAAGCATTCTTGTTGAGTGGTTTACAAGAATGTAAGCAACCTATATGGTGAACTCTACTTGACCAATTAGTCAAGCTTGAAGACTCTAAAACCACACACTCTTCTCCCACAATAGACTGGGCAAGATCATGGACTAGATCATGCATCTTGAATGTAATGTTACCCCACTCACCTGCAGGCTTGACTTCTTGGAAAAATGATCTCTGGTATAATTCGTTCCACGCCTCATTACCAACATCCTCTGCCTCCAAATTTCCTCGAGATGAAATAAACCCATTAGCCATCCAAAGATGAATTAGATCTTCTTTCACAATTTCTTTATCTTTAGGAAAAATGGCACAAAAAGAGAAACATCGCCTTAATAATAACTTCAAATGAAAGTAGCTTAGTCTCAAAGCAGACATGATAGAATTATTATCCTCTGGTAAATCCCACAACTTACTTTCCTTTACGAAAAGCCATTGGTTTACCTCACTTTTAAAGCACAAGAAGGCTTCCCAGTGCTTTGGCTGCAAGAGGCGAACCCGCACATTTTCTCACTATCTCCTTGCCTATTGTTACAAGTTCTGCACGCTCTTCCCTGTTTGGTCCAAATGCATAATGTTTGAACAAGGACCAATTGTCATCCTCAGATAAATGTGACAACTGATGAGCATGGCATGTTCCCATGATGCGTGCAACATGCGCATGTCGAGTAGTGACCAAAATTGCAGCACCTTTTTTTCCACTGCCACACTGCAACAAAGACTTCAACTCCTCCCATTTTACTTGGTCTTCGTTCCAAACATCGTCTAGAACAAGTAAATACCTTTTGCTCTGCAATCACTTCTTGGACTTTCTTTTGCATTGATTCCAAAGTCTTGAGGTCGTGGGCTTGTCCGATGGTAAATTCTAGGATGGATTGTAGAATGCTCTTCTTACTGAAATCATCAGAAACACAAACCCAAATTTCATGTCAAAATGTCTACTTACCCTGTCATCATTGAAGACCAGTCGAGCAAGTGTTGTTTTTTCCAAGTCCACCAAAGCCGACAATGGGATAGATGGAGAGGTCGTCACTGTTACTGGCATGCTTTAGAAGAAACTCCACAATCTGCTCTCGGTCTTGGTCTCTTCCATATACTTTGGGTTCAGTGATGACAGAGCTAGTTTGGCGCCATTCATCATCTTCAGGTTGCCTCTCCATGCTTCCCGCACGTAACTCAAACCTCCTCCTTTCTTGATCAATATCATGAAATCTTTCGGCGATCTCTTTCATCCTCTTACCAATATCACAACGAAACAAAATCATCTTAGGATGGAAACGGGTTAAGCACACTGCAAACCCAGAATTTTCTCCTTCACCCTGTAGTCGGTCAGATTTGATTGAACATTCGTCCAAGATATCGTCGAGCACATATGCTGCATCTGTAAGTTTCTGCAGCCAGTCCTTCACGGCATAGCTTGTTATTTGCTTTTCCTCGGCATCTTGGAGGACAGCACGGATTGCAGTGAGATTTCCGGATAGCTTTTGGGTCAATCGGTCGACACCCCAAAATATTGCAAGCTCATCTTGGATAAAAGATTTCAAGTTTTCAACGACAATTCCAAGTAAAGCGTCAGCCATTTGCAGATATGAGAAGTAGAAGGAATGAAAGCTTGGAGATGGTTTTGCGCTAGGAATAGGATGATGGCTCTTCTAAATCATCAAAGTTAGTACAATAACATGACGTTGACTTTGCAAGTTGGCAAGTTGCACGACTAGACATGGCGGCGGCGCCCAATCTCTTAGGCTTGGTTTTTTGAGACCCAAAATTCTGATTTAGGCAAAAATTGTAGGAAATAAACTTTTCGCCAAAATTATGGTTAAAAAGTTTGTCAAAATGAAACTAAATATGTTAAACTTCTAATTTAATTTTTTAAATATTAAATTGATATTATTTTGATATTATTTTATATTTTAAAAATATTGATATTAATTTAATTTTTAAATTATAAAAAATAACAAATATTATTTTAAATTATTTTTTTATTTTTTTATGAATAAAAATTAAATTAATATAATTTTTATAACAAAAAGATTAAATTAATATTAATTTTATATAATTAAAAAATTAAATTAATCATATTTTTAATAAATAAAAGATTAAATTAATATAATTTTTTTAAAAATTAAAATAATATTACTTTTCATAATTTAATAAATAAATTAATATTAATATTTTTTAAAAAGATAAAAATAATATTTATTTAATTTTAAAAAAAATTAAATTAATAATTTACTCTATATGTAAAATTAAAAGTCTGAATAACTTCTCAAGTCAATCGACGCGTGGTGAGTCATCCTCATTCCTTATTATTGGTCCTGTCTGTGTAAAAGTAGTTGGCCAGTCACATTTTGGATACCGTGTGACTTTGTTTCTCACTAAATATAGTTGCTATTTCATAGCAATTTCCTTGAAGGAGCAGGACGAAAATGATACGCTGGAAAAGAAGAAGCTAATGAATGAACTTAATTGCAATTTATGTAGAACCTTTTGATTGGATTTTCAAAATTACCAATTTGGTAACAAAAACAGTTACGGCTTGTAGATGACGAATTATAACCTTTTATATACATCGATAGCTTGTGTTAAGTTAAATTACGGGCTTGGGTGGCTTTATTGATTGTTAAAAAAAAAAAAGTAGTTTTGAAATGTTTTTTTTCTAAAGGATTATGTTTGATAGAATGAGCTCTATATTTAAAAATGTTAACTTTAAAAAATAATTTTTAAAAATAAAATCTGTTTAAATAATGTGGAATAAAATTACTTTTCATTGTTACATACTGAAAATAATTATAAAAATATTACCTAGATAAATAATATTGTAAATTTAGGATTTAAAGTACAAAAAAGTGCATCTTGCCTCAACGTTCTCAAGGCTAAAGTAATTTTTTTTTTTAGCGTTCAAGGCTAAATTCAACATTTGCTTAAACGTATTCTTGGGCCATTTTGGGACGGAAAAAAAAACTAAATATCATATCAAAATAGTATGTAGAATAATTAAAAAATAAATATATATCATATGTATAAAAAAACTATATAGAGAAATGAATTTTTTTTTAAAAAAAATGTTGTTAAATTCCTTGTACCAAAATTTAATTTTAAGAGAGTGATAATAAAATATATGAATGAAAGAAATATTAAATAACTGTAAATATGTAAAAAAAATAGTTAATACTATAAACATTTCCAAAAATCGACCGAAATAAATACTGTGAAAAACTACAGTTTGAGTCAAAAAAATATTAGAAGACATGACATAATTAGAATATGTAAAGATAACTTTTGCACTCTGAAAAAAAAATCCGAAATAATATTTAAGAAAATAAACAAATTCTATATTATTATGTGAAAGACACTTTTAAGTTACATTAGCTTATTACAATGTTTAGTGGGTTATTTATAAATCTTTTATAATTATTCGTTAAGTCGAAGGTTTACTTCAATCTTGAAGTGAAGTGTGCTTTTTTTAATTTAAATTTCTATTTTAAAAAAAAAATAACTTATTAGTAAAAAAAAATATAACTCATTAAAAAAAACGTTTTAAAATGTTCCATCGGCCCACCGCAGCTATCATCTAATTTTTTGTTTTGTCAGTTTGGTACAACTTTAAAAATGAGTTTAAATATGAAGATGAAAAATTCAGAGATTTATTTTTCATATAATTTTTCTTATAAAATTTATTTGTAAATTTTTCATCCCATTTTCAAGAGTATGCCAAACTAACTCATAAGCATATGTTTGGTTTGTGAATAAAAAAGGGTGAAGTTTTGAAAAAATAAAATTTTATAAAAAAAAATACATGTTTGGTATAACAATAAATGAAAGAAGAAAAAATTTATGGGAATAACAATTCTCGTCATGTTGGGATGAAATCTTATCACAGCTAAAAAAGGGGAAAAAGAAAAGAAATCACTGCTTAGACACGGATGAAAAGCTAAAAGCTGAGACTTTGTTGGTTGCTTTGAGAAGTATCAATGAAAATATCGATCATGATAGATAAAAACAACCCATAACCCTTGCCTTGACTTTTCCGAGTCAATCAACGCATGATGGGTCTTCCTTATTCTTTATTATTGGTCCTGTCAGTGTCAAGCGGTTGGCTATTTCATTGCAATTTCGTTGCTATTTCCTTGCTGAATGTAGTTGCTATTTCATTGCAATTTCGTTGAAGGAGCAACACGAAAATGATACGCTGGAAAAACGCTGTTCCACAAGCATAATATATTGCATATTGCAGCAGGCTATGGTTTCTGCATCTGACTTTGAATATGCTTTCTTCATAAAACGTGGGCATCCACAGCCACAAAATGGTAATCTGACGAGTGCCTTGTTCACTCTCTAGATGCATAAAGCTTTTTACAGCAATGAATAAAATGGCAGGGAATTTAGACATCAAACTAAACGGGGAGAAAATTAATTACTTCTGGCCATCAAAGTTACATTTGTAGTTGTACGGATATAAAGCAAATAATTAATATTTAATAAATAAAAACAGATATATAAACACACATTAATTTCATAGTTACACTTCTGGGAATTGTCTAAAGTAAACTCTCCATCTTTGGCCTTCTCACAAGCTCTTCATATCTGCCACATGTTCACTGTTTCATCATACTGCAAAGATGTAGCACATGAATAGACTCAGAGAAGAGAAAAAACTTTTTTGTAAAGGCAAATGGAGCTCCCATAATTGATCGGTCACTAAAAGTACAAATTACTACTCTTTTACTTATTGTACATATTACCTTCTGCAAATAAAAGTTCTATTTTTACAGTTTCAAACTAAGGAGTTATATATTGTCTTACACTCCTACCATTTTACTTATAATTTACACTATATATGTCATATCAGCAAAATGCTACACTTTTTTCAATTTCATATACAGTTTCAAAACTCGTAGCCATTTGGAACGTAGGATATAGTATGGTTGTATCAAATGTAAAAGAATACATGCACAAAAAAATACAAAGAAATTGTAAATATATATACATATATAAAAACCTGGATACTATAAACATTTGAAAAACTATAAAAAAAATACTGTAAAAAATATAGATTGAGTCCAAAAAATATTGGAAACCCGACATAGTTAGAATATTTTAAAAATTATGGGTAAACTGTTCTAAAAAATGGGTTGATTAGGGATATATTTTGTACTCTGAAAAAAATCCGAAATAATATTTAATAAAAATATAAATTTCATATTTTAGAAAAGACACTCGTAGTTGTAGCTAAAGTCAGCTCATTATAATAGAAAAAAGACATTTAGCTCATTAGGGGAAAAAGTCCATTTTAAAATATTGGCCCATTGGCCTAACGTAGAGCATCTAATAATTTCCCTTTTGAAAAAAAAAAAAAATCACTGCTTAGACACATATGAACTGATAAAGCCATGTTAGAAAGTTCTAAACATGGTTCTACTTTTGAACGCCGGAAGATTAGCATCTGTCTGTTTTCACATGTTTGATCTATATTGTTGCGTTTTCCTTCTTGGTCCGCCTTTCTTTTTGTACCATGGCAGGGCGATACTCAAAGAACAAGGAAGCCAAGAAGGGGATCATAATCCTATGAATGAATAAAGGTTTTGTTGAAAAAAAAGATAAACACTTCTCTAGGAGAAATGATAACTAAATGTCCAAGTTAAAAAGGTAATAAGGCCCAAACTAAGTTGAAAGAATCTCTCGAATTTCGCACCATGACACAGTTATTCTTTAATGACTTGCAAATAGAAAATAATATAATAATGCTCAAAGAACATAATATACAAAAAGATAGATCAACGAAAAAGAACATTAGACGGTGATCTTTGTGGTAATGTCCAATCCAACATCATCAGGACAACAATATGATCTTAAGGCATAAAACTGTTAAGCAATGCCAATGAAGCATTGGGCAGAACAGTGGCTTCATAGGGCAGAGCTATAACGTCGATCTAAGGACATCTCCAACCTCCTCCGTCTCCCCTTGTTGGACAAAACTCCCTTGAACCCCAAGGGCAAGGATGTAGATCACTCATTGAGGGCAACGACCCCTAGTAAGTTAAGTACCTTCAGTCATAAACCATTAAAAAGGAAAGGTAGTGACCAAGCTGTATATTATCTAACATTGCTACCATTTTATTTATAGTATACAATTATATATGTCATACCAGAAAAGATGCAATAGATTTTTATATTTCATATACAGGAGATTGAATCTAAGGTCTCTTTATATTGAGCTTTCCTCAAATGGGACAGTGGCTGGTGATTTCTATAGATTTTTCAACTGAAAATGTAAATTATGAATTGATTTCACAAAATCATATAACAGTCACAGATGATTGATAGAAACCAACGAAACTGAAATAAACGTTTATTAGTCAATCACTTTAATAACGGAAGGAAAAATTTGAAATCCTGCTTGGGCCATTTAGGACCCAAAAAAAAAAAATCTATATATCATATCAAAATAGTATGTGGAATAATTCAAAAAAATAAATATATTTATCATGTACGTTATAAAAAGTATATATAGAAATGAAATTTTCTTTGAAAAATGTTTTAAACAAGTTAAGTATTGAATTACTTGCATCAAAATTTAATTTTAATTGAGTCACAATAAAATATATGAATGAAAAAAAAATACAAAATAACAGAAAATATGTTAAAAAAAGGAAAATTTGTAAAAATCGACCGAAATAAATACTGTAAAAAAAATATTAGAAGACTTGAAATAGTTGGAATATGTGGAGATAACTTCTGTACTCTGAAAAAAATCCGAAATAATATTTGAGAAAAAATTTTCATATTATTATATAAAATTCACTTGTAGATAACATTAGCTAATTATAGTAACAAAAAATTAACTCATTAGCAAAAATAAAAATAAAAATAAAATGCCCCAATGGCCAAACTTAGCTAGCATTTTGGGTCAGTTTGTACACTCTTAAAATATGAGGATAAAAAATTCAGACATAAGCTTTTCATATAATTTTTCTTATAAAGCTTTGTCTATGACTTTTT
>NSJW01000021.1:979428-1019264 GCA_019955255.1 Castanospermum australe
ATCCTCAGATAATCGTAACAAGTGATGAGCAGGGTATGTTCCCATGATGGATGCAACATTCACATGTCGAGTAGTGACCAAAACTGAAGCACCTTTTGTTCCACCTCCACACTGCAATACAGACTTCAACTTCTCCCATTTTAGTTGGTCTTCGTTCCACACACATCGTCTAGAACAAGTAAATACCTTTTGCTTAGCAACAGTTCTTGAACTTTCTTTTGCATTGATTCCAAAGTCAAAAGGTTGTGGTTTTGTCCGGTGGTAGACTCTAGGATGGATTGTAGAATTCTCTTTAGACTGAAATCATCAGAAACACAAACCCAAATTTTCATGTCGAAATGTCTGCTTACCCTGTCATCATTGAAGATCTGTTGAGCAACTGTTGTTTTTCCAAGTCCACCAAAGCCAACAATGGGATAGATGGAGAGGTCGTCACTGTTACTGGCATGCTTTAGAAGAAACCCCACAATCTGCTGTCTGTCTTGGTCTCTTCCATATACTTTGGGTTCAGTGATGACAGAGCTAGTCTGGCGCCATTCATCATCTTCTGGTTGCCTTTCCATGATTCCCGCACGTAATTCAAACCTCCTCCTTTCTTGATCAATATCATCAAATCTTTCGGCAATCTCTTTCATCCTCTTACCAATGTCACGACGAAACAAAATCATCTTAGGATGGAAACGGGTTAAGCCCAGTGTGTGCTTCAAACCCAGAATTTTCTCCTTCACCCTGTAGTCGGTCAGATTTGATTGAACATTCGTCCAAGATATCGTCGAGCACATATGCTGCATCTGTAAGTTTCTGCAGCCAGTCCTTCACGGCATAGCTTGTTATTTGCTTTTCCTCGGCATCTTGGAGGACAGCACGGATTGCAGTGAGATTTCCGGATAGCTTTTGGGTCAATCGGTCGACACCCCAAAATAGTGCAAGCTCATCTTGGATAAAAGATTTCAAATTTTCAATGACAATTCCAAGTAAAGCGTCAGCCATTTGCAGATATGAGAAGGAGAATGAATGAAAGCTTGGAGATGGTTTTGCGCTACGAAGAGGATGATGGCTCTTCTAAATCATCAAAGTTGGTATAATATTATGACGTTGACTTTGCAAGTTGGCAAGTTGCACGGCTCAAGACAGCGGTGGCGCCCAATGTCTTTGGTTTGGTTTCTGAGACCTGAAATTCAGATTTAGGCAAAAATTATAGGAAATAAACTTTTGGCCAAAATTATGGTTAAAAAGTTTTCAAAATCAAACTAAATATGCTTTATATATTTAAGAGTAAATTTTTAATTTAATTTTTAAAAGATTAAATTGATATTATTTTAATTTTTAAAAAATATTAAATTTAATTTAATCTTTAAATTATATAAGATGATATTAAAAAAAAAATGGAGGAGCAAAACGAAAATGATATACTGGAAAAGAAGAACTAATGAATGAACTTAATTGTAATTTATATAGAACCTTTTGATTGGATTTTCAAAATTACCAATTTGGTAACAAAAACAGTTACGGCTTGTAGATGGCGAATTATAGCCTTTTATGTAAATCGGTAGCTTGTGTTAAGTTTAATTACGGGCTTGGGTGGCTTTATTGATTGTTAAAAAAAATAGTTTTGAAATGGTTTTTTTCTAAAGGACTATGTTTGATAGAATGAGCTCTAGTTAACTTAAAAAAATAATTTCTATAAATAAAATCTGTTTAAATAAAGTGAAATAAAATTACTTTTCATTGTTACATACTGAAAATAATTATAAAAATATTACCTAGATAAATAATATTGTAAATTTAGATTTATAGTACAAAAGTGCATCTCGCCTCAACGTTCTCAAGGCTAAAGTAATTTTTTTTTTTAGCGCAAGGCTAAATCAACATTTACTTAAACGTATTCTTGGGCCATTTTGGGCGGAAAAAAAAACTAAATATCATATCAAAATAGTATGTAGAATAATTAAAAAATACATATATATCATATGCATAAAAAAACTATATAGACATGAAATTTCTTTTAAAAAAATGTTTTAAACAAGTTAAGTGTTAAATTCCTTGCACCAAAATTCAATGTTAAGAGAGTGATAATAAATTATATGAATGAAGGAAATATAAAATAACTGTAAATATGTAAAAAATAATAATTAACATTATAAACATTTCAAAAAATCGAGCGAAATAAATACTGTCAAAAACTGCATATTGAGTTAAAAAAATATGAAAAGACATGACATAATTATAATACGTGAAGATAACTTTTGCACTCTGAACAAAAAATCTGAAATAATATTTAAGAAAATAAATAAATTTTATATTATTATGTAAAAGATACTTTTAAGTTACATTAGCTTATTACAGTGTTCAGTGGATTATTTTTAAGTCTTTTATAATTTTTTATGAGCCAAGAGTTTACTTCAACTTTGGACTGAAGTGCTCTCTTTTCAATTTAAATTTATATTTTAAAAATAATTTATTAGTAAAAAAAATTAACTCATTAACAAAAACATTTTAAAATGTTCCATTGGCTCACCGTAACTATCATCTAATTTTTTTGTTTTGTCAGTTTGGTACAACTTTAAAAATGAGTTTAAATATGAAGATGAAAAATTCAGAGATTAATTTTTCATATAATTTTTCTTACAAAATTCGTTTGTAAATTTTTCATCCCATTTTCAAGAGTATGTCAAACTAAGCCATAAGGATACGTTCGGTTTGTGAGCAATAAAGGGTGAAGTTTTAAAGAAATAAATTTTAAAAAAAAATGCATGTTTGGTATAACAATAAATGAAAGAAGAAAAATTTTATGGGAATAACAATTCACGTCATTTTGGGATGAAATCTTATCACAGTTAAAAAAGGGGAAAAAGAAAAAAATCGCTGCTTGGACACGGGTGAAAAGCTAAAAGCTGAGACTTTGTTGGTTGCTTTGAGAAGTATCAATGAAAATATCGATCATCATAGATAAAAACAACCCATAACCCTTGCCTTGACTTTTTAGAGTCGATCAACGCATGATGGGTCATCCTTATTCTTTTTTATTCGTCCTGTCAGTGTCAAGTGCTTGGTTATTTCATTGCAATTTCGTTGCTATTTCCTTACTGAATGTAGTTGCTATTTCATTGCAATTTCGTTAAAGGAGTAATACGAAAATGATAAGCTGAAAAAACGCTGTTTCTCAAGCATTATATATAGCGTATTGCAGCAGGTTATGGCTTCTCTATCTGACATTGGGCCATGCGGGTTGGGTGTGCGTTGGCGCCGTGACGCTTTCCCTATTTTGAAAAGAGGTGGCGTCCTCCTCCTCGTGCTCTCCACCACTGCCGGTTTAATGACAGTTATTATTTGAATTTTTCTTTTTTTTTAATTCTTTTTGTGTCTATTTTGAGGAGCAGTACTAGTACGCGATCAAAAAAAGAGTGGGGGTCCCACGTAATTGTGCTCCCAATGAAGGGTTCCTACGAAATGACGAATATGACCTTGAATCGTGGGCTTGTGTATTTGTTTTGTACTGGTGTTATGGTCATTGTTCTGTTGCCATTTCTGCTCTAACGGACGCAGTCACATGCATTCCTGCGGGATTTGGATTTGGACTTGGAAATTGGAATTGGATTTATGCGCGTCACTGTGGACAGCTAAGCACAGCATGACATTATTGAATTTCAAATGAAAGCGGGGCACCTGCAACACCGCTGCTAGGAATGCAGAAGAAGCAATGAGGAACGACAGGGTAATCATGTCCTTCCAAACAACATTATAGAAAAATGGGACAATTTGGTGGTGAAATAAATGAGAGGCATGCATGCCATGAAATAGAGACACTAACATGATAAGAAGTGCGAATGGCAGAATGAGAAACATAGCAAAAACTGACAATATAGGAGTAGGCAGTAAAATTGATTCCTATGAAGGAATCCAAAAAAAAAAAAAAATTGACTCCTATGGTGCAAGAATCCTCTTTTGCCTAATACACTGATTAAGAATAATTGCATGTATCTTCTTAAATAATTAGTTTAATAACTTTTTTATTATTAAATAACAAAATATAAAATACTTTTTAAATTCTTTGGACATTAATAACTAAATATAAAATCAGTTTAATTTAGTTTTGGCGAGCAGATAAAATCAACGAGGACCGTTTAGGATCACATTGATAGTCAATCACTATTAGTGGCGAGTATCATGGTTATATGTGTCATCAATTAATTATTTTAAAAATTTAAGTTATTAAATAAAAATATATTAATAATTTTATATTTTTAATATATTTTTTAAGTACTGATATTATATCAAGAACTTAATATATTAAAAATTTAAACTATTAAGTAAAAATACGTGAATAATTTAATATCTTTAATTACATGATTATAATAAATACTATATAGGTGTGTTCTTCACTATTTAAAATTAAATTTCAGTTCAATTCTTAAAAAAAAGTTTTTTAAATATATTATATTGATATAAGAAATTCACATTTAAAACATTGAAGAGACTTATCAAAGAATCATGCCATTGGCTTGACATTACGTCTCAATTAAAAATTTTAATATATTAAATTTATGATCTTTTCACTGTATATAGATCCTTATTTTATTTATTCTTTTTTAATATTAATTTTTTTTCACTCAATCTCCACATTTTATCCAAATTTAAATTACCAACAAACAGGCTATTTGAGTAATGTACACAAGTGGTCAAGCTCAATGTTATTTGTAATAAGCAACTTTGTGCTGCACGCATAAGATTCCAAAAGGTCTTAATTAAGGCATATGCCTATACATTAGTAACAATATTGGGGGGAACCACCCAATGATGTTCCTCTCAGTCTCAAATTTCAAATCAATATAGGTAATATGACTTTAAGATTATATATTCCCATAAATAGAAAAAATATCTGTGAGTTATGACCCCGCAAGTAATTTTTTTTTTTAATATGACTTCACAAATCTAGAAGTAAATAGTTTTATTAAAAAATAATGTTTCTTAAATAAATGATCGGATGTGTCCAAATAAACTATAAAAGAAATGATAATTTAATAAACTATTTTAAATATTCTAAAAGTTATTCATTTTTGCTAATTAAGTTTCTAGTAACAAATATATATAGACCGAAAAATAGAAAGAAATTAATTTATAGAATAAGGATTCAATCCTTTCATACACCTTTTGATTCTTCCTTTTGTGCTTTTTTTTTCCCCTCTCTATGGTGAACCACCACCACAGATGTTTATAAGTAACCTTTTTTTCCCTTTTATATCTTTCATTATATTTCAAGCAACATTTAGATTTGATCTAACTTTTTTTTTTTTAGGTTGTAGAAGGAAAGAAAAACAAACAGAAAAAAGGTGGCCAAAGGAATTATAATCATTATATAAATGTTATTTTAATTTGTATATTTTATGTTAGTTTAATTTTGCAATGCTTTAACTTCTTGTGGGAGGTTTATATAAATGTTATATGAATATTTCTTCTGCCCTAACAAATATTTTATAGTAAGTTGGGAAATTTTATACGATGCATCCAGTAGTGGTTCCTCTACTTAATGATAGTAATGTAAAAAAAGGTTTGCTTCTATTGAACTAATTATAAATTATTGTCACATGTGATTGATTGTAGAATTTAAAAATTGATAATAAAAAAATTATTAAATAATCTATAACGTTTTAGCATTCCACCGACATTATATGAAAAACAAAAAAAAAAACTTAATAAAAAATATACATGAGATCAATTATAATTAAATATATAAAATAAACTTAAAATTTAAATATAATTTATTATATTTTATTAATGAACTACCTCAAATATTATATAGTAGCCGCTTTCTTCACATCTCAATTATTTTTGCTTAATTATTTTTAGGTACCGCTTGTTGCTGATATTTTATAAGATGAGAGATGAGATCGTAGGTTTTTAATGTCACATGAGCAAATTTTGAAGTATTCAAATTTCAACAACTCATTTACGCCCTTCTTTTTTGACATGAAGGAGAGATTATTTGATTTTATTATAATCCTGTGATTGCACTTTTAACTAATTTAATAATTTTCTTTCGAGAAAAATAAATTATTTGTTATTTATATTTTATAAAAATAATTTAACATTTTCTATTGTTTCAACGAAATAAATCAGTTGATCAAGGGATACACAAGATGAGTCCAGTATAAAACCAAAAATGAGCATACAGGTAACAAGATAACTATCTATACAACTTTTCATTGAAGACTAGCCACAGAGAAGAAATCAAATGACACACAGTAAAAAATTCCAACCCAGGGGGCCACCAAATTGCTGGGCATATTAGGTATCCTGGTCATATTTAAAAAGAAAAATCTTACTAAGGGAGAAAGAAACTGCATCCTGAAATTTAAACTACGCATTTATAAAAAGCTTAAAATACTTTGATAGTTTTATTTTAAATGAACTATTCCAAACTAATCATTCACCTGACCATTCAGTGAAAGACCTAACAGGTTTGCACCTCACCGTACAGAATTGTCTGGATAATGGAAATAAATCTTTAAGGACCAACCACTACACCATCCACAACAATAACCAAGCCATATCCCACAAGGAAGAAATAGGATCGGTTACATGGATCAAACAATGACATTGAGCTATAACAAAAACCAAATTTTCAATAAATTTATCTAGAATAAGGTCTTTTTTAATGGTTTTTCTTACATTTTTCTTTAGTCTTCTTCTACTGTTTTTAATCGGACTACTTCACACTAGGCCTCCGTTGATCTTCTCACATGACTAAACCACCTTAAATGAATTTCTGTCATCTTCTTCTCAGTAGGTACTACTCCCAACTTTCTCCCAGGCACATTTGTTCCTAATCTAATCTAATCTTTCCTTGTATGGACACTCATCCACCTCATCATAGTCATTTCTCATCACTCCACCATCCATCCGAACAAAAATAACTGGTATTCCCTATACTAGCCCTGAAATATTAAGTGGCTGAAATTGATGCCAGCTCCTACAGCCCCATTTACTACCAATCCTAACATAACAATGCCTCACTTCTTGACCAGTCTTCCCCACGAAACTCACTTAGAGCATACGGATAAGCAGGTAGATATTATTGTCAAAAGGATAAATCTGAGCCCGTAAGTTCAAAATTGTAGAATTACTTTAGAAAGTGAAGTTGGAAATTAAACGTCCTAATGGCTTAAAACTAGAGATCATATTCATTGAAATCATGGACTTGGACAAGTATGAATGCTGGTATGCAAAACAAACAAGAATTCCAAAGTTCTATTCATATTGCTAATACAATGTCCAGTGGCTTTTATATTCGCCTAAGCATTGTCTCTGCTTCAACTTGCTTTACTCAATCTCTGGGATTAAGTGACTTGTAGAGACTCTAAAAGTACATTAGATGCAGTGCTTAACTGCTCCCCCTTACATTGTGGCAAACAAAACTATAAGGCAACATAAAAATAGTCATAAATATGCAGAACACCAACTCGAACCGCGTCCCATCCATGCTCATCACAAGCTCAAAAATTTCTTCACAAGTGGCCTCCACAACACCTACTGCTTTCATTGCTCTACTACAGCTCCTCGGCTGCATAAAGAAGCAAATTGACGATGATTGTGTTTCCCAAAACATCCTGGGAAATGTTAAAATCACACCATGAAAATAAAGCAAGACAGGGAAAAAAAAAAAATCGCACAAGGTAATCGACTTCAAGAAGCTCTTCAAAAATACGGAGTCCTGCCAATTTCAGACGAAGAAGTCACCTTAGTTTATACCATTACAACACATCCAGTCATTGAAACATTAACATATATCCTTGGATAACTTTTCTTTTCTGTCACCAAGGAAGTAAATTGCTCTATTATGTAAAAAATGCGACAAACCATTTTGGCATTGTAAAAGACGCCAATGCTTTCTTGAAAATGCTTGGTTATTGATATTCTGACTTGACAAATCTGAATCTATTTTCCCGTGTCCAGTCAAAAACTGATGCCCGGAGGACCTGCAGCTCATAAAAGGAAAGGTTTAAATATAGATTTTAGCAAAGTAATTGTAAGCACATAAGCTGGAGGGATACAAAGTAGACCATTTCCAATTGTTGTCCTCCTTAACAAATTTGGATGAGCCTCATCCTTCATCCTCCTGAGCACTGAACCTGATGAGGATATGCATAATTAAGATTGGTATCCCACAACTAACTATAGTGGAGCTATTTGCTCAGCAGTGCAATATAAAAATGCTTAAAGACAATTAAATCATGTTTATGTCTCAATGAATTCTTTCAGTTGCATCTCCAAAGAATGGAAATTGGAATGAGAGAAACAATCTTAAGGAAGACAGACATAATTCAAATAATTACAGATATAGGAAATGATGGCATAAAAACAGCAGGAAAACTGTAAATGTTGACATCTTCTCCAATAAGTAAGTGAAAAAGTAAAACCCAAAGATACTTACTGGCTTTCATGGTCTGAGGAAGAAGCTGTCCTCCCATTGTCCATCCCAGACTTGTACTCAAAAGAAATATATTTGTTACCATTTGATGGCAGTGCTCCCTGATGCTGCATGCATTGAAAGTTCAGTAGCATCAACGTACACAACAGGAAAGCATGTCTTAGAAAGATGAATTTGCAAAGACTGCAAACCATCATCTCAGCCATGTATGAAGAAAAATGCTTTTCATTTTTCAAGCCAATATATATAAGGGAGACATAATTCTAACCAGGAATATAAATATTGTTCCAAATTTAAAAAAAGAAAATAGGATTATGCAATCTGATGAAGCAGACCTGATCAATAACATACTCAATTTTTTCCTTCCAGATTAGTGCCTCTTGAATGTTAAATGCTGCCATCTGCAACAACAACCCGAGTAATAAAATATTCACACAGCACCAATGACAGCAAAATTAAAAAATAAAAACAAACAAACAAACGATAAATATATGCTGGTCATATGAATGTGAGGAAAAAAACACACACTGTAATTGGGTGGTACTTTTCTTTCTTGTTGTAAACAAAACATAAACCATCTGCAAAAAAATAAATAAATATGATCAAAAAATATAGAGCGAACAAAATCATAGTACATATGGTAACTCTATAAATAGTTCAAATAAAGTGATATTTTAACTACAAAGAGAATTACCAAAACCCAGCATATGCCACTTTCAAAATAGCATCTATGGTCAAATTGTTTAATTCAACTTTACAAGAAAAACATTTAATCAAAATTCTTGACATATCTTTTCCTCTTCTGAAATCATTCAAAAAAAGAAAGAAAGAAAGAAAGAAAACCAAGAATTTCTAAGTCCCTTCCACTCATGACTAAGGATTAGCTAATCACCAGTCCCTGTACGCATCAACAAGTGAATAGGTACTCCTAAAACTGTAAAAGTTGGTAGACAGCTTATACAAAATTAATGTTTATAAAAACTGCAGCAGCTGGAGCAAAATTAAGTCACAGCATGCAAACACAGAATGCAAAACAATTACTCAGGTATAAGGTTTGATTTTAATCAGAATGATGGTACTAAACAGGATTAATACTAATAACATATTGCATGTTCACATGCCTAACAAAGCTTTGTATCCTGATGTGTTCCTCTAATTTTAGAAATAACTGCACATTCATTTTTGCATTGTTCAGCTACCAGCTACATTTGGAGTAGGCTTTTTGGTGTTTTTGGTGACTCATGTTTGTAAACTTGAAGCTTGTATTATTCACTTTAATTTGGTTTAGAGTTAGAGGTTTTAGCTGGAGTAAGGATGAAAAAGCTTTATGGCAGTGTGCAATTTATGCAATCCTTTGGCATCTTTGGTTGGAGGGGAATGCTTGGATTTTCTAGGGGAAATCTTTGTCCTTAGATTTGTTGCAAGATAGGATGACTTTTTGGCCTCCGTTTAGTGTTCAGCACACAGATTCTGTCAGGGAATCTCCCTGGTAGACATACAGATATATTGGAAGAGTTGGTATTGGGAGGAAGCTTCGCAGTTTCTTTTACTTATTGTGAAAAGTCTCGCCTGTTAAGTTCCCTTGGCAAGTGGACAAGGGATGCGTTTGCTTTTTCAGTAGCAGATTCGGATAGTGATCAGTACCCCTATCGTTCTTCCCATATAAAGTTTTTTCTATGAAAGCAACAAAAGGATCGAAGAGCTTAGTGTGAAAGGCTAAGGTTTACTGAGCTTTAATTTAAAAGAATAGGCTCCTTGAGTCATGCATGCTACTGGACTTTAGGCATCTCTTATTCATATGAACATTAACCTCCGAAGCGGAAGATGGATATCGGACTTTAATTTGTTTGAGTAATGTCAAATAAAATTACTTTTCAGTGTTACAGGCTGAAAATAATTGTAAAAATATTATCTTGATAAATAATCAGGTAAATAATACAAAAAGTGCATCTTTTTCTCAACGTTCTCAAGACTAAAGTAACATTTGCCTAAAACGTATAATTGGGCTTAGCCCATTTTAGACAAAAAAATTAAATACAATATCAAAATAGTATGCAAAATAATTAAAAAATAAATATATATCATATGTATAAAAAATTATATGGAAATGAATTTTTTTTTCTTAAAAAATGTTTTAAACAAGTTAAGTATTACGTTACTTACATCAAAATTTAATTATAAGTGAGCGATAATATAATATATTAATAAAAAAAATACCAAATAACTGTGAGTATGTGAAAAAAATTAATATTATAAATATTTCAAAAAATTGACCGAAATAAACACTAAAAAACTATAGATTGAGTCCAAAAAAATATTAGAAGACATGACATAGTTTGAATATATATGGAGATAACTTTTGTACTTTGAAAAAGAATCTAAAATAATATTTAAGAAAAAAATTCCATGTTATTATGTAAAAGGCACTTGTTGGTAGCATTAGCTTATTATAGTAATACTTTATCAAAAAAAAAAGTCTATAATAGTAACAAAAAATGAGCTCATTAGCAAAAAAACGATTTTAAAATGTCGATGGCCCAAGGTAGCTAGCATTTAATAATTTTTTTTTGGGGTTAGTTTAGTAAACTCGTAGATATGTTAATGAAAAATTCAAAGATAAATTTCTCAAAAAATTTTTCTTATAAAACTAATCTATAAATTTTTTACTTTATTTTTAAAATTGTACTAAACTGACCATAAGAATATATTTGGTTTGTGAGTAACAAGAAGTAAAATTTTATGAAAAAAAAAAAACATGTTTGATATATCAGTAAATGAAAGAAGATAATTTAATGGAAGTAACAAACAATTTACGTCATTTTGGAGTGACATCTCACCACAGTTAAAAAAAACAATCCAGAAACTATAACCCATGCCAAGACTTTCCAGGTCAATCAACGCATGGTGGGCCATCCTTATTCCTTACTACTGATCCTGTCATGGAGTTGGCTATTCACATTTTGGAACCCATGTCACTCTGTTCCTTGCCGAATGTTGTTGACATTTCATTACAGTTTCCTTGAAGGAGCAACACGAAAATGATGCGCTGGAAAAACGCTGCTGCTTAAGCATAATATAGCATGTTGCAGCAGGCTATGGTTTCTGCATCTGACTTTGAATATGCTTTCTTAATAAAAAACGTGCATGGGCATCCACAAATGGTAATATGAAGAGTATCTTGTTCACCGTCTAGATGCATAAACCTTTTACAGCAATAAATAAATTGGTAGGGAATTTAGACATCAAACTAAACACGGACAAAGTTAATTACTTCTTGCCATCAAAGTTACATTTGTATGGATATAAAGCTAATAAATATTTAACAAATTAAAACAGATATACAAACATGATCTTGCCTGTTTCCATATTACATAGTTACACACATTACATATATAGTTACACACATGTTTGTACAGCGCCAAATTTTTTAACACACATTACATAGTTTTTTTTTTTTTTGACTTGACACACATTACATAGTTACACTTTTAGAAATTGTCTAAACTCACCATCTTTGGCCTTCTCACAAACTCTTCAAATCTGCCACATGTTCACTGTTTCATCAGTACTGCAAGATGTAGCACATGAGTAGACTCAGAGAAGATGAAACTTTTTCATAAAGAAAAAATGGAGCTCTCGTAATTGATTGACAAGCAAAGCAAAAAGTTACTACTCTTTTACTTATTGTATATATTGCCTTTCTGTAAGTAAAAGTTCTATTTTTACAGTTTCAATCTTACTCAGGAGTTATATATTGTCTAACATTCCTACTATTTTACTTATAGCATGCATATATATAATATATGTCATGCTAGCAAGATGCTATAGTTTTTTCTTTTTTATATACAGGAGATTGAATGTAAGATCTCTTATGTTGGCGGTGAAGAATAACGATCAAAATATCAGCATCTTTATTTCAAGAGTATTTATGTTCTCCCTCTAAAATAAAGTTGCTCTGATCTCCTTGTACATAAAGGCAGCAAGTCATCTCTTGCCATTAGGCATGGCAACAGGCGGATAGGGCCGGTTTTCTCACATTCCGACCCCACCTCACAGCATAAACATTGGCTTTGTAAGTTTTGAATGAAAAAATTCAAACTCACCTTGCAGCATAAATAAAGAACTCACACCCTACTCGCATCTATGATCATTCGAGTTATAAATTTATAAAATAATCAATTAAAATATAAAAAAAGTTATAATATGATATAAACTAAAATATATGTTTTAAGAAGAATACAAATTCTAACAAGTCAAAAATTAAACAAGTTAATAAGATGATCATTTCTTTTTTGATATAATAACATGATCAATTCTAAATAATAAAATTATAAAAATTAAAATATTAGATATGAAGTCAATAAAAAAAATAAAGTCTAACAGTTACTCTTACATAACTTTTCATGATGCAATTAACTCTTTTACTATTATTCTTTTATTTATCATTAATTATAGTATAATTTATGAAAAAAAAAATATAAAAAAAAATTAAAATATTAAATGTGCGAAACGGGAACAGGTCGGACACCCACAAATCGAAAAGGTGTATTTGCCATGACTACTTGCTGTGTGTAACTCTCAATATAGTGAAAACTTACTGTGGAAGTGGACGTAGAAAAATTCATGGTTCTATGATCCACAAAAAATGTCCTGTACATTCTCTTTTGTTCTTTTCTTCTACTTTATTCTTTTGGTTAGTTCCAAGATTCGTAGAACGGGTCCTTCCTAACATCTTACCCATACCCCGTCCATCCTTACCTCTTTAGCTTTGCTCAAATGGGCAGTGTCTGGGGATTCTAATTTTTATAGATTTTCTGGGGGAAAAAAGTTCTAGTTATGCTGATTTCAAAAAAACGATATCAGTAACAGATGATTGACAGTAACCAACGGAAATGAAGGAAAACATTTATTAGTCAATCACATTAACAACAGAGAAGGAAAATTTGAAATCCTGCTTTCCTTAGAAATTGATTTAGCTCAAGTAGTTTAGACTTATCTAAAGAACTAGAATCCATAATTGAAGTACGAATATTTCTCATGGAACTCAATAGGGAGCTTAAGTTGTAACTACGAATAACAAAGTAATATTTCGAGTGTTACAGTACTTGTGCTATTATGTTAATTCGGTGATTACTGTAATTGACACACATTTTTTTTTTACAAGAAAGAGATTATGTTACTCAGTGCTCACCTTTGTTTGGCATATATGATATATGATTCTTGAAACAAGCGACGATGACAGGTGCAGACAGGATTACAGGGTTTTTTGCCTATATGCTCCTGATTCAGAGCCTATCAACCATACGGTCAAATTCATTCCAATCGCCTACATATGGACCTGTGTGTGGGAAGAATAGTTTCTTCCAGTTCCAGTGCCTCTTCCATTTTTGACATGATTTTCTCTGCACACAGTGGTCCGATATTTCAAATATCATCCATCATACATGCTGTTCAATAGACTGGATATAACTTCATATGGACACATTAAGGGGGGAAGAACAAGAAAGAAAACATTCATGAATTTACCACAAAATGTCTCTGTCTCTGTCTCTGCCTCTGCCTCTGCCTCTGCCTCTGCCTCTGCTTGTTTGTTCCAATTCGAATTTTGGAATGTGAGCAACCTTTTGCCAATCTTCCCCTGTTCCCCTCTTGCATCGCTCCTCCAGCATAGGGCACTTATAAATATACAATTCACGCATGTTTTTGAGGTTCTGAAAGTTACTTGGTAGTGACCTTAACTTGGGACATGCCCAAATACATAATTGTTGAAGAGAGGTCATGTCTCCCAACCAATCTGGCAATGAAGGCAGATAAGGAAAATCTACTATATTCAGCATTTGAAGGGAAGGGATACGCTGTAAGCCTTCTGGTAAGATGCTGCTTTGGAGCGCGCCCAAGATTTAAGTTACATTAGCTTATTACAATGTTTAGTGGGTTATTTATAAATCTTTTATAATTATTCGTTAAAGTCGAAGGTTTACTTCAATCTTGAAGTGAAGTGCGCTTTTTTTTAATTTTAAATTTCTATTTTTTTAAAAAAAAATAACTTATTAGTAAAAAAAAATATAACTCATTAAAAAAAACGTTTTAAAATGTTCCATCGGCCCACCGCAGCTATCATCTAATTTTTTTTGTTTTGTCAGTTTGGTACAACTTTAAAAATGAGTTTAAATATGAAGATGAAAAATTCAGAGATTAATTTTTCATATAATTTTTCTTATAAAAATTTATTTGTAAATATTTTCATCCCATTTTCAAGAGTATGCCAAACTAACCCATAAGGATATGTTCGCTTTGTGAATAAAAAATGGTGAAGTTTTAAAAAAAATAAAATTTTATAAAAAAAAATACATGTTTGGTATAACAATAAATGAAAGAAGAAAAAATTTATGGGAATAACAATTCACGTCATTTTGGGATGAAATCTTATCACAGTTAAAAAAGGGGAAAAAGAAAAGAAATCACTGCTTAGACACGGATGAAAAGCTAAAAGCTGAGACTTTGTTGGTTGCTTTGAGAAGTATCAATGAAAATATCGATCATGATAGATAAAAACAACCCATAACCCTTGCCTTGACTTTTCCGAGTCAATCAACGCATGATGGGTCTTCCTTATTCTTTATTATTGGTCCTGTCAGTGTCAAGCGGTTGGCTATTTCATTGCAATTTCGTTGCTATTTCCTTGCTATGTAGTTGCTATTTCATTGCAATTTCGTTGAAGGAGCAACACGAAAATGATACGCTGGAAAAACGCTGTTCCACAAGCATAATATATTGCATATTGCAGCAGGCTATGGTTTCTGCATCTGACTTTGAATATGCTTTCTTCATAAAAACGTGGGCATCCACAGCCACAAATGGTAATCTGACGAGTGCCTTGTTCACTCTCTAGATGCATAAAGCTTTTACAGCAATGAATAAAATGGCAGGGAATTTAGACATCAAACTAAACGGGGAGAAAATTAATTACTTCTGGCCATCAAAGTTTCATTTGTAGTTGTGCGGATATAAAGCTAATAATTAATATTTAATAAATAAAAACAGATATATAAACACACGTTAATTTCATAGTTACATTTCTGAAAATTGTCTAAAGTAAGCTCACCATCTCTGGCCTTCTCACAAGCTCTTCATATCTGTCACATGTTCACTGTTTTATCAGTACTGCAAGATGTAGCACATGAACAGACTCAGGAAAGAAAAAAAACTTTTTCATAAAGGCAAATGGAGCTCCCATAATTGATCGGTCACTAAAAGTACAAATTACTACTCTTTTACTTATTGTACATATTACCTTCTGCAAATAAAAGTTCTATTTTTAGAGTTCCAAAACGAAGGAGTTTCAAACTAAGGAGTTATATATTGTCTTACACTCCTACCATTTTACTTATAATTTACACTATATATGTCATATCAGCAAAATGCTACACTTTTTTCAATTTCATATACAGTTTCAAAACTCGTAGCCATTTGGAACGTAGGATATAGTATGGTTGTATCAAATGTAAAAGAATACATGCACAAAAAAATACAAAGAAATTGTAAATATATATACATATATAAAAACCTGGATACTATAAACATTTGAAAAACTATAAAAAAAATACTGTAAAAAATATAGATTGAGTCCAAAAAATATTGGAAACCCGACATAGTTAGAATATTTTAAAAATTATGGGTAAACTGTTCTAAAAAATGGGTTGATTAGGGATATATTTTGTACTCTGAAAAAAATCCGAAATAATATTTAATAAAAATATAAATTTCATATTTTAGTCAAAAGACACTCGTAGTTGTAGCTAAAGTTAGCTCATTATAATAGGAAAAAAGACATTTAGCTCATTAGGGGAAAAAACCCATTTTAAAATATTGGCCCATTGGCCTAACGTAGAGCATCTAATAATTTCCCTTTTGAAAAAAAAAAAAAATCACTGCTTAGACACATATGAACTGATAAAGCCATGTTAGAAAGTTCTAAACATGGTTCTACTTTTGAACGCCGGAAGATTAGCATCTGTCTGTTTTCACATGTTTGATCTATATTGTTGCGTTTTCCTTCTTGGTCCACCTTTCTTTTTGTACTATGGCAGGGCCATAATCAAAGAACAAGGAAGCCAAGAAGGGGATCCTAATCCATTGAAGGAATGAAGGTTTTGTTGAATAAAAAAATAAACACTTCTCTAGGAGAAATGATAACTAAATGTCCAAGCTAAAAAGGTAATAAGGCCCAAACCAAGTTGAAAGAACCTCTCGAATTTTGTAGCATGACACAGTTATTCTTTCAATGACTTCCAAATAGGAAATAATATAATAGTGCTCAAAGAACATAATATACAAAAAGATAGATCAACGAAAAAGAACATTAGACGGTGATCTTTGTGGTAATGTCCAACCCAACATCATCACGACAACAATATGATCTTAAGGCATAAAACTGTCAAAAGCAATGCCAATGAAGCATTTAGCAGAACAGTGGCTTCATAGGGCAGAGCTATAACGTTGATCTAAGGACATCTCCAACCTCCTCCGTCTCCCCTTGTTGGACAAAACTTCCTTGAACCCCAAGGGCAAGGATGTAGATCACTCATTGAGGGCAACGACCCCTAGTAAGTAAAATACCTTCAGTCATAGAACCATTAAAAAGGAAAGGTAGTGACGAAGCCGTATCTTTATCTGAACATTGCAACCATTTTATTTATAGTATACAATATATATGTCATACCAGAAAGATGCAATAGATTTTTTATATTTCATATACAGGAGATTGAATCTAAGGTCTCTTTATATTGAGCTTTCCTCAAATGGGCAGTGGCTGGTGATTTTATAGATTTTTCAACTGAAAATGTAAATTATGAATTGATTTCACAAAATCATATAACAGTCACAGATGATTGATAGAAACCAACAAAACTGAAATAAACGTTTATTAGTCAATCACTTTAATAACGGAAGGAAAAATTTGAAATCCTGCTTGGGCCATTTAGGACCCAGAAAAAAAAAATCTATATATCATATCAAAATAGTATGTGGAATAATTCAAAAAAATAAATATTTATCATGTGTTTAAAAAGTATATATAGAAATGAAATTTTCTTTTGAAAAATGTTTTAAACAAGTATTGAATTACTTGCATCGAAATTTAATTTTAAGTGAGTCATAATAAAATATATGAATGAAAAAAAAACAAAATAACAGAAAATATGTAAAAAAATGGAAAAATTTGTAAAAATCGACCAAAATAAATACTGTAAAAAACTATAGATTGAGTCCACAAACAAAAATATAAGAAGACTTGAAATAGTTAGAATATATGGAGATAACTTTTGTACTCTGAAAAAAATCCGAAATAATATTTGAGAAAAAATTTCATATTATTATATAAAAGACACTTGTAGGTAACATTAGCAAATTATAGTAACAAAAAATTATCTCATTAGCAAAAAAAAAAAATTTAAAATGTCCCATTGGCCAAACTTAGCTAGCATTTTGGGTCAGTTTAGTACACTCTTAAATATGTGGATAAAAAATTCAAACATAAGCTTTTCATATAATTTTTCTTATAAAGCTTTGTCTATGACTTTGTCTATGACTTTATCCTTTATTAAAGAGTATATCAAACTGACCCATAGGGTAAGTTTGGTTTACAAGTAATAATGGATGAAATTTTAAAAAAGAAAAATTTTATGAAAAAAAAATGCATGTTTGGTATATAGGTATATTAAAGAAAAATTTTAGGAATAACAATTCACTTAATTTTGGAGTAAAATTTTACTCTAGCTAAAATAGGAAAAAAAAAAACAAGTCACTACTTAGACGTTGACGGAAAAGTTGGAAGTTCATATTTTTTATACGTTTAAATTAATTTATTTTATATTAAAATTAACTTATAATCAAAAATTTTATGTAAAAATTTTTGAAAAAAAAAAAAACAGTTTCATCCTAAAAGAAAAAGTTAGAGCAAAGATACTATTTGTTTTGTTGTTGCTTTGCAAAGAATCAATGAAAATATTGATCAGCACAGATAAAAACAACCCAGAAGCTATAACCCTTGCCTAGACTTTACCAAATCAATCAACGCATGGTGGGCCATCCTTATTCCTTACTATTGGTCCTGTCATGGAGTTGGCTATTCGCATTTTGGAACCCATGTCACTCTGTTCCTTGCCGAATGTTGTTGACATTTCATTGCAGTTTCCCTGAAGCAGCAACACGAAAATGATACGCTGGAAAAACGCAGCTGCTTAAATATAATATATAGCATATTGCAGCAGGCTATGGTTTCTGCATCTGACTTTGAAATATGCTTTCTTAATAAAAACGTGGGCATCCACAAAAGGTAATATGAAGAGTATCTTGTTCACTGTCTAGATGCATAAAGCTTTTACAGCAATAAATAAACTGGTAGGGAATTTAGACATCAAACTAAACAGGGACAATGTTAATTACTTCTTGCCATCAAAGTTCCATTTGTATGGATATAAAGCTAATAAATATTTAACAAATAAAAACAGACATAAAAACATGTTCTTGCCTGTTTCCATATTACATAGTTACACACATATTTGTACAGCGCCAAATTTTTTAACACACATTACATAGTTTTTTTTTTACTTGACACACATTACATAATTACACTTTTAGGAATTGTCTAAACTCACCATCTTTGGCCTTCTCACAAGCTCTTTCATATCTGCCACATGTTCACTGTTTCATCAGTACTGCAAGATGTAGCACATAAATAGACTCACAGAAGATGAAACTTTTTCATAAAGAAAAATGGAGCTCTCGTAATTGATTGGCAAGCAAAGCAAAAAGTTACTACTCTTTTACTTATTGTATATATTGCCTTTCTGTAAATAAAAGTTCTATTTTTACAGTTTCAATCTTACTAAGGAGTTATATATTGTCTAACATTCCTACTATTTTACTTTATAGCATACATATATATATGTCATGCTAGCAAGATGCTATAGTTTTTTCTTTTTTCATATACAGGAGATTGAATGTAAGATCTCTTATGTTGGCGGTGAAGAATAATAAGATCAAATATCAGTATCTTTATTTCAAGAGTATTTATGTTCTCCCCTCTAAAATAAAGTTGCTCTGATCTCCTTGTATATAAAGGCAGCAAGCCATCTCTTGCTGTGTGTAAATCTCAATATATATAGTGAAAACTTGGTGCGGAAGTGGACCTAGAAAAATTCATGGTTCTATGAACCACCAAAATTTTCCTGTGCACTGTCTTTTCTTCTTTTCTTCTACTTCATTCTTTTGGTTAATTCCAAGATTCGTAGAACGGTTCCTTCCTAACATCTTACCCATACCCCATCCATCCTTACCTCTTTAGCTTTGCTCAAATGGGCAGTGTCTGGGGATTCTAATTCTATAGATTTTCTGGGGGAAAAATTTCTAGTTATGTTGATTTCAAAAAAATCATATCAGTAACAGGTGATTGACAGTAACCAACGAAAATGAAGGAAACATTTATTAGTCAATCACATTAACAACAGAGAAGGAAAATTTGAAATCCTGCTTTCTTAGAAATTGATTTAGCTCAGGTAGTTTAGACTTATCTAAAGAACCAGAATCCATAATTGAATTACGAATATTTCTCATGGAACTCAATAGGGAGCTTACGTTGTAACTACGAATAACAAAGTAATATTTCAAGTGTTACTTGGTTTTCTGCAGTAAAATGAAAGAGAGCAGAGGAAAACAGAGAAGCAATTCATGAAACCAAGCTAACTTGTACGAGAGGCTTTCATTTCATACTAATATATTGAAGTGATACAAAAAAATATCATTACAATCACAATAAGTCAGAAAGATTTATGCCAAAAGTATGGCTAACAAGTTCAACCAACTAACCAAGACTTGCTTCTCCTAAATTTTTGGTATGCCATACCCATTTACCAACTCATCAAAATATGTAAATAAAATATAAGATGTGACAGCAAATGTGTCACCACTTCAACACTCCTCCTTGACACTTTTGTTGGAAACTCCAAGTCTCTTTCTCAGCTGCCTTTGCTTTTGGTGAAGCCTTGATCAAATTGTTTCTTATCTGGTCTTTAAATTTGCAATTCATCTTCTGATTAACATTCTTCAACTTTACTGACTTTCTAATGCACGGTGTTTCGCATTTATATATTGGTTCTTCCTTGCTGGACAAAATCTTGATATAGTAATAGATGACTTGTTATTAGCCCTCTTGACAATAGTCTTGTCTTCATGTTGTCCCAAATCAGTTGTAATTTTTTTGAGCCAAATAGATCGATTTGATACTACTTCAACTTCAGAAAAGCTTGTAGGTTGCAGTACAGCTACATTGCACTTTTCATAAATTTTTTTCTTTGCTTCAATATTTTGCTCTAGGAGAATGTTTTTTTGAGCTGATTCTTGATTGAAGTTTCAGCCCTTTTGTGCCATAGGGCTGAGTCATCAACTATACTACACATGGCTTTGTCAAAGTTAGGATCCCATTGAAAGTTCTGCCTTTCATTGCTACTGACATTAATTCAAACCACTAGGATCTAAGATTTTTGCATGTGTGGTCTTTAAAGATCAGGCTATACTATTTTCCCATCTGTCCAAGACTCAACAGATTAAGACCTATATTTGGAACATAAAGAACATTTGGAATGATCTTATTACCTGCAGTAGTTTTTGATCAAAACAGACCTTCTCCTTCAGCTTTTGATGACATTGCATTTGCAAGCTTTATCATTGAGGAGCCAGTCTTTCTCAAGTCTTTGAACAAATTAACATTTGATGTCATATGATTAGTGCATCCACTATCAATTAGCCATAATTCTTTGTTATTACTTGCTGCATAGCAAATAGCAGTAAATAAATATTCCTCCTCCTTAATTGCTGCTCAGTTCAGCAACTTGAGCTTCTTGTCTTTGCTGGCTTTATTCTTCATGGTTTGCTCTATTTTGCAAACTTATCCACATGACCAAGCTGATTACAGGCTGTGCATTTCACTCCTGGCCTGACCAACAAAAATTTTTCTGAGTGGCTTTTCTGCTTGCAATGAGGGCAAGGAGGATACTTTCCTTTCCAGCGTACTCCTCCTTTGTGCCTCTCCTTTTTCTTCTTTTTCATCTATTTCTCATATTGCTTCCTCATCCAGTGATGCTTACTTGTTGTTTACCTTTGAACCTTGCCACAAATGCTTCTTCTGTAGCTTCTTCAAGTCTTATAGCTCGTCTTTGTTCTTGGGCTTGTAAGGCATTGATAATTTCTGTCAAGTCAGTTGAGAGAAAGTCTTTTGAGTCTTCCAAGAAGATATTTTGGCTTCAACTTCTCAGAACACTAAAAGAACCTTTCAACAATTCTTCTCTTCGTTAACTCCTCTCCAAGCAACCGGATTTGATTCACCAACATTCATGAGCCTATCAGAGTACTCCTTACAGTCTCATTGTCTTTCATTCTGAGAACTTCAAACTCCCTCCTTAAATTCAGCACTTGCATTTGCCTAGTCCTTTCACTTCCTTGAAATCCAGCTTGAGTGTATCCCATGCTTCCTTTGCAGTTTCACAAGCCCATAATCCTTGTGAAAATATGTTTTGATACAGCTGATTGGATGCAAGCTAAGGCTTTGTACCTTTTGGCAATTCCTCACTGTGTTGCCTAATCTGAGCAAGAGTTGGATTTGCTCCAAGTGGTGGTGGATCTCTGCCTGTTTCCACCACTTTCCACAAGTCAAAGGCTTTCAAATATGTCTTCATTTTGACTGCCCAGATTTGGTAGTCTTCTCCTGTAAATTCAGAAGGCAAGGGAGCTGAAAAATTTGATGAAGCCATAACGATTTTTTTGGTTTTCTGGTTTAAGAGAAGGAAGCCTTGCTGTTTTCTCCCTTTCTATATCACTGATTCTTCATACTATTCTCACATAGCCCTCAAAATCATTTAACTCTTGATACCATGTTGGTTTTTGCAGTAAATGAAAGAAGAGCAGAGAAAACAGAGAAGCAATTTCATGAACCAAGCCCACTTGTACGAGAGGCTTTCATTTCATACTTACATATACTGAAGTGATACAAAAAAATATCATTACAATCACAATAAGTCAGAAAGATTTCTGTCAAAAGTATGGCTAACAAGTTCAACCAACTAACCAAGACTTGCTTCTCCTAAATTTCTGGTATGCCCATACCCATTTACCAACTCATCAAAATATGTAAATAAAATAAGATTGACAGCAATGTGTCACCACTTCAACAGTTACAGTACTTGTGCTATTATGTTAATTCGGTGATTACTGTAATTGACACACATTTTTTTTTTACAAGAAAGAGATATGTTACTCAGTGCTCACCTTTGTTTGGCACATACGATATGATTCTTGAAACACGCAGCGATGACAGGTGCAGACAGGATTACAGGAGTTTTGCCTATATGCTCCTGATTCAGAGCCTATCAACCATACCGTCAAATTCATTCCAACCGTCTACGTATCCATCTGTGTGTGGGAAGAATAGTTTCTTCCAGTTCCAATGCCTCTTCCATTTTGACATGATTTTCTCTGCACACAGTGGTCCGATATTTCAAATATCTATCACATACATGCGGTGATATAACTTCACATGGACACGTTAAGGGGGGAAAAACAAGAAAGAAAACATTCATGAATTTACCACAAAATGCCTCTGTCTCTGCCGCTGCTCGTTGCAATTTTAATTTTGGAATGTGAGCAACCTTTTGCCAATCTTCCCTGTTCCCCTCTTGCATCGCTCCTCCAGCATAGGGCACTGATAAATATATAATTCATGCATGTTTTTGAGGTTCTGAAAGTTACTTGGTAGTGACCTTAACTTGGGACAAGAGCCAATAGTTAATTGTTGAAGAGAGGTCATGTCTCCCAACCAGTCTGGCAATGAAGGCAGACAAGGAAATTTTATCTATATGTCAGCCTTTGAAGGGAAGGGATACGTTGTAAGCCTTCTGGTAAGATGCTGCTTTGGAGCGCGCCGAAGATTCTGAATTGAACCGAAGGGCAGTTAGCTGGTTCATATTACACGGCAGAGCCACCAGCTCTGGACAGTCCATACGATTTCAAGACGCTCAAGACAAGTTAGGTGTCCCACACCTTCGGACAAGGTTTTGAATTTCTCACACCAAAAAATCTCCAAACTTCGAAGAGAAGACAGACCTTGCAACGCTTGCTCCGGAAAAGACTCCAGTTTGGTTACAAGAATTCGAATTGAAAGTTCCTCTAGTGCACTGAGGCCCCCGAGTTCATCAGGTAATACCTTGGGTTCATGCGAAGTATTACGATTGTCAAGGGTCTTAAGACGATCCATATACCGCACAACGTCTTTATTGCCATGGTAATCAGAGAGTGAATACAACAATGCTTCTCCACTTTTCCAAACTTTCAGATGTCAACAGATTGAAGGCACGGCAATGTTAACTTGGGAACACCAAAAATGGTTACTTCGGAAAGAAGTGGGAGCATCTCTACTCCTTCATCTACCAACATCCTTTCTAAGTTTGGTAACCTGCGCAGAGTCAGTTTCTTCAAGGATGTGAAAGCCTTCTCCGCCATACTATCATAGGAGTCATCATCGATGTGCTTCACATCTTTCATCCCGGAGATAAAAAGAGTTGTTAAATGTGGTAACTTACCAAGTGGAGGAAGCCGCTGACAATTTATGCAGTCGTAGAGTATAAGATGAACTAAGCCTTTGAGAACTGAAGTATTTCTCATCCAACTTGGCAACTGCATTCCCCCGTAACAATTCATCCCAAAACTCTTGAGATTAGAGTGAGGCTCAAGGGCTTCAAGTACTATCTCAGCATCAGTAGCCTGTGAATTAGCATTACTACCCCATTGCAAGTATAAGCCATTCAGGTCCTTTTTACCAATCAAATTAGCTTGTTTAGAATCCATTCATTAGGACATCTCAAGCCTCTGATGTGTAGCTTGCCTCCTAGCTGTAAGTCATGTAACTCTGCTAAGCCAAACCTGTCTTTGAACCCACCATAAAAGTACTCAATGTCTTTAGACAAGTTAACTTCCCAATATTGGGGGGCATCACTGTTAATGACCTACAGTCTCTAATCACAATATGTCCCAGATCTTGCAACCGTGTTAATTGCTTGGGCAAACAAGAAAGAAAATCACAACTTTCTAGTTTCAGTATTTGCAATTTCGGCAACCAACAAATAGACTCGGGCAAGCTTGTGATGGGACTATCATAGAGGTACAAGTACCTCAAATGTGTATAATTCTTTGAGTGACAAGAGTTGAGAAGAGCCTGTAAGTAATGCTCGGAGACGATTCATTGATGGAACTCATGGAATTCTGAACCTCCGGATTTAACTCAGGAAAAGTCCGTAAGGATTCAACTTTCTTGAAGGCATTCTTGTTGAGTGGTTTATAAGAAACTAAGCAACGGATATGGTGAACTCTACTTGACAAATTAGTCAAGCTCGAAGACTTAGAAACCACACACTCTTCTCCCATAATAGATTGGGCAAGATCATGGACTAGATCATGCATCTTGAATGTAATGTTACCCAATTCATCAGTCTTGACTTTTTGGAAAAATGATCTTTCGTATAATTCGTTCCACGCCTCATTACCAACATCCTGTACCTCCAAATTTCCTCGAGATGAAATAAACCCATTAGTCATCCAAAGATGAATTAGATCTTCTTTCACAATTTCTTCATCTTTAGGAAAATGGCACAAAAAGAGAAACATCGCCTTAATAATAACTTCAAATGAAAGTAGCTTAGCCTCAAAGCAGGCATGATAGAATTGTTATCCTTGGGTAAATCCCACAACTTACTTTCCTTTACGAAAAGCCATTGGTTTACCTCACTTTTAAAGCACAAAAGGCTTCCCAGTGCTTTGGCTGCAAGAGGCGAACCTGCACATTTTCTCACTATCTCCTTGCCTATTGTTACAAGTTCTGCACGCTCTTCCCTGTTTGGTCCAAATGCATGAATGTTTGAACAAGGACCAATTGTCATCCTCAGATAAATGTGACAACTGATGAGCATGGCATGTTCCCATGATGCGTGCAACATGCGCAAGTCGAGTAGTGACCAAAATTGCAGCACCTTTTTTTCCACTGCCACACTGCAACAAAGACTACAACTCCTCCCATTTTACTTGGTCTTCGTTCCACACATCGTCTAGAACAAGTAAATACCTTTTGCTCTGCAACACTTCTTGAACTTTCTTTTGCGTTGATTCCAAAGTCTTGACGTCATGGGTTTGTTCGATGGCCAATTCTAGGATGGATTGTAGAATGCTCTTCTTACTGAAAATCATCAGAAACACACAAACCCAAATCTTCAATGTCAAAATGTCCACTTACCCTGTCATCATTGAAGACCAGTCGAGCAAGTGTTGTTTTTCCAAGTCCACCAAAGCCGACAATGGGATAGATGGAGAGGTCGTCACTGTTACTGGCATGCTTTAGAAGAAACTCCACAATCTGCTCTCGGTCTTGGTCTCTTCCATATACTTTGGGTTCAGTGATGACAGAGCAAGTTTGGCGCCATTCATCATCTTCAGGTTGCCTCTCCATGCTTCCCGCACGTAACTCAAACGTCCTCCTTTCTTGATTTTATCTTGATTTTAGTGGCAAGTTCAAGTAGCTCAATTTCAAGGCAGGTAAGATAGAAATTTTCATCCTGAAGCAAATTCCAAATCTCGCTATCTTTAAAGAATAGCCATTCTTTCTCTTCCCTTTTAAATCGCAAAAGACCTCCTAGAGCTTTTGCCGCAAGAGGTAACCCCTTGCACTTTTTCACTATCTCTTTCCCTATGCTAACAAGCTGTGTGTTTTCCTCTGTGTCTATTCCGAAAGCTCGTTGTTTGAACAATGACCCAACACTCGTCGTCAGTCAAACATGACAAGTGATGAGGAGAACATGTTCCCATAATTGATGCAACAGTTTGGGAGACGAGTAGCAACAAGAATTGAAGCCCATTTTGAACCACATGCTAGAGAATATTGCAGCTTATCCCACTTGTCTTGATCTTCACTCCATACATCGTCCAAAACAAGTAAATATCGTCTCCTATGCAGGGTTTCTTGAAGTCGTTTTTGTAGTGGATCTAATTCCAAATCCTCATAACTATGTCCCGAAGCTGATTCTAAAATTGCTTTTGTAATCCTCTTTAAACAGAAATCATCAGAGACACAAACCCAGATTCTTAACTCAAAATGCTGGGTTACCCGATCACCATTGAAGATGAGCTGAGCAAGTGCTGTCTTTCCAAGCCCACCCATGCCAACAATAGGATACACCGAGACATGCTCAGAGTCACTCAAAGTCCCAATCAAAGATTGCACGATTTTTTCCTTACCTTCTTCTCTTCCATACACTTGAGGCTAAGTAATAACTGAGGTGGTTTGGCGCCAGTCCACCAACTCAGCTTTCTTCTCTGGAAGCGTAATTATCTCACACAGATGAAACATCTTCCTTTCTTCAGCAATGCTATCTAATGTCTCCCTTATCTCTTTCATTTATTAGCAATTCTTCGACGAAACACAACATTTTTCGAACCAAGAGATGATAGGCAAGAATTTTGTACCTCGTTAAGCCATCCACACTTTTCTTCCTGATCCTCTCGTCGAAGGTCTCGTGTTGCACACTCGTCTAAGATGTTATCCAACACAAAAGCTGCATCTTCCAGCTTCTGCAACCAGTTTTTTATAGCCATATCTGTGAGCTGCTTCATCTCAGCATCTCTGCGAGCACAGCCCTGATTGTAGTATAGTAAGTGTGCTAGAAAGCTTTTTCAGTTCTTCATTGACAATTATGAATGATCCAAGCTCCTTTTGAATGAGCGAGCTCAAGTTCTCCAGCAGAACTGTGACAACAGCCTCAGCCATACTTGCAAATTTGTAGATGAAATGCTAGAAGATCAAAGTTTGTTGTGTGCTATTTTGCTTTGAAAAGCATCAATGAAGGTATTGATCATGGATTAAATCAACCCATAACCCTTGTCTAGACTTTCCCAAGTCAATCAACGCAGGGCGCGTCATCCTTATTCCTTATTATTGGTCCTGTTAGTGTCAAAGTAGTTGGCTGGTCACATTTTGAATACCGTGTGACTCTGTTTATTGGAGATAGGATAAGATCCAACTTATCCAACCGGTGAAGACATGCAGATGTCGCAGTGAACATGCTGATGTGAAGATTCAAATTCAATTCATAGGATTAGATAGTTTAGCTACTTTATCTGTTTAGCTTCCTTTATCTGTTAGCTATTTCTTTGAATGTTTTGATAGGTATTGGCCACCTTCGTACGTACGAACACGATCAGAGTTTCTCAGCGGAAGTGTTTCCTATCGTCGTGCTCTGATACCATAATAAAAAATGGTATCAATCCATTTCTGGTAGATGCAGAAGTTTTTCTCTCTTGCTGCAGATACAAGGCTGTGTCCTTTTTATAGGCCAGCTCTCGTGTGCAAGTGTAACTAACAAATAAGAAGCTAAAACAAACATTCAAAGAAATAGCTAACAGATAAAGGAAAGCTAAACAGATAAAGTAGCTAAACTATCTAATCCTATGAATTGAATTTGAATCTTCACATCAGCATGTTCACTGCGACATCTGCATGTCTTCACCGGTTGGATAAGTTGGATCTTATCCTATCTCCAATACTGTTCCTCACAAATGCAGTTGCAATTTCCTTGAGGGAGCAAGACGAATAGGATGGAAAAGAAGAAGCTATGAATGAAGTTAATTGCAATTGTTGTTTTTGTAACACAGAAAAAACAGAGAAGTGCAGAACAGAACTAGAGCAATATAGAAAAGGATTTGGTCTGAATGCATTGATTTTCGGAGTACCATACATATATATTACAGATATAGCTTGCTGTTGGTCAGTACACATGACAGATGCAAATCTCTATAAAGTAAGGACTAACACTCCTTTCCAACTACTCATCTGCTCACATTACAGCCCAACACTCCTCAAAGTCAGAAACAACACACTTGTTTTCACCTAACCAGACCAACTACAGCAAGGTCTGCCAAAAGGACAGAGAAAAGATATCTAATATTGACTTAAAGTATTCAGAAACATCTCAGTTTCTAACACTCCTCCTTGAGATTTTTCTTGGATACTCCAAGCTTTGATCTCAGCACTTCAAACTTGCCCTTGGATAGGGCTTTGGTCATGATGTCTGCAACTTGACTCTCTGAGCTGCAATGCTCCAAACAGATTTCCTTTGACTTCTCAGCCTCTCTGATGGCATGGTACTTCACATTAATGTGCTTAGTTCTTCCATGCTGGACAGGATTCTTTGTTATAGCAATGGCTGACTTATTGTCAACCCATATGACAGTAGCTTCATCTTGGAGTTGTCCCACTTCAGATAAAATTTTTCGAAGCCAAATAGCTTGATTAGCTGCTGATGCAGCTGAAATATACTCAGCTTCAGCTGAGGATTGGGCCACCACATCCTGTTTCTTTGAATTCCATGAGAAAATACCACTGCCAAATGAGAAAAACATATCCAGAGGTGCTTTTGGAATCATCTAAACTTCCTGCCCAGTCACTATCTGCATATCCTTGAAGTTTTCCACTTTCATTTTTCAAAAAAGACAAGCCATAATCAGTTGTACTCCTAATATATCTTAATACTCGTTTTGCTGCACCATAGTGAGCTTGACTAGGTGAATGCATAAATCTGGAAAGCAAGCTTGCAGCAAACATTATGTCGGGTCTGGTTGCTGAAAGATACAATAAACTCCCAATTAAGCTTCTGTACACAGAAGCATCTACCTTGCTGTTAGCATCATTACTTGACAGCTTCTCATTTACAACAAGAGGTGTGGCCACAGGTTTACATTTCTCCATGTGAAACTTCCTTAATATCTCCAAAGCATATTTTCTTTGTGAAATAAAAATTCCAGCATCTGATTGGTGAATTTCCATTCCAAGAAAATAATTCATCTCTCTCCCAAATCAGTCATTTCAAACTCATTTTCCATATCATGCTTAAATTGCTTTAGGGAATTTGAATTATTCCCTATCACCAGTAGATCATCAACATACAGGGACACAATGAGGTACACTTCATTTGTTGATTTCTTCACATATAAAGTAGCTTCATTTTCACTTCTTTTAAAGCCTTTTTGTAGAAGATAGCTATCAATTCTGCTATACCAGGCCCTTGGTGCTTGTTTCAAACCATAGAGTGCTTTATGAAGTTTATAGACTTTATCTTCACTTCCAGGAACCTGAAAGCCTTCAGGTTGATCAACATAGATGTCCTCCTCGAGTAAGCCATTTAAAAATGCTGATTTCACATCAAAATGATAGATTCTCCATCCCAATTTTGCTGCCAATGCTGCCAGCAACCTGATTGTATCATGTCTTGCCACAGGAGCAAATGTATCAGAAAAATCAACTCCATGCTGCTGAAAATAGCCTTTTACCACCAACCTGGCTTTGAGTTTGTTTATAGAACCATCAGGATTGAGTTTGGTTCTGTAAACCCACTTAACACCAATTACTTTTTGATTGTTTGTTCTGTCTACAAGCTGCCAAGTTTTGTTTTTCTCAATCATATTTATCTCCTCCTGCATAGCAGCTTTCCAACCTTCTTTGGCAGCAGCTTCAGCATACCTTGTAGGTTCTAATGCAGCAACATTGCACCTTCCATAAATCTCGTCCAAAGTTCTAGTGCCTCTAACTGGAAATTCAGTGTCATTGTCATAATTTCCTTCTTCATCTTCAATATTCTGATCTTGGAGATTATATTCTCCAAGTTGACCCTTACTTGAGGCTTCTATTACTGAACTTTCCCAATTCCACTTAGAAAACTCATCAAACTTCACATTTCTACTGACAAGAATCTTCTTTGTCATCAAGTTGTATATTCTGTAACCTTTGGAGTTACTACTGTATCCCACAAAAATACCAACTTCTGCTTTTTGATCAAGTTTGTCTCTCTTTACTTCTGGAACAAGAGCATAACACACACAGCCAAATATTTTGAGATGCTCAGCTGAAGGCTTCACTCCATGCCATGCCTCATAAGGAGTTTTTCCTTTCAAGGCTTTGGTAGGTAACATATTCTGTAAATACACTGAGGTATTAACTGCCTCAGCCCAAAATGTTTTAAGAAGGTTTTTTTCAAAAAGCAAACACCTGGCCATCTCCATCACAGACCTATTTTTCCTTTCACTCACTCCATTCTGTTGAGGGGTGTAGGGAACAGTCAACTGATGTTGGATTCCAGCTTGTTCACAGAAATTTTTGAACTCCCCTGCTGTGTACTCAGTTCCATTATCAGACCTGAGTTTTTTTATTTTGACATGCAACCTCATTTTCAACCATAGGCTTGAACCTTTGAAAAACAGAAAATACTTCTGATTTTTGCTTCAGAAAAAACACCCAACTCATCCTTGTAAAATCATCTATAAATAGCAGAAAAATACTTGCTGCCATTTAGAGATGTTGTGCTTATTGGACCACACACATCAGTATGTATGAGCTGTAATTTTTCAGAGGCTCTCCAGCTTGCTTCAGTGGGAAATGGCAATTTACTTTGCTTTCCATACTGACACGCTTCACACACATCAGCATTATCTTGAATGGCAGGTATGTTTTGAACTAAAGCATTTGAATTCATATGCTTCAAGGTAGAATAACTAAAATGGCCAAGTCTTTTGTGCCACAAGGAAGAGTCATCTACTGTACTTGAAAAAAGCATGCATAGCTGTATGTCTAAATTCTATTGGAAAGCTTTTATCTCTCATCCTAACAGACATTAGTTCATAACCAGAGGGATCAAATATGGTGCATGTCATGTCTTCGAAATGCAGGGCATAATGCCTCTCAAGCATTTGTCCCACACTTAAAAGACTTTGATTTATCTCAGGTACAAGTAAAACATCTGAAATAAACTTTGTACCTGAGGGAGTTTTCAACTGCAGCAACTCCTTTTCCTTTGACATCAACAAATTCTCCATTACCAATCTTGACTTTAGAAATGTAGGACTTATCAAGTTCCTTGAAAATGCTAGCATCATGTGTCATGTGATTTGTGCACCCACTGTCAATTAGCCATGATTCTTTACTGCAACTTACTGCATAGCTAGTAGCAACAAACAGCTGCTCCTCAGTCTGTTGCTGATGCTCAGCAACTTGGGCTTGTTGTCCCTGCTGGTTTTGTCTTTGATGATTTGCTTTGTTTTTGCAAACTTTCTCCACATGACCAAACTGATTACAGGCCCTGCATTTGACTCCAGGCCTAAACCAACAAAACTTCTCAGAGTGGCTTTTCTTCTTGCAATGGGGGCAAGGAGGATACTTTCCTTTCCAGCCTCCTCCTTTGCTACTTTCTCCCATTTTATCTTTTTCCTTTTTTTCTCCAGATTGCTTCTTTCCTCCATAAACTTGCAGCCGGTTGCTTTTCTTTTTGCTTGGCAAAAAATGCACCTTCTGCTGTGTCTTCAAGCCTAATGGCTCTTCTTTGTTCAGTAGCTTGCAAAGCATTTGTAAGCTCTGAAAGAGAAATCTTGGATAAATCTTTGGAGTCTTCAAGAGAGGATATTTTTGCTTCAAACCTTTCAGGCAAACTTACTAGGACTTTTTCCACTACTCTTTGGTCAGTCAACTCCTCACCAAGCATTCTGATTTGATTCACAACACTCAGAAGTTTATCTGAAAACTCCTTGACAGATTCTGCATCCTTCATCCTCAAAGATTCAAACTCCCTCCTTAGATTCAAGACTTGCATCTGCCTGGTTCTGTCACTTCCATGAAACTCCTCTTTGAGCACGTCCAAGCTTGCTTTGCAGTTTCACAGTTCATAATTCTGATCCCAATACCATCAGATACAGCATTTTTGTATGCAGAACAAAGCCTTGAACCTCTTTGAACTCTCTTCACTGTGATGCTTAATCTGAGCAAGTGTTGGGTTTGCTGGAAGGATGGGTGATTCCCTGTTGTTTTCAACCACATCCCACAAAATCAAAAAGCCTTCAAATAATTTCTCATCTTGGATGCCCAAATTGGGTAGTTTTCACCATTGAATTCTGGAGGAGGTGGAGCTGAAAAACTGCTTGAAGCCATAACTAAGATTTTCAGGTTTTTTTCTGGGTTTAAGAGGAAAGAAGCCTTGCTGGTTTTTTCTCTCTCACACTCACAGATCCCTCAAGATCAATAAGCTCTAGATACCATGTTGTTTTTTGTAACACAGAAAAAAACAGAGAAGTGCAGAACAGAACTAGAGCAATATAGAAAAGGATTTGGTCTGAATGCATTGATTTTCGGAGTACCATACATATATATTACAGATATAGCTTGCTGTTGGTCAGTACACATGACAGATGCAAATCTCTATAAAGTAAGGACTAACACTCCTTTCCAACTACTCATCTGCTCACATTACAGCCCAACACTCCTCAAAGTCAGAAACAACACTTATTTTTCACCTAACCAGACCAACTACAGCAAGATCTGCCAAAAGGACAGAGAAAAGATATCTAATATTGACTTAAAGTATTCAGAAACATCTCAGTTTCTAACAGGCAATTTATGTAGCTTTTTTAACCTTTTGATTGGATTTTCAAATTTACCAATTTGGGAGCAGACAAACAGTTACAGTTACGGCTTACAGGTGGCGAATTATAACATTTTTTATATGAATCCATAGCTTGTGTTGAGTACAGATTATGGGCTTGGGTAGTTTTAATAATTGGCGAATTTTTTTTGAATATTTAAAAAAAAATCCTCTTTGATGGAATGAGCTTTACATTTAAAAATGTTAACTTGAAATTTTTTTTTTTATAAAAATATAATTTGTTTGAGTAATGTCAAATAAATTACTTTTCAGTGTTACAGGCTGAAAATAATTATAAAAATATTATCTTGATCATTAATCATGTAAATAATACAAAAAGTGCATCTTTTTCTCAACGTTCTCAAGCTAAAGTAACATTTGCCTAAACGTATGCTTGGGCTTAGCCCATTTTAGACAAAAAAAACTAAATAAAATATCGAAATAGTATGTGAAATCATTAAAAAATAAATATATATCATATGCAATAAAAACTATATGGAAATGAATTTTTTTCTTAAAAAATGTTTTAAACAAGTTAAGTATTACGTTACTTGCATCAAAATTTAATCATAAGTGAGTGATAATAAAATATATGAATGAAAAAAATACCAAATAACTGTGAGTATGTGAAAAAAAATTTAATATTATAAATATTTCAAAAAATCGACCGAAATAAACACTGTAAAAAACTATAGATTGAGTCCAAAAAAATATTAGAAGACATGACATGGTTAGAATATATATGGAGATAACTTTTGTACTCTGAAAAAGAATCCAAAATAATGTTTAAGAAAAAAGTTTCCATGTTATTATGTAAAAGGCAATTGTAGGTAACATTAGCTTATTATAGTAACACTTTATCAAAAAAAGAGTGTCTATTATTGTAACAAAAAATGAGCTCATTAGCCAAAAAACGATTTAAAATGTCGAATGGCCCAACGTAGCTAGCATTTAATAATATTTTTTTGGGGGTCAGTTTAGTACACTCCTAGATATGTGAATGAAAAATTTCAAAGATAAATTTTTCATGAAATTTTTCTTATAAAACTAATCTATAAATTTTTTACTTTATTTTTAAAATTTGTACTACACTGACCATAAGAATATATTTGGTTTGTGAGTAATAAGAAGTAAAATTTTATGAAAAAAAAAAACATGTTTGATATATCAGTAAATGAAAGAAGATAATTTAATGGAAGTAACAAACAATTTACGTCATTTTGGGGTGACATCTCACTACAGTTAAAAAAAAACAATCCAGAAACTATAACCCTTGCCAAGACTTTCCCAGGTCAATCAACGCATGGTGGGTCATCCTTAGTCCTTACAATTGGTCCTGTCATGGAGTTGGCTATTCACATTTTGGAATCCATGTCACTCAGTGCTCACCTTTGTTTGGCATATAGGATATGATTCTTGAAACACGCGGCGATGACAGGTGCAGACAGGATCACAGGAGTTTTGCCTATATGCTCCTGATTCAGAACCTATCCCCATCAACCATATAGTCAAATTCACCCGAATCGCCTACGTATCGACCTGTGTGTGGGAAGAATAGTTTCTTCCAGTTCCAGTGCCTCTTCCATTTTGACATGATTTTCTCTGAAACAGTGGTCCGATATTTCAAACATCATCTATCATCATACATGCGGTGATATAACTTCACATGGACACGTTAAGGGGGGAAAAACAAGAAAGAAAGCATTCATGAATTTACCACAAAATGTCTCTGTCTCTGCCTCTGGATGTCCCAATTCGAATTTTGGAATGTGAGCAACCTTTGGCCAATCTTCCCCTGTTCCCCTCTTGCATCGCTCCTCCAGCATAGGGCAACCCAGAAATATATAATTCATGCATGTTTTTGAGGTTCTGAAAGTTGCTTGGTAGTGACCTTAACTTGGGACATGCGCAAATACTTAATTGTTGAAGAGAGGTCATGTCTCCCAACCAGTCTGGCAATGAAGGCAGACAAGGAAAATTTACTATAGTCAGCATTTGAAGGGAAGGGATACGTTGTAAGCCTTCTGGAAAGATGCTGCTTTGGCGCACGCCCCCGATTTTGAATGTCCGAAGGGCAGTTAGCTGGTTCATATTACACGGCAGAGCCACCAGCTCTGGACAGCCAGAGATTTCAAGACGCTCAAGCCTAGTTAGGTGTCCCACACCTTCGGACAAGGATTTGAATTTCTCACACCATGAAATGTTCAACCTTCGAAGAGAAGTCAGACCTTGCAACCCATGCTCCGGAAAAGACTCTAGTTTGCTACAATATCGAATTGTCAGTTGCTCTAGTGCACTGAGGCCCCCGAGTTCATCGGGTAATACCTTGAGTTCATCCAAGGCTTCGATTGTCAGGGTCTTAAGACGATCCATTTTCCGCACAACGTCTTTATTGCCTTGGTAATCAGAGAGTGAATCCAATAATGCTTTTTCACTTACATGAACTTCAAGATGCTCTACAGATTGAAGGCATGGCAATGTTAACTTGGGAACACAGACAATGCTTACTTCGGAAAGAAGTGGGAGCATCTCTACTCCTTCATCTTCCAACATCCTTTCTAAGTTTGGTAACTTGCGCAGAGTCAGTTTCTTCAAGGATCTGAAAGCCTTCTCCGCCACACCATCATATGAGTCATCATCGATGCGCTTCACATCTTTCATCCCAGAGATAAAAAGAGTTGTTAAATGTGGTAACTTACCAAGTGGAGGAAGCCGCTGACAATTTATGCAGTCGTAGAGTATAAGATGAACTAAGCCTTTGAGAACTGAAGTATTTCTCATCCAACTTGGCAACTGCATTCCCCCGTAACACTTCATTCCCAAAACTGTTGAGATTAGAGTGAGGCTGAAGGGCTTCAAGTACTATCTCAGCATCAGTAGCCTGTGAATTAGCATTACTACCCCATTGCAAGTATAAGCCATTCAGGTCCTTTTTACCAATCAAATTAGCTTGTTTAGAATCCCATTCATTAGGGACATTCTCAAGGCCTCTGATGTGTAGCTTGCCTCCTAGCTGTAAGTCATGTAACTCTGCTAAGCCAAACCCTGTCTTTGAACCCACCATAAAAGTACTCAATGTTTTTAGACAAGTTAACTTCCCAATATTGGGGGGCATCGCTACTAATGACTGACAGTTTCTAATCATAATATGTCTCAGATCTTGCAACCGTGTTAATTGTTTGGGCAAACAAGAAAGAAATGTACAAAGTTCCAGTTTCAGTATTTTGCAATTTCTGCAACCAACAAATAGACTCAGGCAAGCTTCTGATGCCACTCCCACGAAGGTACAAGTACCTCAAATGTGTATAATTCTTGAGGGATAAGAGTTGAGAAGAGCCTGTACGTAATGCTCGGAGAGGATTCATTGATGGCAACTCATAAACATCTGAATAGTACGTTTTCAACTCAAGAAAAGTCCGTAAGGATTCAACTTTCTTGAAAGCATTCTTGTTGAGTGGTTTACAAGAATGTAAGCAACCTATATGGTGAACTCTACTTGACCAATTAGTCAAGCTTGAAGACTCTAAAACCACACACTCTTCTCCCACAATAGACTGGGCAAGATCATGGACTAGATCATGCATCTTGAATGTAATGTTACCCCACTCACCTGCAGGCTTGACTTCTTGGAAAAATGATCTCTGGTATAATTCGTTCCACGCCTCATTACCAACGTCCTCTGCCTCCAAATTTCCTCGAGATGAAATAAACCCATTAGCCATCCAAAGATGAATTAGATCTTCTTTCACAATTTCTTTATCTTTAGGAAAAATGGCACAAAAAGAGAAACATCGCCTTAATAATAACTTCAAATGAAAGTAGCTTAGTCTCAAAGCAGACATGATAGAATTATTATCCTCTGGTAAATCCCACAACTTACTTTCCTTTACGAAAAGCCATTGGTTTACCTCACTTTTAAAGCACAGAAGGCTTCCCAGTGCTTTGGCTGCAAGAGGCGAACCCGCACATTTTCTCATTATCTCCTTGCCTATTGTTACAAGTTCTGCACGCTCTTCCCTGTTTGGTCCAAATGCAAAATGTTTGAACAAGGACCAATTGTCATCCTCAGATAAATGTGACAACTGATGAGCATGGCATGTTCCCATGATGCGTGCAACATGCGCATGTCGAGTAGTGACCAAAATTGCAGCACCTTTTTTTCCACTGCCACACTGCAACAAAGACTTCAACTCCTCCCATTTTACTTGGTCTTCGTTCCAAACATCGTCTAGAACAAGTAAATACCTTTTGCTCTGCATCACTTCTTGGACTTTCTTTTGCATTGATTCCAAAGTCTTGAGGTCGTGGGCTTGTCCGATGGTAAATTCTAGGATGGATTGTAGAATGCTCTTCTTACTGAAATCATCAGAAACACAAACCCAAATCTTTCATGTCAAAATGTCTACTTACCCTGTCATCATTGAAGACCAGTCGAGCAAGTGTTGTTTTTCCAAGTCCACCAAAGCCGACAATGGGATAGATGGAGAAGTCGTCGCTGTTACTGGCATGCTTTAGAAGAAACTCCACAATCTGCTCTCGGTCTTGGTCTCTTCCATATACTTTGGGTTCAGTGATGACAGAGCTAGTTTGGCGCCATTCATCATCTTCAGGTTGACCTCTCCATGCTTCCCGCACGTAACTCAAACCTCCTCCTTTCTTCATCAATATCATGAAATCTTTCGGATATCTCTTTCATCCTCTTACCAAATATCACAACGAAACAAAATCATCTTAGGATGGAAACGGGTTAAGCACACTGCAAACCCAGAATTTTCTCCTTCACCCTGTAGTCGGTCATATTTGATTGAACATTCGTCCAAGATATCGTCGAGCACATATGCTGCATCTGTAAGTTTCTGCAGCCAGTCCTTCACGGCATAGCTTGTTATTTGCTTTTCCTCGCGTCTTGGAGGACAGCACGGATTGCAGTGAGATTTCCGGATAGCTTTTGGGTCAATCGGTCGACACCCCAAAATATTGCAAGCTCATCTTGGATAAAAGATTTCAAGTTTTCAACGACAATTCCAAGTAAAGCGTCAGCCATTTGCAGATATGAGAAGTAGAAGGAATGAAAGCTTGGAGATGGTTTTGCGCTACGAATAGGATGATGGCTCTTCTAAATCATCAAAGTTAGTACAATAACATGATGTTGACTTTGCAAGTTGGCAAGTTGCACGACTAGACACGGCGGCGGCGCCCAATCTCTTGGGATTGGTTTTTGAGACCCAAAATTCTGATGTAGGCAAAAATTGTAGGAAATAAACTTTTCGCCAAAATTATGGTTAAAAAGTTTTCAAAATCAAACTAAATATGCTAAACTTTTAATTTATTCTTTTAAATATTAAATTAATATTATTTTAATATTTAAAAAATATTAATATTAATTTAATTTTTAAATTATAAAAAATAATATTAAAATTATTTTTTTATGTATGAATAAAAATTAAATTAATATAATTTTTATAACAAAAAGATTAAATTAATATTAATTTTATATAATTTTAAAAATTAAATTAATTATATTTTTAATAATTAAAAATTAAATTAATATAATTTTTTTTAAAAAAATAATATTATTTTTCATGATTTAATGAATAAATTAATATTAATATTTTTAAAAAATAAAAATAATATTAATTTAATTTTAAAAAAAATTAAATTAATAATTTACTCTATATGTAAAATTAAAAGTCTGAATAACTTCTCAAGTCAATCGACGCGTGGTGAGTCATCCTCATTCCTTATTATTGGTCCTGTCTGTGTAAAAGTAGTTGGCCAGTCACATTTTGGATACCGTGTGACTTTGTTTCTCACTAAATATAGTTGCTATTTCATAGCAATTTCCTTGAAGGAGCAGGACGAAAATGATACGCTGGAAAAGAAGAAGCTAATGAATGAACTTAATTGCAATTTATGTAGAACCTTTTGATTGGATTTTCAAAATTACCAATTTGGTAACAAAAACAGTTACGGCTTGTAGATGACGAATTATAACCTTTTATATACATCGATAGCTTGTGTTAAGTTAAATTACGGGCTTGGGTGGCTTTATTGATTGTTAAAAAAAAAAAAGTAGTTTTGAAATGTTTTTTTTCTAAAGGATTATGTTTGATAGAATGAGCTCTATATTTAAAAATGTTAACTTTAAAAAATAATTTTTAAAAATAAAATCTGTTTAAATAATGTGGAATAAAATTACTTTTCATTGTTACATACTGAAAATAATTATAAAAAATATTACCTAGATAAATAATATTGTAAATTTAGGTTTAAAGTACAAAAAAGTGCATCTTGCCTCGACGTTCTCAAGGCTAAAGTTTTTTTTTTTTTTTTTGGTTCAAGGCTAAATTAACATTTGCTTAACGTATTCTTGGGCCATTTTGGACGAAAAAAAAAACTAAATATCATATCAAAATAGTATGTAGAATAATTAAAAAATATATATATATCATATGTATAAAAAAACTATATAGAAATGAAATTTCTTTTAAAAAAAATGTTTTAAACAAGTTAAGTGTTAAATTCCTTGTATCAAAATTTAATTTGAAGAGAGTGATAATAAAATATATGAATGAAAGAAATATAAAATAACTGTAAATATGTAAAAAAATAATTAACTATAAACATTTCAAAAAATCGACCGAAATAAATACTGTAAAAAACAACAGATTGAGTCAAAAAAATATTAGAAGACATGATATAATTAGAATATGTGAAGATAACTTTTGTACTCTAAAAAAAATCCGAAATAATATTTAAGAAAATAAATATATTCCATATTATTACGTGAAAGGCATTTTTAAACTATATTAACTTATTACAGTGCTCAGTAGATTATTTATAAGTCTTTTATA